>CM042254.1:2535435-2572935 GCA_023566225.1 Romanogobio albipinnatus | reverse complement strand
AGTTCATGGACTGGCCACTAGAGACAGGGCTGTGCTCAGAATATCGATTCATCGTCATGAACTCCTGACGATGTGCGTATCGATTCGGTGTGCTTTTGAATGTAACCAACGCGACGCGAGCAGCAGTGCAAGACATTCAAAATGGAGAAGACGTTGTCAGTTAATGAATGAATTGAGCATTGCAGCCTCACATCCATAGCAATACTCTTTGTGCTTTGTTGCTATTGATATAAAACAAAGTCTCGGATTTCAAATAACGTCCATTTTATTACGAAATTCAAAAACATAAATACCGCTTTGACGCTGTGGCGTGAGATCACTTTAGCGCAGCTCAGCTCTAGAGAAGCGGCACGTGAACAGATCTTCTCTTCCGCATTAATACTTAATACCAGTTAGCAGAGCCGGCCCAAGGCATAAGCGAACTAAGCGGCTGCTTAGGGCCCCCTTGGCCACCAGAGGGCCCCCAAGAGCACAATAAATTACTCTCCGGCAAAGTTATTTTATGATGATTGAAATCGCGAAATAGCCTTAAACAATTATTGCAATAAATTGCTAAACGTTTTCTAATATATGCACAGATTGATTCGGTGCCATCGGCTGGACACTATTCGCTTGTTAGTCAGGATTCATCAAGTCCAAAGAGCGGAAAAATCGCCGCTAAAACTCGTCAGTTGCCCGGTAACCTTTTTATGAACGGATGGATTTGAGAATGCTATGGTTTAGTGCGAATATATTGTCTGACGTGCTGCATGTTTTGGACAGAGTAGACAGCATAGCTTTTAGTTTCTCCCTTGAAATTATTTAAGTTGTGTAGCCTACAATTTGGAAGTTTTTATTTAGAAAATAAAAAGGTTCTTTCTACACAGTCGAATGGAATACAAAAAAATAAAAGTGTTTCCACCAAAATAAAAGCTCTGTTTAATGTTTGAAAGAAATCAACATTTCTTGTTTTTAAAATAAGTCTCTTCTTCTCACCAAGGCTGCATTTATTTGATTAGAAATACAGTAAACACAGAAATATTGTAAAATAATATGATGTGAAAACAGCTGTTTTCAATGTGAATATATAGTAAAGTGTAATTTATTCCTGCATGTGATCAAAGCTGAATTTATCATCATTACTCGAGTCTTCAGTGTCATATGATCCTTCACAAATCATTCTGATATGATGATTTGATGCTCAACACACATTTATGATTATCAGTGTTGAACAATGTTTTTAGGATTTATTTTAAGGCTTTCTATTTCAGAGAAATTGTGTTCTTTTGAACATCCTATTCATCAAAGAATCCTGGGGAAAAGTGAGCATATTCAGCATAAGAGACTACTTAAAACAAAGTACATATCCCAGTGTGAACTATATTGTAAGACTTACTGTAAGACTTTGAATATTAACGCCTGATCACTCTTGTGGGTTTGCTACTGTTATAATTAAAAACCTTATAAGGATAAAAACATGACAAGCAGACATGATGTAACCAACACAACTACAACTAATACAATTTATACTGGGTTTGCAAATGATCAAGAATTGACAATAGTCAATCGTATTGGTGGCACAGAGGGGCCCCCAAATAAAATTCTGCTTAGGGCCCCATAAGGGCTTGGGCTGGCCCTGCCAGTTACAGCGCGAAATAAACATGAATGAACATCTGAACATGTGTTAAAAGATACAGTACAACATATCGAAACCCGTATCATGTCACATGGAATCACTCGATCAGTGTTTCAAACGCAGAAAGGCGCCAGTAAAAGCTTGTAAACAATCATGTTACATTTACCTCAGAAAAAATATATATCCAGTGTCCATAAACTCGTAAGTCAGCTAGAAAAATTGACTCCAGAGAGGAGCATTTTGCTAAATATATGTACCATATTCCATATTCATTATAATTTGTAATGTTCTTCAATATTGAATGCATGTTTGAATTAACCTGGCAAGTTTTTATGACAGCCACCATTTAAATGTTTATATTTCAAAAAATATGTATATGATTATGTAATTTGTAAAGTTAATATTAATTAATATTAATATTAAGCAATTCAAAATATGAAAGTATGAAAAAGTTATGGAAGTTTAAATTTACTGTAAATGAAAAATACTGTACTAAATATTTTTTATTTCATATAAAATATATATTTTATAAAAAAGAATTTACTCTAAAATTACTATAAAATCAAAGCCATATGTCTAACCAATTTGTGTTCCAAATTTGAAGTTGATATCAGAAAAATTGAAGTCCCCATGAGATGTTGTTTAGGTGCTGTACCAAAAATAGCCACCGGGTGTCATTCACATTCCATTTATTGTTTTTTTGATGCATTTTCCTGTAAATTTCTGTCCAAATGTCACTTCCATCACAAAACAGTCCCCAAATATGGACCCTTGAGACTCAGACCTTTCCGACGATATGTGTTTTGTCAAGATTGGAAAAGACTTTGAATATAAAGTCGTTAAAATAATTGTTGTAATATGAAACATGACACCGCCCACTAGGGGAGGAGCCTGCTAGAATAATTTAGAGTAATGTTTCCATGGTAACACAATGTCCGATTTCAAAACGGTTTTCACAGGATGAATTTTGAGTTTGTAAGCTTTCAAATGATACCTAATTTATGATAATTACTTAAATATATGATACGAAAAAAGGCGATCAAAAAAGATCGGTGACAGTTAAGAGGTTAATATTATAGTACAACTGACTCCCATAGTTTACAGCATTAGTTAAGAGATTTGTTTTCCCAAATTTGTTTTAGATTTATCATGAGATTTGTTTTACATTCCAAAATTTGCCATGTATTGTACCTTATATATATCCAAAATAATCAAGAACCAAGCCTTTCCAAAGTTTTTTTTGTGACAATTTATTTATTTCATTTAACTCTTTTTTTTTTTTTTTTTATGACAAAAACAAAATAGTTTTTCAGTTATCACAACTATTCTAACACTGGTTATTCAATAAACAGATATTACTGTTACTAAACTCTGCCTAAAAGAAATTTCATTCCAAACTGATCCATATCGTGACGCGTATCGTATCGTATCGTGACATTGTTGGTGATACACAGCCCTACTAGAGACAGACTCCAGAAGGAGCAGAATCTCATTGAGCTCATGTTAAAATGCCCAACTTTACAGCAGAAGAACACATGTTTACAGTCTGGGACAAACTGTGCTTTTGGTCTATACGGCTAATTTTGCCCTTCATGACGACTGTGAGGGGGGGGAATTTATTCATAACTCATTCGTTTACATTATATAAAGCCTTAAAGTTCTGCATAATTAAGGGCGTGGCCACTTTGAGTGACAGGTGGATAGCCGTTTGTCTGCTGTCTGTTAGTCGTCACCTCAGCTCCGCCCACGTCGCGCCTCTTTGCCCATTTTCTGTTATCCGGGAGTAACGCGCGATGACGTGCTGACAAGATGGCGGCGGCCATCTCGTCCATACTTTGCGCTTCAAAACTGCTCATCAGAATCCCATGGGTGACGTCACAGACACTACGTCCATATTATTTTACAGTCTATGGTTCAAACACCCAATTTTCCATAAGGAGTTTTTATGCTTTGTTTTTAACTGTAAACATTATCTGTATACATTATATAACTGTGTATGGTTATATTTCTTCCTTCATTTTGCAATTGCAGTGGGAATCGATCATTTTAAATGTAAATTTGCTGGTCGCAACACCTGACATTTCAAACTGCGCATTCGTGACGTCACGTAATATGCAATTACATTGAAAAGGTCACGCTTGATGTAGGCGGAAGTACCGAGTTATGGCGGCATTTTAATGCTATTAATAACCGAGCGCACAACTGATGCTTGCTTGCGCAGTAAATCACTCCAGCGAGAGAATAACAGATCTACACGCGAGGAAACGGCCGCCCGCGAGCTCCTTTTTATTTCATCATTCCCCACACTCGCGCTCGAGCTTCTATTTTGCTCGCGCGAAAACTTTAATATTTTTACGAATATTAATTACAAGCCAAGAACCATTTTTGGTGTCATATAGAACCTTTTTTTTTTGAGTGTATGGCTACTCAAAGGCCGCGGAAACAATGCCATTGACGTGCGTAACGAACCCACTGGCATTGTTTCCGCATTGTTTTTCAATGGCATATTATAAACTTACGAGAATACTTTATTACTTGAAAGAAGTAAATATACATTAATGAGCACATATATTTTTGAAAGAACTAAGTGTTTTTAGCTAAGAATAAACTAAAAAAGTTACACAGTGTAGCTTTAAGTATATCGAGGTTGGGTTCCTATTCAACTGTCCATCCTATTAAAAACTGCTAGGCTATAAAATAATTGTAAAAAAAAAAAAGAAGAGTATTGTATTTCACCAGATTTTATCGTGTAAACATGCAGACGCAAATGGGAACCATGTCGAGGGGGAAGCCAGGTGTGCGTGAAACCCCCCCGAAAAAAAACGAATATACGAATCCCAAAATTGAAAATCGAATACCAACCCATCGAACGGATATTTGAATATTTTGGTCCAGCCCTACCCATGTGTGTATTATATGATATAAAACACAGGATATAACAGGCAGATACGACTGCAGGCACTGCAGTGTTCCGAGGCCAAACGATTGATTTATATGAAGAAAATCCACAAAAGTCAAAACATTTACTCAAATCAATGAACAGCATTAATAAAGCCCCACACTATATAAAAAAAAAGGTTCTATATGGCACCAAAAATGGTTCTTGGCTCGTAATCATAGGGGAACCTTTTTTAGTGCTATATAGCACCAATTTTGGTGCTTCAGTGGTTCTTCAGTGGTTCTTCAGAGGTTCTTCACCGGTTCTTTGACTAAGGTGCTATATAGCACCTCTGAAGAACCACTGAAGCACCAAAATTGGTGCTATATAGCACTAAAAAAGGTTCCCCTATGATTACGAGCCAAGAACCATTTTTGGTGCCATATAGAACCTTTTTTTTCAGAACATGTTAAGATATGGTGCTATATAGCACCGCTACCATATACAGAACATGTTAAGATATGGTGCTATATAGCACCGCTACCATACACTCTACAAAAAAAAGGTTCTATATGGCACCAAAAATGGTTCTTGGCTCGTAATCATAGGGGAACCTTTTTTAGTGCTATATAGCACCAATTTTGGTGCTTCAGTGGTTCTTCAGTGGTTCTTCAGAGGTTCTTCACCGGTTCTTTGACTAAGGTGCTATATAGTACCGCTAACTAAGGTGCTATATAGCACCGCTACCATTTACAGAACATGTTAAGATATGGTGCTATATAGCACCAAAAGTGGTTCCCCTATGATTACGACGAAGAACCATTTTTGGTGCTATATAGAACCTTTTTTTTTAGAGTGCAGTCTTGCAGATCATTAACTAAAAAAAGTTGGTTCAGGGTGTAGTTAGGGTGACCACCTGTCCAGCTTTGCGTTGTACCGCACAGCATTTTCACCCCTTGTCCCGCACGTCGCAAATTGAGAAAATGTCCTGCATTTTCATCAGTCTGTTGGTTTTTAATTATCATATTAAGAAAACATGCATGCGGTCTTTTGCCTTTTTAAGAAAGCATTTCATTTATTCTTTTTGCCACATCGTTTTTCACCTAGACATATTTAACAGCGCTTCGTCAGACGTAACATCCCGCCTTTCACAAATACAACAGCCGTTTTTAAAATCCTATCCAATGGTTGAAAAGAAAGGAGTAAACACGGTCACTAGTAGGTTGTGACGGCTGTCAATCAAAATGTGGAGCGGTGAATTGTTCCATGTAGAAAACGAATGGATAATTCGGTAAATTGGTTATATTCTTAATATATAATATAATATATAAGACTGTCAATGAACTAATTTCATGTTGCTTTATATTTTATTTGTTCATTATTGGACTTGGTCAGATCTGATGCCTGCTGCCTTTGGGCTCAGTGATGTTGAATTTAAATGACATGTACAATGTTACATTGATGTAATGGTGTTTTCTGGAAGGGACTAAAGAACAAAGTATTTTTATCATCTGAAAGGCAGAATAGGCCTACATATGTTTTTATTAAGTTACATAGACATTGTGTAACAGTTTCAGGTTATGTTTTAGTGTCGGTAACATGTCCCACATTGTCCCACACAAACTTAGTAATTGTCCCACATTTGGTTTGTTTGATGGTGGTCACCCTAGGTGTAGTTACCCTTTAATCTAAAAATCTTACATATTGTTCCTTTAATTGCAGATCATACTATGTGCAGATGTGAATTACTATTCTTATGAGTGCTTTACAATATCAGGTGACAAAGAACTACTAGGCTAACACATCTTTTCATATCAATAATACCATCATGTTCTCTCACGGTCTCGCTACAACATCTTCTCAAAGCAAACACACTGTCTCTTGTCTGGGGCCATGATGAAATTCAGATGCTGAGTGTTAAAATCTTAACTATAAAACGAATAGTTCCTGATCTTGATTCTGATTGGTTTCATTACATACAATTTTTTTTTCACAAAAACATATTCTCTAAAAACTCGCGCCAATCTGGCGTTTATTTATGGACGTATGTGGGGGCGTGGTTAAGGTTGATATTTGAAATATATATATTATTTAACACAAACTATGTCTAAAGCACTAAAACGTCACACATTAAGTGCGTTGTTGATTAAACTCCTAATTTTGACAGCGGGGGGAAAAATTGTAAATGTGTCTAGCATATTTTCATATTTTCATATTTTAAAACGACTCTTGACTTGGAGCAGAACGTCTCGAAAGCTGATTGGCCAGTGAGAGACTCGCCCTCTCGCCTGTTCCATTTACTAACAACAGGGGCGCTTAACTTGAATTTACATTATTTCTGTATAATAATGAGTCTGTAAACGACAGATACAATATTAAATAATCCAGTTAATCAGCAGTATGGGATTTTATTTATGAGAAGCGTGTTGTTATTAAATATAACAGCATGAACACTTCTCGCCTGCCATGAACTCCCCCCCTGTATCAGAAGTGGTAGTTCCTCCATTCATGTGATGTCGCCTGTGATCTTGGAGGAGCGAGCAAGTATCAAAACACTTCTTTAGCGCTATAGTTCCTCAGCAGGAGGATACATATAGTTTATTTTTATATTTTTAATACATATATAACATCTCTCCGTCCCCTGTACGTCCAGATTAAACATGCTGCGAGTGAGATCTGTCATCTGTCAGTCTTGGAAGGGGTATGTATGCGATTGCACACGGACTCACATGTGACTTTCACTTCTTCTGATCTATATTTGACATGTGGCACCTTGTGCATATTGAAAAATGCTTATTATGTGATTTGAATAAGCATTTTACGTGCAAGTAGACCGTGGCAGTGTTATGTAATGGCTCATGAAACCTGTCCTCCCACTGTTGGGTTGCTGGGATCTGTTTGCACAAGTGTCTCCTATTGTTTTTGCTGTAGCTCGAGCTATTCATACACATAATACACACTCTCACTGAGTATGCATGCTTTTACAGGTGTCAGGTTCATTGCAAAATAGTAATATTATTAAATATACACACATGGTCCTTTAGAAATTATCCTAATATTATTTTTTTTGGAACCTGTGATACTTTTTTCAGGATTTATTGATGAGTAAAAGTAAAAATAGAAATCTTTTCTAACAATATATATCACTTTTTGCACATCCTGAGTATTCATTTTTCTCCAAAGACAAATATTACTGACCCCAAACTTTTGTATGGTAGTGCATATTGTTTTCAAAATGTTTCTATTTTAAATAAATGCTTTATTAAAACGATTTATTCATCAAAGAATCCTGAAAAAAATATCACAGGTTATAAAATATATATTAAAATATTATTTCCAACATTGATAATAAATCGTATTAGATATTAGAATGATTTGTGAAGGATCATGTGACACTGAAGACTGGAGGAATGATGCTGAAAACTCACAGGAATAAATTATATTATTAATTATCATAATATTTCACAATTTTAGCTACTGTTTTTTTAAATAAATGCAGGCATCATGAGATTTCTTTCAAAAACATTACAAACTTTTGACTTTATAGTTAGAAATTAGTAATGCATTCATATTTTGTTTATTTCAAGGAGGGTTTTAATATGTTTTAAACATAGTGATATTATAATAAATACTATGTATTATTTTAATAAATAAGCAGCTTTCTGTCATCTGGATGAACTTTTTTTAAAGGGGGCCAGATTCGATGTTGTGGACATACCCGGGGGCCGGTCCCTTTTCTATTATATATCTATTATATTATATATTATATATCTATTATATTCTATTATATATATTATATATATCTTATTTGGTATTTCTGTCTTTTTTCCAGTCCAAATATCTAAAAATTCTTAAATCAAGACGCTTTTACTAAGGAAAATTACATATTTTTTCTTGATTCCTGGGGGAAAAAATCAAAATGAATTGAGTTTTTTAATGAAACAAACTAAATGATCTGCCAATGGATTAGAAAAATAAACTTCTTTCTGTTTGGGACACAATAAACAAGATTCCAAACAGAAACATTATTTTTCTCACCCCATTGGCAGATATATTTGCTTGTTTTTAACAAAAACTCACTCTATTTTCCAGAAAACAAGAAAAAATATCTAATGTCATTTAACTTATCTCGTAAATGCATCTTGATTTAAGAATTTTTAGATATATTTAGACTAGAAACAAGACAAAAATACTAAATGACAGCATTTTTTGCAGTGCACACAAGGCAAAAAGTACAAATATATATATATATTTCTATATCTAGAATGGCTTTAAGGTATTTAGTCTATAAATATATAAATACAAATGCACAAAACTGCAAGTTTATGACAAAAATAGTCTGCAAATTGGCCTTTATTACTCATTTAATACATGTCTACATTACAAATTAAATAAAATGAGATATTAACCTTCATTTCTGATAACTGACCACGGTTACAGTTCGTGTGACCGCAGTGAACACATGATAAATGTTGTGAATTGTTGTTTGTAAAGTATTTGAACTGAATGGGCTCAGCTGATTTGCAGGTTAGTGTTGTTGATTAAGTCAGTGCAGTTTAAATCAAATCACAGAGAGATTCGCAGCTCGTACCGGAGACCTCTGCGCTGAACTCGAGCGCTTCTCATTGGCTGTTTAGTGGTCATGTGATCGAGACACTCAGAGGGTAAACACATTTGTTCAGACTCAGAGCTCGCGAGTTGCGCAGAGCACAAGTAGCGCTGTTTCGTTCTGCTTTTGGGGCGTTAATGTTTCCCTGGACTAAAATCTAGTACTGCCACCTTGTGTTGACATCGTGAAACTGCACGATTTGTAAATTATCCGTGGCGGGCCACATTTAATATATTTTAAAAGACAAGCTGCGGGCCGTTTGAAATTCACCCCCGGGCCGGACTTTGGACACCCCTGCTTTAAAGGAACACGCCACTATTTTTAGGCTAATTTTCGTCTCCCCTTGAGTTTGACCGTTTTCAAATCCATTCAGTCGATCTCCGGGTCTGGCGCTGGCACCTTTAGCATAGCTTAGCATAGATCATTGAATCTGATTAGACCGTTAGCATCTCGCTCAAAAATGACCAAAGAGTTTCCATATTTTTCCTGTTTAAAACTCGACTCTTCTGTAGTTCCATCGTGTACTAAGACCGAAACTCTTTTGAAACTCTTTGGTCACTTTTGAGCGAGATGCTAACGGTCTAATCAGATTCAATGATCTATGCTAAGCTATGCTAAAAGTGCTACCGCCAGACCCGGAGATCGGCTAAACTCAACTGTTTAACTCTAGGGGAGACGGAAAATGAGCCTATTTTCAAAAATAGTGGTGTGCTCCTTTAAGACTAAAGTGACCCAATTGTCTCTAGTTATGGATTTACAAACTTATTCTTGCAGCCTTTCCGTCTAGATGACTTTACACACGTTACTGATTGAGAGGCTTGTGTTTAAAGACTAAAGAAAAAGCTTGATTGAGAAGGACTGAAGAGTAACCGCAAGTGTGTTGTTTCTCTGCAGGTTCAAGACCTTCCCGTGTGCAGCTGTGGAGGTGAAGAACGAGCCCGTGCTTGGGTTTAAAGAGGGCAGTAAAGAGAGATCGCAACTGGAGGAGGTGAAACACACACACACACACACACACACACTGACCCGGACGTCCTGATACCCTGAAGCTGTGTATCTGACTGACCGTCTCTGTTTTACTTTGATCATCAGGCGTTACACAACCTGAAGGGAAAGACAGAAGAGATTCCCTGTGTGATTGGAAATGAGGAAGTGTGGACCAAAGACATCAGATACCAGCTGTCTGTGAGTTCATCATTCTCTGCTTTCTGCACAAACGTGTGCTCTGGAGCTCTTTACAGTCAAATCATCATCACAGCATGAAGTTTTATGTTTATTATTAATAGTGTGCCTCGCACAACATGCATAGCCACGATAACTGCATGTGTCCAACCATATTATCTTTTTCCCTCTTTTGATAAACATATCTGCTAAATCCATAAATATTTTCATAATATTTTCAAATATTTCATCCCTAGCAACCACCTGAGTACCCTAGCAACCGCATAGCAACCACCTGAGTACCCTAGCAACTGCATGGCAACACCCTAGCAACCACGCCAAGTACCTTAGCAGCTGCATAGCAACATCCTAGCAACCACCCTGAGTACCCTAGCAATCACCTCAGTACCCTAGCAACCACATATCAAGACCTTAGCAACAACCCCAAGTACCCTAGCAACCACATAGCAACACCCTAGCAAGTCCCCTGAGTATCTATCTATCTATCTATCTATCTATCTATCTATCTATCTATCTATCTATCTATCTATCTATCTATCTATCTATCTATCTATCTATCTATCTATCTATCTATCTATCTATCTATCTATCTATCTGTCTATCTATCTGTCTGTCTGTCTGTCTGTCTGTCTGTCTGTCTGTCTGTCTGTCTATCTATCTATCTATCTATCTATCTATCTATCTATCTATCTATCTATCCGTCTGCCATTCCATCATCCTATCATCCATCCTATCTATCTATCTATCTATCTATCTATCTATCTATCTATCTATCTATCTATCTATCTATCTATCTATCTATCTATCTATCTATCTATCTATCTATCTATCTATCTATCTATCTATCTATCTATCTATCTATCTATCTGCCATTCTTTCTATCTATCTATCTGCCATTCTTTCTATCTATCTATCTGCCATTCTATCTATCTATCTATCTATCTATCTATCTATCTATCTATCTATCTATCTATCTATCTATCTATCTATCTATCTATCTATCTATCTATCTATCTATCTATCTATCTATCTATCTATCTATCTATCTATCTATCTATCTATCTATCTATCTATCTATCTATCTATCTATCTATCTATCTATCTATCTATCTATCTGCCATTCTTTCTATCTATCTATCTGCCATTCTATCTATCTATCTATCTATCTATCTATCTATCTATCTATCTATCTATCTATCTATCTATCTATCTATCTATCTATCTATCTATCTATCTATCTATCTATCTATCTATCTATCTATCTATCTATCTATCTATCCGTCTGCCATTAATTTTTATATTTGTCTATGTAACACTTTAAATAAAATAATTTCAACTTAAATTGTATTATAATTATATTTTTTTCAATGTTGCACTTTAAATAAGCCTCTCTCTATCTAACAATCACAGGACAGTGTTTTGCAATTTGTTACATATTGTGTAAAGTTATTGTTCTGTTAAATCATATTCAGTGATATTAGTTTAGTGAGTGATATATTAATCAGTTCATTTTTTCTTCATAGCCCTTCAACCACTCTCACAAAGTGTCCAAGTTCTGCTACGCTGATAAGGTACAGTAGGTGTTTAGTGTAAATCATAACATTAAAACGAGGAAATGCATTGAACTCCTCAGTTGGTGTTATTTAGCTTCATCATTTGGTCTGGTTTGTGTCTTTAGGAGCTGATAAATAAAGCCATTGAGGCCTCGGTAGCAGCTCGGAGGGAATGGGATCTTAAACCGGTGGCAGATCGAGCCCAGGTCTTCTTCAAAGCTGCTGACATCATCAGTGGACCCAAGAGAGCAGAAATTCTGGCCAAGACCATGATCGGACAGGTGTGTCTTCACAAACATTCGGGCCATGTTCACACCTGGTATTAAGATAAATTGCGTGCGCTTTTTTCGTCCATTAGATGGAAAGATCTGAAAAAGCCCATATATTTACCCACCCATTGACCCTCCCCTGGAAGAAATCAGGACAGAAGTGATTGAAAGTGGACAAAAGAGACACAAGGTGTAAAGGGGAATGTGTCTCCCTCGTCTACTTGTGATCCGATCGACCAAAGCGCATCTTAACACCAGGGGCCTATACCATGAAGCCGGTTTAGCTGGCTAGCCAGATATGTTTAAGCTTAGTTTGTGCCAATCCTGGGTTTTAGGTATCATTAAAGTGGTTTGGCTTTTAGCAGTGTTCATCTCCATAGTAACTTACGCTCCACAGCTAACCTGCTCCAGGGCAGGTTATGTTCTGGATAAGAGATCGCAAACTGAAATTGGACCAATCAGCTGTGAGCAAAGTGACACGCCTCTGATGCAATGAAGCCACTCCCCCTGTTTCTACTCCAAATTAAAGGTCACTACATAGCAAATGGTTTTTAAAGACTAAAGGGAACCTGTACTTTTACAAGAAATGGCAAATGGAATGGAACGAATGTGTAAATAACATTATATGAGGTGAATCCAGTTTTAAATCAAGGCGTTATTATTTATTATTTTGAAAATAGATATGACCATGTTGTATATACGAGATGGCGAATTGGACATTTAAGACTCACTCATTCAGATTTATTGAACGGGGAAGAGAAACCGGTTTGTGATCTGTGTAAGAATTTCACGAGTGTAAAACATATTTTAATAGAATGTCCTTTTTTAAATAATATTAGAGAACGGTTTTATTCAGAAAACACATTAATGGACATTTTTAAAAAGGTTTCTCCTGGAGTAATTTTAGAATTTCTGTCAAATATTAAATTGAAAGATTCTATGTAATTGGTGTTATTATTGTTGTTGTTGTTATTGGTATATATGCCTGATTTTGTATAGTGATTGTTTTTAGGACAAAATTGTTACATTTTTGTAAACAATGTATTGAAGTGATACTGCCATGAATATAGCCATTGTTGCTGATATGGCATTTAATCATAAATAAATAAAGACTAAAGCGTCTTGCTTTTAACAATGCTTATTTAATATAATAATAATTTTGAATGACTTATTTATCATTTATGTAATTATTATACCCTTAATCAATTACACATGTATCATTTTAGTTAATCAATCATTATTAGGCACTTTAGTTAAAATTAATATAAATAGCCTATATAAAGGTCATACAAATAAGCTTTAAAATCAATAAATAAAGCTATAAAAATGACTACATGCGAGTTTAAATGTTCAATTCTCTCTATATATCAACTAAACTAACTACTTTTAACGAAGTACGATTTTTCTTAAAGTTGTCCACTTTCATAGACCGCTGTAAATTTGTTTAAATTCTTAATATTTTTCAATCATGTAATATTCTGCAGAAGAGAGAAGTGAATCTCAGTTGATCCACAGCCTGTGATTGGCTGTTCACTGCTGATGTCACAGCTAAACTCAGGACCAAAGCCTGAGTTGACAGAGAAAGCTGATGATCGGCATCATGGGACCAACAAAGCCTGAATAGATTGGTTTGGTTTTGTCAACTCGAAACTAATCCTGTAACCCGGAGTTTGTTAAACTACCATCATGGTACAGGCCCAGGTGTGATGTGGCGTTCACACCGGACGCGATTCGCGCGAATTGGACGCTTGAACATTTTGAGTTTACGTGTTCATTCGCGCGTGAAATTCGCGTGTGACAACTACACAACAGACGCGAATTCGCGTCATGGGAGGGGCTTCTGCCCTATATGAGCCTATATGAGCCAGCTCGTCTCGGTCACTTGACGTCTTTTTTGTAAAAAATACTACTATTAATGTGTGACAAAATGTAGTTTAAAGACTTTTTCAGGCGATAATATAGTTGTTTAAAGCTCAAATCTGTGGTTAATTTATAAAAAGAGCCTATTTGAGCATTTTATCTGGCGTTTTCGGAGTTGTGAGATCCAGGCGATCAGTGACATTCCGCGCTCGTTTACCCGGCGAGACCCGCCTTTCCTCGGCTAGTCCTTCTCACATTTGCCGTTGGCTCTGGCTCTTTTTTCTGCTCCAGTCTCGTTGTGAAATAGCTGACATAGATTTTGTTGAGAGGGTAGCTGACTGTCCGACCTCCTCACTCACTTTCTTCCAAGCAAGATCCTTTTAATTCCTGTTCCTGTAGTGATAGGATGATGTATCATACAGCTCCGGGTATCCACATACGGCCACGATTATCTTGTCCTCCATTGTTGTTGGGATTTCTGCCTCCGCTTGTAAATGCGTCACTACTAGAGCAAGCTCGTGATTGGTTAACGCGGCGCGAAATATCCGCCAGAGTTCAGATTTTTCAACTTGAGCGATTTGCGTTCAAAACGCTCAATTTGCGCCGCAGAATGCCATTTCGCGTCTCTGCATTGACTTAACATGTAAATCACTCCGGTGTGAACGCACCATAAACCGGACCAAACTGAGACTGTGAAACACATTTGGGGCCTGTTGCTACTAGTCTGTTACACATGTGATTATGTTTGCTAGCTTTCCGTTAATCCTGATGTTCTTTGCTCCATGTCTCAGGGTAAGACTGTGGTCCAGGCTGAGATTGACGCTGCTGCAGAACTCATCGACTTCTTCAGGTTCAATGCCAAACATGCGATCGAGCTGGAACACCAGCAGCCATTGGACAGCGATGGAAGTACCAACACAATGCTGTACCGTGGATTGGAGGTGAGTTCCCTACTGTGGCGTTTCCTAAGTAATCGGATCATTACATAACAGGTTTATTTGCGCAAGCCGTGATTGGGTATTGACTTGAATTTTGCTTGTTTCAGGGATTTGTAGCTGCTGTTGCACCATTCAACTTCACAGCGATTGGTGGAAACCTTGCTGGCACCCCTGCGATCATGGTTAGATGTCAAGTCACCTTTATTTATGTAGCGCTTTTATACAATGTTCTGTTTCAAAGCAGGAAAATAATAGTGTTAATGTTGCAGTTCAGTTCAATAAGAGAGAAAAGTTTTGTTCTTATCTGATGGTGTCAGTGCAGTCAAATTAATATAATACACTATATTGCCAACTCAGCCACGAATTG
Source organism: Romanogobio albipinnatus (assembly GCA_023566225.1). Taxonomy (NCBI): domain Eukaryota; kingdom Metazoa; phylum Chordata; class Actinopteri; order Cypriniformes; family Gobionidae; genus Romanogobio; species Romanogobio albipinnatus. The sequence goes on along the minus strand of CM042254.1, from coordinate 2,557,667 downwards.
AAATCACAGAGCGGGGTCAGCGCATGCTGAGGGACACAGAAGTCGGCAACTTTCTGCAGAGTCAATCGCTCCAGACCTCCAAACTTCTGTGGCCTTCAGATGAGCTCAAGAACAGTGTGTAGAGCTTCATGGAATGGGTTTCCATGGCCGAGCAGCTCATCCAAGACCAAGCGTGGGATGCAGTGGGGTAAAGCGCGCCACGACTGGACTCTAGAGCAGAGGAGACGTGTTCTCTGAGTGACCAATCACGCTTCTCTGTCTGACAATCCCATGGACGAGTTTGGCGGTTGCCAGGAGAACGGGACTTGCCTGACCACATTGTGCCAAGTGTAAAGTTTGGTGGAGGGGGGATTATGGGGTGGGGTTGTTTTTCAGGGGTTGGGCTTGGCCTCTTAGTTCCAGTGAAAGGAACTCTTAATGCAAGACATTTTGGACAATTTCATGCTTCCAACTTTGTGGGAACAGTTTGGGGACGGCCCCTTCCTGTCCCAACATGACTGACCAGTGCACAAAGCGTCGCTCCATAAAGACATGATGAGCGAGTTTGGTGTGGAGGAACTTGAGCCCTGACCTCAACCCGATAGAACACCTTTGGGATGAATTAGAGCGGAGACTGAGAGCCAGGCCTTCTCGTCCAACATCACAAATGCGCTTCTAGAAGAATCCCCATGAACACACTCCTAAACCTTGAGGAAAGCCGTCCCAGAAGAGCTGAAGCTGTTAGAGCTGCAAAGGTGGGCCGACTCCATATTAAACCCTACGGATTAAGAATGGGATGGCATTAAAGCCCATGTGCATGTAAAGGCAGGCGTCACAACACTGTTGGCAATAAAGCGTATCAGATAATATTACTGAATCATATTTTAAACATTATCTATATTAAAACCAATTTGCACTGACACTTGAGTGCTTTGGTTCATTTCTAACACTGACTTTGTCACAAATATGTGTTCAGGGTAACGTGGTGTTGTGGAAACCCAGTGACACGGCCATGTCCGCCAGCTATGCCGTCTATAAGATCATGAGAGAGTCTGGTTTGCCACCCAATATCATCCAGTTTGTCCCAGCTGACGGTCCAGTGTTTGGAGATGCCATCACGTCCTCTGAGCACCTGGCCGGGATTAACTTCACTGGCAGCGTCCCGTATGTCTCTTTCTGTCCTTGTTGACTCGGTCATACAGTATGTAATGTGATTGCGTTACTCTTATCTTTAGGATAACAATCAGTCTGGGTTAAAGTTGGTCAGACTGTGTGTTCCTGCAGTGCAAACGGAAAATGTAAAGCTTTTGGGTGTTTCTGTATGATCTGTAGGATTTTCATGTTTTTATGCTCATCAAGGTTGCATTTATTTAATCAAAAATACTGTGTAATATTGTGAAATATTATTATAAGTTAAAATAACTTTTCTATGTGAATATATAGTAAAGTGTCATTTATTTTATGGACACCCCTGACATGTTCGGTTTAAACACACCCCATAATCACAGCCCAACGGAGCAGATCAGACTCAAATTCTGACTAGAATTGAGTATGACGACGTCAGGCTAAATATTCGTGCGATATTTCGATAATTTCGATATATTGCGCAGGCCTAGTAAACACATTCGGCTATGTCTTAACCGAATTTAAGCAGTTGACATGTGAAATCGGATATTGCATTCAACATTATGCATTTGGTCTTAAAGGGACCACACCAACAAAAAATAACACCCACTGACTTTTGTAGCTAGTTTTAACATCTTTGATTATTCAAATTCTGTACCTGAATACTGTTATTTAGAACTGTTCTCACTTTATGGCTGACTGTTCACTTGTATTCAATAATGTTTTAAATGTACAGTATGTACTAGCCTACTTGTAGTTTTTGCTGTGGAATATCCGTTGGAATCAAGAATTGTGAAATTTCTACAATTTTGGTTGCTTATTTATTAGAATACAATGTTACATCGGGTCAAATCAAATAAGTATTAGCCTACACATTATATTCTTTCACTGTCTATGGACCCCCTAAACTAGCCTTGCCCATCCCATGTATAAAAGTCTAGTTCTGCCACTGGATCAAAGCTGAATTTACAGTCCTTCCAGAAAAATGCGGCTTTTTTTTTGTGATTGTTGTGGGCAAAAATCCTTGATTATGCGGCATGTTTTCTTAAAAAATGCGATGGAAAATGCGGGATATTTATGCGATGAAATTGCGGGAACTTGCAAAAACTGCGGTTTGATGAAAAAGAGAAACAAAGCACTACATCACAGAAAGTGCTGGGAATATTTAAGTTCCCATCTTGTTTTATTGAAGACCTTAATAAACACACGGCTCAAATTTACAAAACATTGAGTCAAACAAGTTCTGTAGCTTTACAAAAGGAATATGCTACAACTTAACAATCAAAACAGACAAAGTACAATCTCTTAAAGGGTTAGTTCATCCAAAAATTTAAATTCTGTCATTAATGACGTCCCCTCATGTCGTTGGACACCCGTCAGACCTCCGTTCGTCTTCAGACTCAAATGAAGATATTTTAGTGTAAATCCGATGGCTCAGAAAGGCCTCCATTGGCACAATGTACACTCTCAAGACCCATAAAAGCACTAAAGACGTCGTTACAAAGTCCATCTCACTACAGCGGCTCTACAATAACTTTATGAAGCGACGAGAATAGTTATTGTGCGCAAAAAAAAACTAAATAACAACTTATATAGTGATGACCGATTTCAAAACACAGCATCATGATGCTATGAATCAATGAGTCGATTCATGATTCGGATCGCGTGTCAAACTGCTGAAATACGTGACTTTGGCGATCCAAACCGCTGAATCGACTCACTGATTCATAACGCTCCAAACCGCTGAATCGACTCACTGATTCATAATGCTCCAAACCGCTGAATCGACTCACTGATTCATAACGCTCCAAACCGCTGAATCGACTCACTGATTCATAACGCTCCAAACCGCTGAATCGACTCACTGATTCATAACGCTCCAAACCGCTGAATCGACTCACTGATTCATAACGCTCCAAACCGCTGAATCGACTCACTGATTCATAACGCTCCAAACCGCTGAATCGACTCACTGATTCATAACGCTCCAAACCGCTGAATCGACTCACTGATTCATAACGCTCCAAACCGCTGAATCGACTCACTGATTCATAACGCTCCAAACCGCTGAATCGACTCACTGATTCATACCGCTCCAAATCGCTGAATCGACTCACTGATTCATAACGCTCCAAACCGCTGAATCGACTCACTGATTCATAACGCTCCAAACCGCTGAATCGACTCACTGATTCATAACGCTCCAAACCGCTGAATCGACTCACTGATTCATAACGCTCCAAACCGCTGAATCGACTCACTGATTCATAACACTTCAAACCGCTGAATCGACTCACTGATTCATAACGCTCCAAACCGCTGAATCAACTCACTGATTCATAACACTCCAAACCGCTGAATCGACTCACTGATTCATAACGCTCCAAACCGCTGAATCGACTCACTGATTCATACCGCTCCAAACCGCTGAATCGACTCACTGATTCATACCGCTCCAAATCGCTGAATCGACTCACTGATTCACGCTTCAAAGCTTCATGATGCTGTGTTCTGATTGGTCATCACAGGGAAACTGCTTTGCTCTTTTGCTGTTATTTTTGTTGGCCAATGGGAGTTTGCGCTTCATCATGGTTTCTTTGATATCTATGGTTTCTCCGCGGGGGTTTGCAGCTTTTCGATGACGTTCGCGTCGGGTAATTACGTCACTTCAAAACGTTTCCATGGCAACAGGGGGAAATGGCTGCTCTTGTGTGAAGTAAACGAACATTTTTCAACTTTCTGCTAATATATATGTGACTTTTTTTGCAACGAAAATGCGGGGATTATGAAATCATGCTAGCCCCGCATATTGTGCACGCGGAAATAGGCAATTTATGCGGCGAAAGTGCGGCGTATTAGAAAAAATTGCGGCCCCCGCATAAATATGCAGACTTTATCATCATTACTCCAGTCTTCAGTGTCACATGATCCTTCACAAATCATTCTGATTTGATGCTAAAGAAACATTTATGATTATTATCAATGTTGAAAACAGTATTTTTTCAGGATTCTTTGATGAATAGAAAGCATTTGTTTAAAAAATAAATCTTTTGCTACATTATAAATATCTTTACTGTCATTGTTGACCAATTTAATGCATCCTAGCCGAATAACATGAATTTACTTTTGAACAGATGTGTAAGGAAGGATGATTGACACAAACAAGACTTGCTATAAAAAAAAACCCTTGTATATGTATATGATTTTTCCAGATGTAGACCATGCCTAGTTAAAAATGATTTTTATATCGCTCCAATCTGACTTCCTGTATCATCTCCAGAACCTTTAAACGGTTGTGGAAGCAGGTGGCCCAGAATCTGGACATCTACAGGAATTTCCCTCGTGTCGCTGGAGGTTTGTGTTTTCCGTTGCATTGAGAATTCAATTCTAATGATGTGTAATGAAATGAAATAAAACACACACCTGTTCCTCGTGTATGTTTTAGAATGCGGTGGCAAGAACTTCCACTTTGTGCACAAGTCCGCAGACGTTCAGAGTGTGGTGACCGGGAGCATCCGCTCGGCGTTTGAGTACGGAGGACAGAAGTGTTCGGCCTGCTCCAGGATGTACGTACCAGACTCACTGTGGCCTCAGATCAAACAGGGACTCCTGGATGTGCACAAAAAGATCAAATTAGGGGATGTAAGTAGAAGAGTTCTTTTATTACCCGTGTTAATTATGACAGCAAATTTTGATTTAGTTTTAGTCATAGTCTTTTGACTAAAATGCCGTTTTAGTCAATTTTATTCAGCTGAATTGTTTTTAGTTTTAGTCTAGTTTTAGTCGACTAAATCTACAGTAGATTTATTCTCCTAAAATCTAATGAGTTTAGTTCAATTGTAATACATTGTTGTGTCAATTCATGGACAAGTTGTACTGGGCACTCCCAAACTGCAGGGGGCAACCATGCAACCAGAGTTGGTGGAACCAACTTCTAGGAAGTGCTCTTGGGACCATTGCTGCGTCCCAATTCGCCTACTTATACTACGTCCTAAAAGTGTGTACTCTTTTTGTGAAGAAAAAGTACATACTTTTGAGTGTGTAGCAGAAGAGTATGCAAGCTTTGGGACATACTACTTCGTCATCTTTAACGGACTTGCAGGTGCGTCCCGTCACCGTTTAAACTGCCCTGTCAATCATCATCACAGTTCAAATCCTCCACATTCAATTTAATTTCCTACCGTATCGGAGAGAAATGTAGTCGCACGTTGATCTGCCATTCATGGGTCTTTAATGCAGAGACTCCTCTCATGTGTTTGCAAAGTTAATGGCCAAACGAATCATTACAAAAGTTCTCAATGCTGCTGCAGGTGAAATATAATGTGGATAACACTGAATAAATATCTTTTTGTCATGTTAAATACTGATAATTGCTCACTCAAACCCCTTTATCTTATCCTCTCTACTTAACCGTCGGACTCGCATAACCGTCATGTTTGTAGTTTTTTAACACTTTTTATCCGCGTTTGTAGTTCTAATCGAATCCTCGTCCATCTTGCAATGGATTGTGGGCAATATCAGCCGTTAGAGTGCGCACCGATCTGCACTTCGGATTCTTACCGGAAATAGTAGACCATCCGGGAATCTTTGGAATACTCTTTTCAACATACTACGATTTGGGACATACTAATTATTTTTTTGAATACTATTTAGTACGGATAGTATGCGAATTGGGACGCAGCGCATATTTACCTGCGCACCCACAGGGAGGGCATGGCATTAAAATGTTTGGTAACAGCTCTGTTGGCTCTCTCACCTGTTCCCGAAGAAAGATACTGTGACCACAGCTCCTGACCATCCAAAGACGCAACTGGTTATCAACCTATTTTGTTTCATCCCAAATCTATCAAACCATCTTTAAGAGAATAAAAAATCATAAAGTGAACAGATTTGAGTTGTCCTTTGCGTTCATCAGAGATAAAGCAGTTTTCAAGTTTGGGCAGAGCTGTGGTCAATCAGAAAACACACAAAACTTGACAGTTGCGTCTTTGGATGATCAGGAGCCTTTAACCCCTTAACTGTCACCGCCTACGTTTGCTTCAATATTTTACAATTAAATCCTTATCTAATCATGACAAACTATATATATAGATATAAGGTCTAAGCCTCCTAAATAGATATGTCACCCGTTTTTGTTAAAAATGATGTAGGAAAAGTAATAAATTAATTTATGACAAGAGTACACCTCAAAAAATCTATGACATAACAGGAGTTCTGACCTTTGTCACAAAAAGTCGATGCAAAAAAAATTTAATGTTTTTTTTTTTTAATCTCTCTCTGTGTTTGTGCTGGGGTGTCAGATGTAATGGTGCGTTCTATTATGGTCAACGATCCGACTCGGCCCTCGGATATGACGTCACTTCCACACTTCAAGCGTTCTGGTATGTTTTGCGCGTCCGAGTCGGAGAAAAACATGGACGCCACCCGGAAAGCTGTTGCTATGGTAGCACTGGCCGCTCCACACTCCGCACACACACTTGGTTATATAATAATAGCTAACAATAATCTAGGTTAACGTTATCAAATCAAATCATGCATTTTCTAACGTTACCTACCGCGAGTCAGCGCTGCGCCAGTTTGAAAAAGGCGGGTACAGGACCCTTTTTAATGAACGTTTGTTGTAGGTCTACTAGGCATAGAGATATCTGAACATCTTTGCCAAATGAACATTTAAACAACTAAAAAAACAATGAAAAAAATTCGTACTTAAAGTCACACAGGTCGCAGCCATCTTGTATTCCGATTCGGAATTCTTGCTCGGTGTCGTCACGGTTGTCCAAACTTCCGAGCGGCAAAATCCGAGGAAAGGGGGCGTGTTGGTGCGTGTTGCTAGGTAACGTCTGTCTTCCTAGTCGGAGCTCCGACACGGATAAATAATAGAATGCAGCATAAGTTCAAGCAACTAAGTGACCTTTGGGAATCAACAATGAACAAGGGTGTCTCCTAGTGGCCATTTGTGATGTGACAACTAAAAGTCTCACAGAAACCTCATTTTTTGAGATATCAAGCTGAAATTTGACACACATCTCATTTAGACTTTTACTTTTTAGAATTTTTAGGCTGAAACATATTTTTTTTATATATAAAAATGTTATATAATAAAACAAATATTACATAACATTTTCATAACAATAAACTTAAACTTTAATAACTTTTAGAAATATTAATACATTTTAATTTTTTTCCACTTTCACAATAATCCCCAAAGTGTCTTCTTTGAAAAGAGACCTTATGTCTGTATCCCAAAGCATTCATGAATTACAGCTGTTTAAGTTTGTATAGTACATTTTCATGTCTATGCCCAAAAATGGGGGCGACAGTTAAGACCGACTGTCACTTGACGGACATTTTGACGACATTTGGACATTAAAAATACACGAAAGAGCTCAATTCACTTTTTTGTTTGTTTTTTAAAAACATCTCTTTTTTAGTTAGTAGGCCATATCAGGTTAAGGTGTCAGGTTTTTTGTTATTTTTTTTTTTTTTTTTTTTCAAGTAATGAAGATTTTTTTAAATGGATTTTGTTAACTATTATGCTTTATTGAATATGTGTCAAAATACTGGTCTTTCCTCCTGACTATTAATTAAATGGGAATGAAATTAAATACAGTTTATTGTGTAACCAAAAACGAATATATAATGCGTGACTTTTAATGATAAAGCAGCTGGAAATACACCGGGACTCTTATTTTGAAATGTCTGCGCCTCTATTGCAGTTGCAGGAGCTCATTCAAGTTCAGATGAGGAGATAAATATGCATTGTTACAACCGTCTAAAACACATTACTATATAAACATGGTGCAGTAAACACTGTCATTATTCATCAGCATTAGTTCATAAACAATAGTCTGGCATAAATGTGTGTTATTGATTGATTGAGCCGCTCTGGAGCGCTGGATTGGGGGTGTGTGAGCCTGTAGGCCGTGTGTTTTCCAGCGGTTAGATCAGTTCAGATCAAATGTGCGCATCTGTGACACAGGACATCAGTTCTGACCCGATCTCTTCTCTAATCCCTCCCTAACATTTTCATCTCGTTTTTATTTGTTGATGAAAATGACAGTTGATTTTCCTCATGGTTTGTCATCCAACACTAGTTTTTATTTAGTTATCGTCTCGTTTTCATCAGTGAAAAAAGGTTGTAGACGAAAATGAACACTGTTTATTACTGGCGGCCTTTGAAATTTCAGCAGATTGAATGTTTTTATGGCTGCTCACTAAAGTCCAAAAGTGTTACATTTTTCTGTTGTCTCTCTTCACAGCCTGTCGAAGATTTCAGCACTTTCTTCTCAGCAGTTATCGATGAGAAGGTACAAACCAGCTTCCTATTTAACCGGTCACAAAGACAGTAAATGTATGACGTTTCCTGGTCAAAGTATTAAACACAGTGTCTTTCGTTCCCAAGTCCTTCTCCAGGATCAAGGGATGGCTGGAACAGGCCAAATCCTCTCCACATCTGAAGATCGTCGCTGGAGGAAACTGCGATGATAAAAAAGGATATTTCGTGGAACCCACCATCATTGAAACCACAGACGCACAGGCGAAAATCATGAGTGAGGTATACAAATTGTTGCATGCAAGAGTGTTTTTCAGTGAAGGCTCCGCGGCTCAGAACTTTGTTTGGTTTTTGACCAGGATTTCACTCACACACACACACACACACACACACAGGCTCAGGACGGTCAATGGGTGGACTTTGATTTGTTTAGATAAAGTGGATCCATTTAACCTCGTTTAACGCTGCTCTTCACAAACGGATGGTCTCAGCTGATCCAGTGACCACCCACAGTCATTGATATTAAAGTCGGCATGAAATCTAATTTTACAATTCTTATTTTTATATTTAATATTGTAGAGTTTACTATAACTGATTTATCTGTGCACTTCATTAATTGTTTAAAATTAATTTACCCTTATAATCTTTAATCAAATGATGATTGATTGTTTCAAAGGGATACTAATGACACATGATTTGGATATTTTTGTGTCTGGGAAAAATTTGGGATTAAATGGGTTAATGCTTAATAACACTCCTGTGTCTCCGATGCGGTGGCCGGGACATAAAACCTCCCAACATCCGTGGCATAATTTTTGGAATGACTTATGGAATATTGCTGAACTACTGCACAATGTTTCAAACGAATGGAAAATCCTGAACAAAGATTTAGTTTTGGCGAGTGATTCGCTAAATGTCTCATGACTGTTGCAGCTCGGCAGGTTTTCTCATGTGAGATGTTCTGCGCACACACTGAATTTGGCTTCTCAGCGAGCGCTAAAGTTGTTTTTCTACTGCATTAGCCTGTTTTAAAGATTTTTTTGTGGCTCTAAAGCAAAAAAAAAAAAGTTTACTTTGGTTAAAGACATTTTTTGTTAAAATGTTCTAAAGAAACTGAAAAATTGTCCCACTTAGTTGTAAATTGAGAACTGTTTATTCTTAATGATTGTTCTTTGCAATTGTATGGCTTACTATGTTTCATTAGAGCTTGTTAATCTTGAATATAACTTTGTTAATAAAATGTCACGTACAGGGGAAGAGGACCCGAAAGCAGAAGGTGATTTGACAAAGTTTAATAGATGAAAACAGTTCAGGCAAAACAACTCAAGTGGCCACCAGGCATGTAAATCCAACAGAAAGTCTCTCAGCGTTAAATCCAACAAAGGAATGTCTCAGCTTAAGGGAACAGAAAGTCTTTCAATAATAAGGGAACAGAATAGTACGGTCAGGATCGGCAACGGGATTCCCCGGAAGTAGCGAGAGAGGCTGGGTCCGTAGAGAGCAAGGGAACGCCAAACCGTGGACCACTCACGTAAACTGGAGATTTGAGCAGAGCAGAGACGAGTTGATAATATCCGTTAGAGATGAGCACGCTCCAGACAGGACTCGACAAGACAAGACAGAGGCTGGAATAGCAGGCAAACAGGTACGTAACATTTGGCAATAATCTGACAAAGAACAAGAGAAAGGAAGGACTAGAAATAGAGAGTCTAATCAGAGAAGGTGGGAACGATAGAGATAATGAACGTGAATGTGTGTGCGTAAAAGAATGTAATAATGAGTGTGACCAGAAAAGGAAGGAAAAGAGAGAGAGAAAAGAACCAGGATCATGACATAAAATAAAAGTATTGAAAGAAATCTTCATTATCATTTTTAATATGGCAATACGGTCAAACAGATATTCTAACTAAAAACAAAACTCATATTAGCTCCAATTTTGGTTCAAATATAAAGTCCATGTATTTAATAGCTAATGTACTTGCATACTGTAGCCTTTGACTGTTCTAGCTGCTTCTATTGCTCTCATTTGTAAGTCGCTTTGGATAAAAGCGTCTGCTAAATGACTAAATGTAAATGTATTTGCACAGCAGGATAAATAGTTACCAAAAATGTATGTTAAGAATCGTTTTGGGAATCGGATCGTTTCTCCCAGAATCGGAATCGGATCATTAAGTGCCTTAAGATTCCCACCCCTAGAAGAACACATGTTTACAGTCTGGGACAAACTGTGCTTTTGGTCTATACGGCTAATGTTGCCCTTCATGACGACTGTGAGGGGGTGAATTTATTCATAACTCATTCGTTTACATTATATAAAGCCTTAAAGTCCTGCATAATTAAGGGCGTGGCCACTTTGAGTGACAGGTGGATTGCCGTTTGTCTGCTGTCTGTTAGTCGTCACCTCAGCTCCGCCCACGTCCCGCCTCTTTGCCCATTTTCTGTTTTCCGGGAGTGACGCGCTGACAAGATGGCGACGGCCAGCTCGACCCGACTTTACGCTTCAGAACTGCCCTTCAGATCCTATGGGAGACGTCACGGACACTACGCCCATATTTTTTTACAGTCTATGGTTGAAACTCAGGTTATGGTAAAGGGCGGGACATTTCCCCAAAAAGCTCAGAGCACTTGACCAATCACAACACTCTGATCCAGCCGACCAATCAGAGCTCAGTGTGCTTTTCAGAAGGAGGGGCTTCATAGAGACAGGAACTAAACAGAGCATTACTGACAGACTGGGAGGAGAGGAGCCGCAACAATGGAGAATATGAGGAAAATAATCAACATTCAAGCAGGAAAACCTGCTCTAGTAGAGCCAAAAACAACATCAAGACTTGGAAAAGGGGCATAATATGTCCTCTTTAATTGACTTGATTAAAAACTAGTAATGTTTTAAAATGTTTGAGAAGTGAAATATATGTCAAAAACAGTGAATATAAAACATACTTTTTCAGGAGATCTTCGGGCCCGTCCTGGCAGTTTACGTTTACCCTGAATCTGACTACAAGAAGGTCCTGCACTTAATAGACAACACTTCTCCGTATGCCCTGACAGGAGCCGTCTTTGCCCAAGACAAGTGAGTGCTGCACCATGTCATTAGATTGAGTTAGTATGCAAATGATATCCATTAAGCAACACAGATCATGTCCAGACACTCTGTACTGTATATCTTTAACATACATTTATAATCTAACTGATTGTTTCAGGGCTGTTATTGATGAGGCAGGAAAGGTCTTGAGAAATGCTGCTGGAAACTATTACATCAATGACAAATCTACAGGATCCATTGTGGCCCAGCAGCCATTTGGGGGCGCCAGAGCATCAGGTAAAACCAACCGAAGGAATGATCCTGAGTCAATCAACTGGACCCAGTGGCATCATTTAAAGTCAAAATAATTGACTTCTTCATCAAAAACCTAAAGTTCATAGTACCAGGCAACAAGCATTCATAGTTTTCAGGTGATGTCACACATAGAGGGCAAAACAAGGCTTTCCTCCAATGACCGCCAGTCTTTACCAGCTTTGTAGTAAGTATTAATGCAGTAAGACAGTGATGTTAAAAGACCAAATTCAATATACACCTTATTGATTATGCATACTTTGGACAGACAAGCAGATGAACACAATATAAATGTAACACAAGGTTTCTCGTTAAGCGTTTTTTCCAACGAAAACCATTATAAAGAAATGTGTTGCGTTTATATTCTGGGCTCATCTGCTCGCCTGTATATAGTATGCAGAAATTAATATCACTGTTTCAGTACATTAAGACACTTTAAAGCTGCACTGTGTAACTTTTCCGTCCGCTAGAGGTCGTCTGGTCAAAACAATGGCGTAGTTTGATGATGTCACGTTTGAGCGCAGAATCTTGGGACATGTGGTCTTCAGCTCACAGCCAGTGGGAAAGAATGGGGATAGGACTCGGGCAGAAATCATGTTGATGTGATTATTAGCATTACTGTAGTCTGAAGCAGAGCAGGACCGAGTGTTGTGGAGCTGAGGAACCGCTGGAGCGATTGTTAAAGGATTAGTTCACTTTTAAATAAACTTTTGCTGATAAGTTACTCACCCCCATGTCATCCAAGATGTCCATGTCTTTCTTTCTGCAGTCGAAAAGAAATTAAGTCCAGGATATTTCTCCATATAATGGACTTCAATGGGCTCCAAACGGTTCAAGGTCCAAATGACAGTTTCAGTGCAGCTTCAAAGGGCTTTAAACGACACCAGACGATGAATAAGGGCGAAATCTAGCCAAACGATCAGTTTCTGTGAGAAACCCAGCAGTATTTATGCTCTTATTTTACCTCTTATCAGACGAACGTGATCATCTCTGAGCTCCGGCATAACTTCCACTAAGTGAGGTCAAAATACGAGTGTGGTCATAGATGTATACGTAGATGCCTCATTAGCGCCTGCACGGATCAGTAGAATGAGGCATCTATGATCGATATATCTATGACCACGCTCGTATTTTGACCTCACTTAGCGGAAGTTATGGCGGAGCTCAGAGATGATCACGTTCGTCTGATAAGAGGTAAAATAATAGCATAAATACTGCTGGGTTTCTCACAGAAACTGATGGTTTGGCTAGATAAGACCCTTATTCATCGTCTGGTGTCGTTTAAAGCCCTTTGAAGCTGCACTCAAACTGTCATTTGGACCTTGAACCGTTTGGAGCCCATTGAAGTCCATTATATGGAGAACAATCCTGGAATGTTTTCATCAAAAACCTTCATTTCTTTTCGACTGCAGAAAGAAAGACATGGACATCTTGGATGACATGGGGGTGAGGAAATTACCAGCAAAAGTTTATTTAAAAGTGAACTAATCCTTTAATAAGATGAACGCAACACATGCCTCGCGAGCAGCAGGACTTTTATTATGCCACAGCCGCCACTTCCACTCCTCCGCTCATGAGTGTGAGGTAACGCAGCTCTGTTGATCATTTTACACACATCTGAGTGTGTTGATGATGTGATGACGTTACTCTGAGCGTTCTCTCGGCCGCTGCTATGACACTTGTTCACACTGCAGTGAGAGTAAAGCGTTTCTGCAGAATAAAACCACAAACCGAGGGGAACGCAGATATGATATTGTAAGGCCGCTGAACCCCTAACCCCTAAATGCATTGAAGCAACTGCCATGTGATTGGTTGATTAAATAATTGCATTAATGAGAAATTGAACAGGTGTTCCTAATAATCCTATACACACACTCACCTAAAGGATTATTAGGAACACCTGTTCAATTTCTCATTAATGCAATTATCTAATCAACCAATCACATGGCAGTGCTTCAATGCATTTAGGGGTGTGGTCCTGGTCAAGACAATCTCCTGAACTCCAAACTGAATGTCGGAATGGGAAAGAAAGGTGATTTAAGCAATTTTGAGCGTGGCATGGTTGTTGGTGCCAGACTGGCCGGTCTGAGTATTTCACAATCTGCTCAGTTACTGGGATTTTCACGCACAACCATTTCTAGGGTTTACAAAGAATGGTGTGAAAAGGGAAACACATCCAGTATGTGGCAGTCCTGTGGGCCAAAATGCCTTGTTGATGCTAGAGGTCAGAGGAGAATGGGCCGACTGATTCAAGCTGATAGAAGAGCAACTTTGACTGAAATAACCACTCGTTACAACCGAGGTATGCAGCAAAGCATTTGTGAAGCCACAACACACACAACCTTGAGGCGGATGGGCTACAACAGCAGAAGACCCCACCGGGTACCACTCATCTCCACTACAAATAGGAAAAAGAGGCTACAATTTGCACAAGCTCACCAAAATTGGACAGTTGAAGACTGGAAAAATGTTGCCTGGTCTGATGAGTCTGGATTTCTGTTGAGACATTCAGATGGTAGAGTCAGAATTTGGCGTAAACAGAATGAGAACATGGATCCATCATGCCTTGTTACCACTGTGCAGGCTGGTGGTGGTGGTGTAATGGTGTGGGGGATGTTTTCTTGGCACACTTTAGGCCCCTTAGTGCCAATTGGGCATGGTTTAAATGCCACGGCCTACCTGAGCATTGTTTCTGACCATGTCCATCCCTTTATGAGCACCATGTGCCCATCCTCTGATGGCTACTTCCAGCAGGATAATGCCCCATGTCACAAAGCTCCAATCATTTCAAATTGGTTTCTTGAACATGACAATGAGTTCACTGGACTAAAATGGCCCCCACAGTCCCCAGATCTCAACCCAATAGAGCATCTTTGGGATGTGGTGGAACGGGAGCTTCGTGCCCTGGATGTGCATCCCACAAATCTCCATCAACTGCAAGATGCTATCCTATCAATATGGGCCAACATTTCTAAAGAATGCTTTCAGCTCCTTGTTGAATCAATGCCACGTAGAATTAAGGCAGTTCTGAAGGAGAAAGGGGGTCAAACACAGTATTAGTGTGGTGTTCCTAATAATCCTTTAGGTGTGTGTATATATACACACACAGACACACAAACTTTTATTTCGGATGCAATTAATCCACTTAAACCCAGTAACTTTTGCACAATACATGCAATGACACCAGAAAGGAATTACACCAGTATGGCTCAACTAGAAATTAATTCAGCTTGAAAAGTAGTTCTAACTCAAATAAATAGGGTTATGCTGAATTTAAATGTTTTAACAAAAATATTAACTTCACATCTCATGCTTTTTGATCATGTTTTCAGGCACCAACGACAAGCCTGGCGGCCCACACTACGTCCTCCGATGGACGTCCCCACAGGTGGTCAAGCAGACCTATGTGCCGCTTACAGAATGGAAATATCCCTACATGGGCTAAGAGATCACGACCCTGAACCCTGAATCCCTCCATCAAGACTCGTAATGCAATCTAACCCCTTCTTAATCGTCCCATTGTGCTGAAAATGCAGTCGAGAGGGCCATTAGACTGTTAGAAGAAAACAAGCGCCCTCTGCTGGTGCAGCCCTCATCATGCAAACCAGCTGGTGTGAATGTCCTCGAGGAGTCTTTCTGCTGCCTCTTCTCTGCATTGTTAATATGAAGAGTTACTGAATTCAAACAAACCTGGGAAATGCACTGAAACCATTCACTTTAATCATTTTACTGTGTGATTTTCTTAAAAATTCACTATATCCAGAAAGATCTGCCATTTTATAATTGTAAGTAAACACTGTTTCCATGTAATTTGTTCTGTTACATTTATACCAATGAGATCTTCCGTTTGAAATTTAAATTATTAGAAATATATGCTGATCTAATTTAAATCTGTAGCATACTAAAGTCAATTACATGTAAATATCTGAGAACTTACTGTGCCTCAATAAACACATGGTGTGGATGGTGGATTCATTTGTGATTTTTACACCTTTAGAATAAGACGTTCAGGGCCTTAAAGGGATGGATCACCCCAAAAATGATCATCCTAGGTGTGTATGACAATCTTCATTCAGATGAATACAATAGCCTGGCTCTTCCAAGCTTTATAATGGCAGAGAATGGCTGGCCAAAATTTGAACCTCATAAAAGTACATTTATCCATCATAAAAGTGCATCTATCCATATAAAAGTGCATCCATCCATTATAAAAGTGCATCTATCCATTATAAAAGTGCATCTATCCATTATAAAAGTGCATCCATCCATCATAAAAGTGCATCTATCCATCATAAATGTGCATCCATCCATCATAAAAGTGCATCCATCCATCATAAAAGTGCATCTATCCATCATAAAAGTGCATCCATCCATCATAAAAGTGCATCCATCCATCATAAAAGTGCATCCATCCATCATAAAAGTGCATCTATCCATCATAAAAGTGCATCCATCCATCATAAAAGTGCATCTATCCATCATAAAAGTGCATCTATCCATCATAAAAGTGCATCCATCCATTATAAAAGTGCATCTATCCATTATAAAAGTGCATCTATCCATCATAAAAGTGCATCCATCCATCATAAAAGTGCATCTATCCATCATAAATGTGCATCCATCCATCATAAAAGTGCATCCATCCATCATAAAAGTGCATCTATCCATCATAAAAGTGCATCCATCCATCATAAAAGTGCATCTATCCATCATAAATGTGCATCCATCCATCATAAAAGTGCATCCATCCATCATAAAAGTGCATCTATCCATCATAAAAGTGCATCCATCCATCATAAAAGTGCATCCATCCATCATAAAAGTGCATCTATCCATTATAAAAGTGCATCTATCCATTATAAAAGTGCATCCATCCATCATAAAAGTGCATCTATCCATCATAAAAGTGCATCCATCCATTATAAAAGTGCATCTATCCATTATAAAAGTGCATCTATCCATCATAAAAGTGCATCCATCCATCATAAAAGTGCATCCATCCATCATAAAAGTGCATCTATCCATTATAAAAGTGCATCTATCCATTATAAAAGTGCATCCATCCATCATAAAAGTGCATCTATCCATTATAAAAGTGCATCTATCATCATAAAAGTGCATCTATCCATCATAAAAGTGCATCTATCCATCATAAAAGTGCATCCATCCATCATAAAAGTGCATCTATCCATTATAAAAGTGCATCTATCCATTATAAAAGTGCATCCATCCATCATAAAAGTGCATCCATCCATTATAAAAGTGCATCTATCCATTATAAAAGTGCATCCATCCATCATAAAAGTGCATCTATCCATCATAAAAGTGCATCTATCCATCATAAAAGTGCATCCATCCATCATAAAAGTGCATCTATCCATCATAAAAGTGCATCCATCCATCATAAAAGTGCATCCATCCATCATAAAAGTGCATCTATCCATCATAAAAGTGCATCCATCCATCATAAAAGTGCATCCATCCATCATAAAAGTGCATCTATCCATCATAAAAGTGCATCTATCCATCATAAAAGTGCATCCATCCATTATAAAAGTGCATCTATCCATTATAAAAGTGCATCTATCCATCATAAAAGTGCATCCATCCATCATAAAAGTGCATCTATCCATCATAAATGTGCATCCATCCATCATAAAAGTGCATCCATCCATCATAAAAGTGCATCTATCCATCATAAAAGTGCATCCATCCATCATAAAAGTGCATCTATCCATCATAAATGTGCATCCATCCATCATAAAAGTGCATCCATCCATCATAAAAGTGCATCTATCCATCATAAAAGTGCATCCATCCATCATAAAAGTGCATCCATCCATCATAAAAGTGCATCTATCCATTATAAAAGTGCATCTATCCATTATAAAAGTGCATCCATCCATCATAAAAGTGCATCTATCCATCATAAAAGTGCATCCATCCATTATAAAAGTGCATCTATCCATTATAAAAGTGCATCTATCCATCATAAAAGTGCATCCATCCATCATAAAAGTGCATCCATCCATCATAAAAGTGCATCTATCCATTATAAAAGTGCATCTATCCATTATAAAAGTGCATCCATCCATCATAAAAGTGCATCTATCCATTATAAAAGTGCATCTATCATCATAAAAGTGCATCTATCCATCATAAAAGTGCATCTATCCATCATAAAAGTGCATCCATCCATCATAAAAGTGCATCTATCCATTATAAAAGTGCATCTATCCATTATAAAAGTGCATCCATCCATCATAAAAGTGCATCCATCCATTATAAAAGTGCATCTATCCATTATAAAAAGTGCATCCATCCATCATAAAAGTGCATCTATCCATCATAAAAGTGCATCTATCCATCATAAAAGTGCATCCATCCATTATAAAAGTGCATCTATCCATTATAAAAGTGCATCTATCCATCATAAAAGTGCATCTATCCATCATAAAAGTACATCTATCCATCATAAAAGTGCATCCATCCATCATAAAAGTGCATCTATCCATTATAAAAGTGCATCCATCCATCATAAAAGTGCATCTATCCATCATAAAAGTGCATCCATCCATCATAAAAGTGCATCCATCCATTATAAAAGTGCATCCATCCATCATAAAAGTGCATCCATCCATCATAAAAGTGCATCTATCCATCATAAAAGTGCATCTATCCATCATAAAAGTGCATCCATCCATTATAAAAGTGCATCTATCCATCATAAAAGTGCATCTATCCATCATAAAAGTGCATCTATCCATCATAAAAGTGCATCCATCCATCATAAAAGTGCATCTATCCATTATAAAAGTGCATCCATCCATCATAAAAGTGCATCCATCCATCATAAAAGTGCATCTATCATCATAAAAGTGCATCTATCCATCATAAAAGTGCATCCATCCATCATAAAAGTGCATCCATCCATCCATCATAAAAGTGCATCTATCCATCATAAAAGTGCATCTATCCATCATAAAAGTGCATCCATCCATTATAAAAGTGCATCTATCCATTATAAAAGTGCATCTATCCATCATAAAAGTGCATCTATCCATCATAAAAGTGCATCCATCCATCATAAAAGTGCATCTATCCATTATAAAAGTGCATCCATCCATCATAAAAGTGCATCTATCCATCATAAAAGTGCATCCATCCATTATAAAAGTGCATCTATCCATTATAAAAGTGCATCTATCCATCATAAAAGTGCATCCATCCATCATAAAAGTGCATCTATCCATCATAAATGTGCATCCATCCATCATAAAAGTGCATCCATCCATCATAAAAGTGCATCTATCCATCATAAAAGTGCATCCATCCATCATAAAAGTGCATCCATCCATCATAAAAGTGCATCTATCCATTATAAAAGTGCATCTATCCATTATAAAAGTGCATCCATCCATCATAAAAGTGCATCTATCCATTATAAAAGTGCATCTATCCATTATAAAAGTGCATCCATCCATCATAAAAGTGCATCTATCCATCATAAAAGTGCATCCATCCATTATAAAAGTGCATCTATCCATTATAAAAGTGCATCTATCCATCATAAAAGTGCATCCATCCATCATAAAAGTGCATCCATCCATCATAAAAGTGCATCTATCCATTATAAAAGTGCATCTATCCATTATAAAAGTGCATCCATCCATCATAAAAGTGCATCTATCCATTATAAAAGTGCATCTATCATCATAAAAGTGCATCTATCCATCATAAAAGTGCATCTATCCATCATAAAAGTGCATCCATCCATCATAAAAGTGCATCTATCCATTATAAAAGTGCATCTATCCATTATAAAAGTGCATCCATCCATCATAAAAGTGCATCTATCCATTATAAAAGTGCATCTATCCATTATAAAAAGTGCATCCATCCATCATAAAAGTGCATCTGTCCATCATAAAAGTGCATCTATCCATTATAAAAGTGCATCCATCCATCATAAAAGTGCATCTATCCATTATAAAAGTGCATCTATCCATTATAAAAAGTGCATCCATCCATCATAAAAGTGCATCTGTCCATCATAAAAGAGCATCTATCCATCATAAAAGTGCATCCATCCATTATAAAAGTGCATCTATCCATTATAAAAGTGCATCTATCCATCATAAAAGTGCATCTATCCATCATAAAAGTGCATCCGTCCATTATAAAAGTGCATCTGTCCATCATAAAAGTGCATCTATCCATTATAAAAGTGCATCTATCCATTATAAAAGTGCATCCATCCATCATAAAAGTGCATCTATCCATCATAAAAGTGCATCCATCCATCATAAAAGTGCATCCATCCATTATAAAAGTGCATCCATCCATCATAAAAGTGCATCCATCCATCATAAAAGTGCATCTATCCATCATAAAAGTGCATCCATCCATCATAAAAGTGCATCTATCCATTATAAAAGTGCATCTATCCATTATAAAAGTGCATCTATCCATCATAAAAGTGCATCTATCCATTATAAAAGTGCATCTATCCATCATAAAAGTGCATCCATACATCATAAAAGTGCATCCATCCATTATAAAAGTGCATCTATCATCATAAAAGTGCATCCATACATCATAAAAGTGCATCCATCCATCATAAAAGTGCATCTATCCATCATAAAAGTGCATCTATCCATTATAAAAGTGCATCTATCCATCATAAAAGTGCATCCATACATCATAAAAGTGCATCCATCCATCATAAAAGTGCATCTATCATCATAAAAGTGCATCTATCCATTATAAAAGTGCATTTATCCATTATAAAAGTGCATCTATCCATCATAAAAGTGCATCTATCCATTATAAAAGTGCATCTATCCATCATAAAAGTGCATCCATACATCATAAAAGTGCATCCATCCATTATAAAAGTGCATCTATCATCATAAAAGTGCATCTATCCATCATAAAAGAGCATCAATCCATCATAAAAGTGCATCTATTATCATAAAATCTATCTATAACTGCTCCACACGACTCCAGGGTTTAATAAAGGCCTTCTGAAGTGAAGCTATGCGTTTGTGTAAGAAAAATATCCATATTTAAAATTTGATAAAGTAAATATCTAGCTTCTGGTGGACGGCCTTCCGTATTCAACTCGCGCAGAAAGTTTCATATACACATGGCTTGAGGGAGAGTCAATCATGGGGTAAATTTCATTTTTTGGGTGAACTATCCCTTTAATACAGATACTATCTGCTATTTTTCCTATTCAGACTTTCTGCCGACACCTTGAATGTTCAAGCAGTGTTTTATGGCTATATTGTTTTGCGGATCTGCTGTTCACAAAGCCCTCAGATTTATGACACTTTCACACCTAGAATAACTGACTGAAGATATTTAACAAATCATAAAGTTATGTGTAGACTTCCAAACCGACTACAACACCAGCCAAAAATATGATTTAACGGTTTGTGCCTCTGCTTGACTTTATTTGTGTTAGAATCAACTACCGAGCAAACCGAGTGTTTTATTTGTGTTGGGTCACCTCTGGTTCCCGGCTCCCACAGTCACACATTCTCTCATCAAAGGAGTGTGGCACACTTCTGACAGACGCTTTATGGAGATATGGCTGTGGAGACACTCTTTACACAGTCAACTCAAGAGGGCCTGAGAACACCGTCTCTTTCCTCTCTCATGCTGCCAGGTCCTCTTTACACACTTTCCCACCCGAGTGTGAATAATTAGAGAGAATGAAGCATGCCGGATTCCACATTACAGGAATTCATTTTTTAAACTTTGCTGTATTTATAACTTTATACATGTGTCCCTGGAGCTCAACAGCAGTCGTGCGTCTCACGGGTATATCTGTGGCAATAGCCAACAATACACTGTACGGGTCGAAATTATACATTTTTCTGTTATGCCAAAAATCATTAGGATATTAAGATCATGTTCCATGAAGGTATGTTGTAAATGTCCTACTGTAAATATATCATAAATGTATTATTAGTAGTAATGTGCATTGCTAAGGACTTCATTTGGACAACTTTAACCCCTTAACTGTCACCGTC
Source organism: Romanogobio albipinnatus (assembly GCA_023566225.1). Taxonomy (NCBI): domain Eukaryota; kingdom Metazoa; phylum Chordata; class Actinopteri; order Cypriniformes; family Gobionidae; genus Romanogobio; species Romanogobio albipinnatus. The sequence continues at coordinate 2,535,913 of CM042254.1, read as the reverse complement.
CCGCAGGCGCTCTTTTATAAAATAAAACATATTTAGTACAGTATTTTTTATTTACAGTAAATATAAACTTCCATAACTTTTACAGACTTTCATATTTTGAAATGCTTTCACTTCAGCAATAATCTGCAGAGTGTCTTCTTTAAATCAACCAAACTATATTCCTAAGCATTCTTGAATTACAGCCCTTTAAGTTTGGATAGTGCATTTTCATGACTATTCTCAAAACGAGGAGTGACTGTTAAGGAGATTTTCTCAATATTTAGATTCTTTTCCACCCTCAGATTCAAGATTTTCACATTTTTTATATATATGCAATTTGCTCCTCAGGACATTTAAGCGTATCATATTCACTAAACTTATTTAGGAGCATGTTCAATTAAATGCATTTAGTATTAATTACTAATTGTGCTTAAGTGTGTCTGAGAACCTTGTAAGGCAGACCTACAAAATGCAAAATATTAATAAGCAGTATAATATT
>CM042254.1:2525435-2527935 GCA_023566225.1 Romanogobio albipinnatus | reverse complement strand
CCCTTTTCACACCATTCTTTGTAAACCCTAGAAATGGTTGTGCATGAAAATCCCAGTAACTGAGCAGATTGTGAAATACTCAGACCGGCCCGTCTGGCACCAACAACCATGCCACGCTCAAAATTGCTTAAATCACCTTTCTTTCCCATTCCGACATTCAGTTTGGAGTTCAGGAGATTGTCTTGACCAGGACCACACCCCTAAATGCATTGAAGCAACTGCCATGTGATTGGTTGATTAGATAATTGCATTAATGAGAAATTGAACAGATGTTCCTAATAATCCTTTAGGTGAGTGTATATATATATATATTAATCTGTATTTAAACTAAATTTTCTTCATGCATTGCAACCTGTTGTGCATGAGAGGTTTACAGAAAAAATGCACAAAAATGTCTTAGTTTGTTTGTCTTAATTTAATTTCTTAAATCAAGATTCATACTAGAGGGCTCGACATTAACGCTTGTCCGGGACAAGTGGATCTTTTGAAGGGGCAAGTGAAAAAGAATTTGACTTGCCCAACGGACAATTATCCTGGTTAAAACAAAAACTATCTCGGGAATCACCAAAGTGCAATAATGATTCTGCATTTAGTTAGTGTACGGTTAAAATTGTGTAGTTTTTATCTTTATAACATATGATACAGTTAAACCTCTTAAGGTCTGGGACCATTTTGGGGATTTCCGCCTGGATTTGGCCTACCCAAATTTAAAAGCTTCCCATACACACATACACTGCAGTGTCTCTAAATTCAAAAGTTTGGTGTCATTTTACAGGAAACCCTCTGAAGTTTCATAAACCACTGCTAAAAGTGATAAACAAGTAAGTATGTGTTGTCTAAGCTGTAATAACCCCCCCAAAAAAGAGACGCTTTTTGATTACATAAAATGACATAAAAAAGGGTCATATACCTCCATTCAGATTCATTTGAATAAATCTTGCATACACACAAAAATCTTTTTTCCAGTATTTTCTGTAATATAGTGTTTACAACCCAAACTGTCTGCAGGGTGCTAGAGCTCACTGGGCCTGAGTTACACACTTTTAAAAATGAATTTATAATTTATTTCAATGTGGGTCGGCCAAATCCATGCGGAAATGGTACCAGAGTAATTTAGTGTAAATAAGTTACTTTGTGTAAAACAAATGCCAAAGTGATGCATGTCTCCAGAAAGTAGAGACTCTAAGCTTTCAAATGGTACCACATATGAGGTCAGAGCTCCTCCACAGACATTTAAAATGGGTCTGCAGTTTAAGTGGGATTAAGCAACATCACACAAACAAGAGTGTTGTTTTCCTGAATACCATCACAACTGAAAATGACACTGATTTCATTCGCCAGTTCCATAAACAATTAATTACATGAAGTCACTTACATTTTAGATGCAATATGGACTGTTTTTGTTCTATTTCAGCAGCGAAAATAGTTCCAAAGATCACCGCAGAACCTCACAACAGCGTGTTACTGAATGAATCAGCCGTTTGAACGAATCGACTCAGTGACTCACTCATTCAGACGGTCACCTGCTGCCACCTACTGGTGGTTTACTTTCATCTTTCCAACATTTCATATTTGTATATTCAAAAATATTTAATATAATCTCAAACTGTAATTTTTCAGTGTAAATTATGTAATTTGATTGGTAACAGCCTATAGTGTCTTATTCTAATTTAATTTATCGATCAAATTTAAGAATATAAAAGGAAAGCTGAAGCATAGCCTATATTTAATAAGATTATGGAAAAATACCCGTTATAAAAAAGTAAAAATATCCCAAATATGCAGATTTAAATATGTCAAAGCTGATTGAACACTGGTGAGAATATTGCTTCAGAATAGATTATATTTACAAAAAAAAAAAAAAAAAGAAATAGGGACAAGCTAATTTTTTACTCGGACAAGTGAATGACAGATTTTTGTGAACAGGCTTAATGTCGAGCCCTGAGCATGAAATATCATATCTTGTTTTCTGGGGAAATCATTATAGAAAAATTATCTATCTATCTATCTATCTATCTATCTATCTATCTATCTATCTATCTATCTATCTATCTATCTATCTATCTATCTATCTATCTATCTATCTATCTATCTATCTATCTATCTATCTATCTATCTATCTATCTATCTATCTATCTATCTATCTATCTATCTATCTATCTATCTATCTATCTATCTATCTATCTATCTATCTATCTATCTATCTATCTATCTATCTATCTATCTATCTATCTATCTATCTATCTATCTATCTATCTATCTATCTATCTGCCTGTCCATCCATCCATCCGTCCGTCCTTCTATCTATCTATCTATCTATCTATCTATCTATCTATCTATCTATCTATCTATCTATCTATCTATCTATCTATCTATCTATCTATCTATCTATCTATCTATCTATCTATCTATCTATCTATCTATCTATCTATCTATCTATCTATCTATCTATCTATCTATCTGCCTGTCCATCCGTCCGTCCGTCCGTCTGTCCGTCTAT
>CM042254.1:2247935-2520435 GCA_023566225.1 Romanogobio albipinnatus | reverse complement strand
CTCTCCTCAGAGAAACATCTCTCCATCTGAAAGAATGGCTCCGGCTTACACGACTGACTACTCCAAACTTTCCAACAAGGAGAAACATAAAGTGAGTATTGGTGACTTTTACAAATCAGCCGTTTCTCTTTCCTTCTGCTATGAATTGTGATCCAACGAAGCAAAGAACTGACCAGACGTCTCTTTCCTCAACAGTTAAGAAAACCCGTGGTGGAAAAGATGCGCAGAGATCGCATCAACAGCTGCATCGAGCAGCTCAAATCCATGCTGGAGAAGGAGTTCAACCAGCAGGACCCGAACGCCAAGCTGGAGAAAGCCGACATCCTGGAGATGACGGTGGTCTTCCTGAAGCAGCAGCTGCAGCCCAAGACTTCAGCTCCACAGAAAGCCCACTTTGACGGCTATTCCCAGTGTTGGAGGGAGACCATGAGCTTCCTATCGGTCAACTCCAAGGTGGACGCTGCTGTGTGTCAGCATCTGAACCACTGCCAAGAAGCCCAGAGGTCAGCGACAGACCTCACTCCCTCGTCTCCAGCTTCCCATCAGCCCACCAAGGTGAAGCAGGAACCATGTGCCCACAGACCGCTCTGGAGACCCTGGTAGAGACCCGAAGACCTTCACATTCAAACTAGATGGTGGTTTTACCGTCTCTTGTGCTGTAGGAGATAAACATTTCCATATTCCTATGTTCATTGCAAACATACGTTCAACTGCTTCATGTTGAAGCTTTGATTGTTCTATTCTTACTATGAATTCCTTATTGCTGTGATTAGCCTCGATGTCTAAAGGCTTTCTTTCCCCACTTCTAATGTCGTTTGGCTTGCAAACTGTGATATTGCTCCGAATCTGAGCTCTCTGTAAGGTCCTGATGGACGTTCATGTGATACAGCCTTTTGTGAAGGCTACAGAAAAACAACATTTGTTCTTGTGATGGCACTCCGGTGCATGAAAACATTGTAGACACTGTGTGTCTAACACTGCATTTAATAAAAGCAACTAATTACTAAAAAAATCATTTGAATTCATTCTTTCATTCATGTGCATATGTATATGTGGATGCATTAGATATATTCAGTATTGCACAGGTAAATAATCATGTAGAATTAATGGTTTCATCACTTCAATATGTTCAGGTACGTTTGCAAATACACGTGTTTAAGATATACACTGTAAAAAAATATTGTTGAATATTGTTAAAAAATATTCATTCGTTTTGTTTTAGAACATCAAGTGAAACTTTCCAACAAGTTTATATTTTATTTTAGTTAACATTATTCCTTATTTCAAGTAACAAATATGTTTTTATGGTTTTAGTTAACTGTAATAACCCTTAATAATGATATGCATTGATCTGCATATTAAATATTTTTGCTACTACACTGCTACTAAAAAATATAACAAAAAATTGAGTTCATTGAAATTAAAAATTTGAGTTAATGCAATGAAGGAAATTGGTTTAATAAATAGAAACTCAAAATATTATTGTATCTGAACCACATAAATAAATAAAAATGTTGCGATAAATCATGAAAATAGCACAATTTGGAAATTGTTTCACTGCATTTTTACAAATAAAACACAGTTACGCGACATGCTTACAAAATCTTTTACTAATATTTGAATAAAGAGTGATGTCCATTCTCAAATGTTCATTGAATTAACTTTTATTTCAATGAACTCAATTTGAAGGCAAAAATATTGAATATGCAAATCATTATTAAGGGTTATTATAGTTAACTAAAAACATATTTGTTACTTGTTAATTCAAATAAAATATAAACTAAGTGAAAGTTTCACTTGATGTATACTAAAACTACAACAGAAATAAAAATGAATCTTTTTTTTTTAAGCATAAAAATGACAAAATACTAAAACTTTACAGCCGGAAAATACAAAAATAAAACAAAATATTTTTAAATGAAAATGATAATAAAACAACACTGCGTTGAGGTATGGTAAGATTAAATATATTTACATATTTGGTAACAATATTTTGAGGTTGCTGACCTCCAACCTCAGAAACACAAAGAGTGAAACCTAGTTTAATTCAAAATATTGTTTTAATGTAACATCTTTGCGTCATTAAAACACTCTAGGGTGGCTTTTCTCCTAACATGTTTTTATCACCTGGAGTTCGGACTGATGACACACAGGCATGTTCCAATTACAAGCCTTTGTGTGCATGGGTCTGAAGCGTCTGATGCTTTCCCACACTCACGGGCCAATCACAGGGCCGTCTGTAACACTTGATAACATCAGCAGCTTGGACCTGAAGAGGACAAGAGGAGGAGGGGGGCGATCCTGAAAGGGGATCTCACAGCCACTGTGTGTGTGTGTGTGTGTGTGTGTGTGTTCACTAGAGGTGTGCCGTCTCCTGATTACACTGCCTGACACCCTCAGAAACCAAAGGCTTCCCGCTGCTGTAAATTCAACAGAGGCACACGGCCATCCTGAGCTCTCATAAAATGCGTCTCACCTTCAGTGTGTATGCAGTGAGAAAAGTGTGTCAGCACTTTAATTCTATCCTCAAATCTCAGTTAATAACTCGGCTCTGAACTTGGTCAAATGATATTTTTTTAATTAAGTATAATTAAAGAATTATGCTTTTCAATTAATAGTAAAAACTCTGTCAAATTGAATAATCCTTACATGTTATGAATGATGAGTTTACTAAACAATACAAATCACACAAACTAAATTGTCCACACCCTTGTACACTCTAAAAACTGCTGGGTTGGAAGTTGGGTTGGAAATGGACAAACCCAGCAATTGGGTTGTTTTAAGCACACATTTAACCCAACCGCTGGGTTAAAACCACCCATTCACTGGGTTAGAACAACCCAATTGCTGGGTTAGTCCATTTTCAACCCAACTTGGGTTGTTTTTAACCCAGCATTTTTTAGAGTGTAAGATTTACAAGGAGTGTAAATGTCTTTTTTTTACTCATTTAAAATTCTTGTACAGATTATTCAATTCAATTTGATGGAATTGAAATGTGTAAATCATCAAAACTGTGTAAAAACTTTAAAAAAATACTGGGTTGTAAATTAAATGCATACAACACATACACCTTTTTTTATATGTTTTAAATATATATTTTTTTTATTACAAATAAATTGTCAAATACTACACTCTAAATACTACACTCGTAAAGTCTCTCAATGGGAAATGGGAATGTAAAATGTAAAAAATACTGGGTTGTTTTATTTCAAATGTGGGTCAAATATGGACAAACCCAGCCGTTGGGTTATTTTTTTTAATTTAATGTTTAACCCAACAATTGGGTTTATCCACATTTGGGTTAAAACAACCCAGCATTTTTTAGAGTGTAGTATTTGACAATTTATTTGTAAAACAAAATATGTGTTGATGTGTACTTGCATTTAATTTACACCTAAAAGATTTTATTTAAATTAAATACTTCAACTTGACTATAGGTAAATGCATAGCTATAACCTGTATGTTTATTAATTCAGTGTCTTGTTTTCAGTGTTAATTGTTCCGAAGCCACATTTCCACCTAAAGTTTTAAGAAAATAAAAGTTTCTGGAATATAAAGAACTCGCATGACCTGTAACAATACATCACTTCAAGTGTGCAACAAGTAGATTCAAACAACAAGTAAATGACTGTTTCCCAGGGGGCTCAGATTTAAATGAGGGTCAGGATTCACACCACCATACCTAATGGATGATTTAGTACGGCACACTTCCTTAATGTCGGATCTGAAACGGGAGCCAGAGTCGCGGGTGTGGGAAATCCTGGGAGAAGCCGGCCCCACACATGATGGGAGACGCCCCCCCCGATCAGTCAGCCACACCAGCTGTCTGATGAAACCAGAGCGGACAGCACACAGTGCCCATTATCAAGGGTTTCACAGTACAAACACCAACATTAAGCCCCTGCGCTCTCTCTCACACACTCAACTAATACATGGCACGGATTACATTATTTTAAAAAAAATATTTAAAGGTTTGTCATCTTGTCAAATATGGATATTTCTGAAGTTATATTGGCTGTTACGTCCCTGATGGTGAACGTGATTTCACCATGTGCAACATTATCAACACATTTGTTGATCAACATTTCAATCGGATTTGAGAGACAAGTTTACACTATTTAAACTTGCTGGGTTAAAAACAACCCAAGTTGGGTTGAAAATGGACAAACTCAGCAATTGGGTTGTTTTAACCCAGCGGTTGGGTTAACCCTTAAATGCATGACTGTTTCGCCAAGCATTCTTACATATTCAGGTCTTTAGAGACCCGGATCTATATCTAACATGGATAGATTGATACCCGTCGCGATGATATATAAAACTCCAACCCGATCTCATGGCAATTCGTACATATTTTACGAGGTGGCTAATTCGTACGAATCTGTACGACCTCAGTCGTACGAATTCATACGATTTTTGCTAAATCGTACGTATTTGACGAGTTGCCAAATTCGTACGAATTTGTACGAATGACCTACCTCAAACCCCGCCCCTAAACTTAACCGTCACTGGGGATTAGACAAAACGTACAAATTCGTACGAGTGAGGTCGTACAAATTCGTACGAATTAGCCACATCGTACAAATACATACGAATTGGTCGTGAGATAGCGTTGAAAACTCCTGATATTTGAGCAACAATTACAGAAGAGCTTGGAAGGGTTCAGTTTGAGCAGATGTTTTACACCATCATCAGAACTCATTTCCCAGTACATTCTGCATCTGGATCATATTCGCGATCTCACGCATATTCTCAAAACTCATTTTCAACGCCTTGAAAATCAATATTTTGATCACGACAGCTTCCTTCACCAGATCCAGCATCAAGTGACAGTGACACTAATATTTGATTGTGTCCAGTACTTGCTCTGCAGTAAATCGCTGAGCCATTTCAAGTTTTGCAGATTATATATATATATTATTGTATAGTTTTCAGTCTGAGGTCACTATGAGTGAAACGTCACTTCATCATTGTGTATCAGACATTGGCACCTTGTGGAATAAATCTGAATTGCAGTTTTTTCGTCATTATAGATTCATTTATTATTGTGCAGGAAAAAAAAAAAAGTACAATCTTACACACCTCGGGTCGTTAGCGACCCTATACAATTTTGACAAAAACTAGTGGAAAAACAGGCATTCAGTTATAATTTTATAATTGTTTTCTTGTTATATTGTTTAAAATGGATTGATTGAGGAATACTAAGAAGGTTGAAGTCTAACTTGAAAAAAAAAGGGTAGTGAATGACGTCTCGGGTCACTAAAGACCCGAGGTATGCATTTAAGGGTTAAATGTTTGCTTAAAACAACCCAACTGCTGGGTTTGTCCATTTTCAAACCAACTTGGGTTGTTTTTTAACCCAGCATTTTTTAGAGTGTACAGTTTATGTCAAGTTTAGGCTTTCATCCAGCTTGTTATTTCCCTCTGGTTTTAGGGATAACGTGTAGGTTTAGGGATAGAACTACATTTTTGGGCAGGAATGTTGTTCTAGGAACATGTCTGACGGGGACCTGTTCCTGACACATGGTTTTACACTCATTTACCAGTCAAAATGTAAGGGATTGTTACTGTAGCGGGGGATTATTGGAAAATAAACCCAGATAAATTGCTCTACACTCCAACTTTGAAAGAGTTTACCATTTAGGTAAATGTGTAAATGGACGCTGAAAATGAGATCACTTGACAACTGAGATGGTCAAAAATTTCAAGAATCAATTAGAGGAAAGCAGGATTGTTTATATTCAACTGGTGTTTATTCATGTGACAGTATGTTTGCATGTCACCATAAATTAGGAATAAGTGAAAAATCACATCCTTCATAAGAAGAAACAATAACATTTGCATTTGAAAGCACTGATCAAGCATATCAAACACTGCAAATAATTACTTTGTCACCGACTCCATAGGAGTTAAACCTGGACTCTTCATTGTGAAGATTATATACTGTCCATCCATGAGGCAATCGTAATACAATAATCTACTTTCACATGGTGAAACCCGTCCTTCCACAAACTTCACAACATGAAGTACCATAAAAAAGACATTCTTTCAAAAGAAATGAACATAGGAATATGGAAATGTTTATCTCCTACAGCACAAGAGACGGTAAAACCACCATCTAGTTTGAATGTCTTTGGGTCTCTACCAGGGTCTCCAGAGCGGTCTGTGGGCACATGGTTCCTGCTTCACCTTGGTGGGCTGATGGGAAGCTGGAGACGAGGGAGTGAGGTCTGTCGCTGACCGCTGGGCTTCTTGGCAGTGGTTCAGATGCTGACACACAGCAGCGTCCACCTTGGAGTTGACCGATAGGAAGCTCATGGTCTCCCTCCAACACTGGGAATAGCCGTCAAAGTGGGCTTTCTGTGGAGCTGAAGTCTTGGGCTGCAGCTGCTGCTTCAGGAAGACCACCGTCATCTCCAGGATGTCGGCTTTCTCCAGCTTGGCGTTCGGGTCCTGCTGGTTGAACTCCTTCTCCAGCATGGATTTGAGCTGCTCGATGCAGCTGTTGATGCGATCTCTGCGCATCTTTTCCACCACGGGTTTTCTTAACTGTTGAGGAAAGAGACGTCTGGTCAGTTCTTTGCTTCGTTGGATCACAATTCATAGCAGAAGGAAAGAGAAACGGCTGATTTGTAAAAGTCACCAATACTCACTTTATGTTTCTCCTTGTTGGAAAGTTTGGAGTAGTCAGTCGTGTAAGCCGGAGCCATTCTTTCAGATGGAGAGATGTTTCTCTGAGGAGAGCAAGGCGGTTGTGTTGGGAATGAGGGTCGTGCTCCTCTATTTATAGGAGCTCATTAGCATTACAAAGCCATGAGTCCCAGTCAGGATTAGCTTTCCCACACTCTGAGGCCAGTGGGTGAGGCGTCCTCAACAAATCAAATCAAACACTGGCTGTACAAATCCCACAGGACTTACATTTACCTTATCCGGTTTCAATGAATCAATAGGTCAATCGCTCCTTCAATAATTCAATTGAGCGTTTCATGCTCGAAATATGTGATTAAACTGCATTTTTAATATCAAAACATTATTTTGACTAACAAAATCCAGTGCTGGGAACAGTGTTGGGTGTAACTATCAAGTAATTTAATTACTTTTCCATTGAAAAGGCAAAGCTAGGGATTACTCTTATTTTTTCTGTAATTTAATTAGTAACTTTTGATGTAATTGAAGTAAATACTGTGTATAGACCAATTAAATATAATACAGTCTAAAAAAAATGCGGGGTTGAAAATAACCCAAGTTGGGTTGAAAATGGACTAACCCAGCAATTGGGTTGTTTTAACCCAGCGGTTGGGTTAAATGTTTGCTTAAAACAACCCAATCGCTGGGTTAGTCCATTTCCAACCCAACTTGGGTTATTTTTAACCCCGCATTTTTTTTAGCCTGTACCTACAATAGTGGAATTAACATCAACATTTAAAGTCTAAGCATGTTTTATGTATCATACTCACATTTGCAATAGCCTACTTTGATCGATTAAAAATAATCCTTTATGTAGTTTTATATCATTTATTTGAATGAGTTAAAAGAGCCGTTTCATGTCTATCCTTGAATCATTTAAGGTTTATATAGGATTTAAAAATAATAAATCGTTTTTTTGTACTAATTACACTATTTAAGATGTAATTAGTAAATAGTAATTAATTACCCAACACTGGCTGGGAATATGTGACCCTGGACCACAAAACCAGTCATAAGGGTCAATTTAAAAAAAATTTTTTTTAGACTTATACATCATCTGAAAGCTAAATAGATAAGCTTGATGTATGGTTTGTTAGGATAGGACAATATTTGGTCTATCTATAATATATGTAAATATGAAAATCTGGAATCTGAGGGTGCAAAACTATATAAATATTGAGAAAATCACCTTTAAAACTGTCACCGTCCCGCTGACACTCTTTTTTTTGATCGCCTTTTTTCCATATCATATATTTTAGTAATTATCATAAATTAGGCTTAAAAATCATCACCGTTTTGAAATCAGACCTCAAGCGGGCTCCTCCCCCTAGTGGGCGGCGTCATGTTTCGTATTACAAAATGTATTTTAACTACTTTATGATCAAAATCTTTTCTAATCTTGACAAAACACATATCGTCGGAAAGGTCTGAGTCTCAAGGGTCCATATTCGTGGACTGTTTTGTGATGGAAGTGACATTTGGACAGAAATTTTTTAGGAAATGCATCAAAAAACACAATCAATGGAATGTGAATGACACCCGGTGGCTATTTTTGGTACAGCACCTAAACAAAATCTCATGGGGACTTCAATTTTTGTGATGTCAACTTCAAATTTGGAACACAACTTGGACATATGGCTATGTTTTAGAGTAAAACATTTTTTTGTAAAATATATTTTTTATATAAAATAAAAATATTTAGTACAGTATTTTTCATTTACAGTCAATTTAAATTTCCATAACTTTTTCATACTTTCATATTTTGAAATGCTTTCACTTCAGAAATAATCTGCTGAGTGTCGTCTTTAAAACAAGACTTTGGTCTATATTCCAAAGCATTCTTGAATTACAGCCCTTTAAGTTTGGATAGTGCATTTTCATGACTATTCTCAAAAAGGAGGGAGGCAGATAAGGGGTTAAAGTTGTCCAAATGAAGTCCTTAGCAAGGCATATTAATACATTTTGATATATTTACAGTAGGACTTTTACAACATATCTTCATGGAACATGATCTTAAAATCCTAATGATTTTTGGCATTAAAGAAAAATGTATAATTTTGACCCGTACAGTGTATTGTTGGCTATTGCCACAGATATACCCGTGAGACGCAGGACTGCTGTTGAGCTCCAGGGTCACATATATTTTTAAAATGCACATTTTTCTCATTTTGTATACAGTCATAAAAAGTATTTTTTCCTGAAACTAAGATTTATTGCTAACACTTTACAATAAGGTTGTATTAGTCAACATGAACAACTCACTGTCACTGTGCATTATTCGGTAATAATGTCTGTTAATTCTCTGATTTCTGTCAGGAAGAACACATTTCTTTAAGTCAAATTAAAGTGGTTTAACTTTTTCACCTCTGATAAAATGAAAGCTAAGGCACGTGCGGATTACATTTGCTGCACATCCATATCAGCATTTCTTTGTAGACCCTTTGTAACGTACACCAATGCCATAAACTGGGACCTGAGGCTGGGAAAGTCTGCAATAACACCCCCGCGAGCATCAAACACTCTGTCTGAAGCGTGTCTGTTTGACTTGTTGGTCTTGTCAACACTACTGGACTTGTAAGCAGGTGTCAGGCACACTTTTAGTGGCCCGTGACTTTCCCACAGCGGGAGAGGAAGGAAGCTCGCGTGCTATAAAACCACCGTCGGGTTTTAAAGCACGCGGCGCCTGCTTCTCTATGATTGGCTGGCAGTGTGAGAACGCAAGTGAAGCGCGTGAAATGGATGGATGCACTTTTATAATGGATGGATGCATTTTTATGATGGATAGATGCACTTTTATGATGGATAGATGCACTTTTATGATGGATGGATGCACTTTTATGATGGATAGATGCACTTTTATGATGGATGGATGCACTTTTATAATGGATGGATGCACTTTTATGATGGATAGATGCACTTTTATGATGGATAGATGCACTTTTATAATGGATAGATGCACTTTTATGATGGATAGATGCACTTTTATAATGGATAGATGCACTTTTATGATGGATAGATGCACTTTTATGATGGATGGATGCACTTTTATGATGGATAGATGCACTTTTATGATGGATGGATGCACTTTTATGATGGATGGATGCACTTTTATGATGGATGGATGCACTTTTATAATGGATGGATGCATTTTTATGATGGACAGATGCACTTTTATGATGGATAGATGCACTTTTATGATGGATGGATGTACATTTATGATGGACAGATGCACTTTTATGATGGATAGATGCACTTTTATAATGGATAGATGCATTTTTATGATGGATAGATGCACTTTTATGATGGATGGATGTACATTATGATGGACAGATGCACTTTTATGATGGATAGATGCACTTTTATGATGGATGGATGCACTTTTATAATGGATGGATGCACTTTTATGATGGATGGATGCACTTTTATGATGGATGGATGCACTTTTATGATGGATGGATAGATGAACTGTTATGAGCTGCCATTATAAAGCTTTGAAGAGCCTGGACATGTTTTAATATAACTCTGATTGTATTCGTCTGAAAGAAGAGCGTCATACACAGCTAGAATGGCTTGAGGGAGAGTAAATCACAGGATAATTTTCATTTTTGGGTGAACTATCCTTTTAATGCAACATTTGCATGCTATTTTGGATTTAAGTTTGAAAATTGTCTACGATGTACGACAAGCATAACGTCATGAGAAGATCCTGTCATTTGAGTTTGAGTCTCAATCGGTGCCTTTTGTAAAGGCGTGTTTTTGTTTTGACTGATATCACATTCCTTGCATTTAAAATGTGCCCATAAGTTTCAACACCAGTGAAAAGCAAAAAGTGATTGAAGAGTAATTTGATTTATTAGATCTCTGACATGTTTTTGCACATCGTGCATGCAACGTCAAATACACACGTATACTGATACAATACAAGTGAAGCAAAACTTCATGAAGTTTTCATTGCAATACATGCCTTTATGAAAGGCATGAGTTCATTAAGCAACTTGTTCCAAATAGGAACGTTTTAAAACATAAATTGACAAGATTTGTCCAAACATGCTCAAAAAACGGAGAAATAACGAAATAATCTAGCTTCAATGTGAAGCGCAAATTGAGATTACTTAAGTAATAGAAGCCATCAAAATAGATGGGAATATCGTTCTTTCTATAAACAGAAATGTTTTTAAAGGGCATATACATCTAATGTAAAGTGAAGCCAATTCTTCACATGTGTCATAATGTTCTTTATAAACACTTTTTCTCCAGAAGAGAAGCTGAAGCGCCACATCCACTGAGTCTAGTGTAGACAGTGTTCAGTATGTGCTGCTGTTGCTGTAAGGCTCTACCACGGCCTCCAGATGGCGCTCTTGTTGACATTCATCTCTTTGCTGAAGGTGTTCTGGTCTGGGCCGCTCAGCCGAGGCAGGACACTTTCCCTCCTGTTCTGATCACATGATGTCTGCAGCTTCTGGAAGAGCTTCAGCAGTCTTCTCTGGCTCTGTGTCTTCATCTCATCTGTGGACAGGAAGTGCACGCTCTCACGCACACACACCTGGAGAAGTCTTGATTGACCGCATGTGAGCCGGAACGGTGGCGCTCCAGGAAGTTGAGCGTCATCTCCAGGATATCTGCTTTCTCCAGCTGGGAATCAGGAACTCTGGAGCCAGAAGACACTTGAGCTGCTCGATGCTGCTGTCCATACCATCTCTGCGCATCTTCTCCACTATTGGCTTTCTCAGCTGCAAATCAAGACAGAAAAGCATCAGGAAAGTGGCCTTGGAATAAGCCAGTGATTGAGAAGAGCCGTGAAAGCTGCTGCAGTGATGTTGCTGTAAGTAGGATGTGAATGTACCTTGTTGTTGAGAGGGAGATGCTCCTTTGAGATGATTGTAGGTGTCATGTCTGGATCTCTGTGCTGTAGATCTCTCTGTGCAGAGCGAGTCTGATGTGCTCCGGCTGCAGCTCCTCTATTTATACTCCCAAATCTCCATATGAATGTGTGAGGCTTGAGCTTCAAGGAGTTTCCCACAGTTCGGAGCCAATGGAAGAGCCGGAACAGACAATGAGGGATGCTCAACGCTCAATGATCCTCTATTAGGGGCTCAAAGCCCGTGTCTCTGGGAAAGTCCTGACCCGGTGTTCACATTAATGTCACTTTACGAACACACACCCTTCATAAACAAACACATGCCGAGATTGCGTTTTCTCTAATGTTAGAACGACAATAACACATCAGTGCAATCAGCCAGAAAATGGTATATATTTATAAGTTTGATTGTTCATTAGTGAATCAAATATACTGTATTTTAGGTCAATGTAACAGGATATCCCGGTCTTCTATGAAACCTGTGGTCGTACACACACACACACACACACACTCACACAGCTGGCTCACGGCACAATGTGGACCCCGATCACACGCCCCAGCGCTCCTGGAGCTGGTGGGAGCCACACGGCTTCCCACACTTCTGTATTCATCGCATTAAATCCCTCACACAATAGAAGTGTGTCTGTTCCCACAGGGCTCGACTAACAAGGCTTCTGGAGGGAAGCCTAATGGACGCTAGTACATTTTTGTTTTGATGACATACTAAATGAGTTGTGAGCATTTCAGTAATGCATTTTAATACTTTTTTTGTGTGTGAAGTGCTACCTCCAAAAGCACTATCTCTAAAAAAAAAAGGTTCTATATCGTCCTGGGACCCTGAGACTTTTGTCCAGTGTAGTGGATGTTATATTTTAGTGAGTTTCTCTGACATCACACATGTCACATGTCACAGTCTGGATTAAAGAGCACATCCGGGGCTTTGCAGAGATACCAAATGTTTGGAGGTTTCACCAGGACAACAACAACTTCTTGCTCTTTAAAAACGGCTGACATTAATGTTTAGCACTCTTACGGAAATATGATCATATTTTTTAATTATAATTTAAATCGGATTAATCTGTTTGTTATGAATCAACATCTCAGGAAAATGTTAAGGGTTTCTAATCAAAATATGACTTTCTGTTACAGAACAGGGCATTGATTTCATAAATGACCACTGTGGATTTAAATCATGATTATCAGGCATTTTGGAGACATAACAAGTGAACAGGGAAAGAAATTACATATCAATATTCCTATGAAATATTAGATATTATTATGGAAATGTTGCCAATTTTTCCTCCCATTATTGCACTTCTTTTTTCATTACATGTTGCACCAAGAACACATTAATATGCAAATAATATTGGATGGGAAAATCCAAGTATTGTCATTTTACCCACATATTTAATAAAGTAAAATGGTATATGAATGCATTTCATTATATCTTTCATAACATAGTTCAGAATCATCTTTAAACAAAGTTTGTTTAAAAAAAAACCCTGAAACCTAAAAACTGATTGTTGAATTAAAAAGAAATCCCATTGTTTTTGCCTATACATGCAATTTCATGTCATTTTATTTTTTTAACAACTGAATCCACTACAGAGGACACATCATAACATATGAATAAAATATCATTTTTCAAAAATGTTTTTTTTTTTCCATTTGTTTCTTATGCTCTAAACAATGTAATGACATAAAAAAAAATACTAAATTCAAAAAACTTTTTTTTTCTGGGTCCCAGGAGGATATAGCACCAAAAATGGTTCTTTGTCGTAATCATAGGGGAACCACTTTTGGTGCTATATAGCACCATATCTTAACATGTTATGTATATGGTAACGGTGCTATATAGCACCATAGTCAAAGAACCGGTGAAGAACCTCTGAAGAACCACTGAAGAACCACTGAAGCACCAAAATTGGTGCTATATAGCACTTAAAAAGGTTCCCCTATGATTACGAGCCAAGAACCATTTTTGGTGCCATATAGAACCTTTTTTTTTTAGAGTGTATTTCGAAATAGTTTAATCTAAAAATCTATTTATATTCATGGTAACGTTTCATTTATGAACATTATTTAACACGCAGCATTTATTCATATCAACATTTATTAATGAAATAGTTCAGTTATATTTCATGTTATATTTGCCATGGTAATAAAATTAGTTCATGCATTAGGAGACCTTATTGTAAAGGGTCACATGATTTATAGAATACTTTGTCAAAATATTTGATGCATAACATTTATTAAACTCATGCTCAAAAGCATACAGTAAATATTTTTGCCACATGTTTGTTTACAAATGTGTTTTAGCGAAGCATATTTTCCCCTCCTTTTTTCTGTGAAATGCCTTCACTCTAAAAAATGCGGGGTTAAAAATAACCCAAGTTGGGTTGGAAATGGACTAACCCAGTGATTGGGTTGTTTTAAGCAAACATTTAACCCAACCGCTGAGTTAAAACAACCCAATTGCTGGGTTAGTCCATTTCCAACCCAACATTTTTTGGTGTTCAGAAGCTATACTTAAAAAAAAACACTAATTATTATTATATCAACATGGATTAAAAATGAAAATACTTGCTTTTCTCAAAACATTTTACACCCGACCATAAATTTAGCCGAATCATACACACACGGCAAATATTTCCCACAAATCTCCATTGCTAATCTGAGTGTGAGAACATTAAACTCCTCGATCATTCTCCCACGGGCCGGCTGACCCTCCAGATGGCACTAGAGAAAGAAAATCCCACCTGTCCACTGAAGAGCTCAATTAAAAGCCCCGGACCAATGCAAATTATGGCAAGCCTATTGTTCCCTTTTCCTCTGCTCTCTGATTGGCTGGCTGCAGATATGCTTTGGTATATAAGTGGGTTAGATCCAGGGTCTTGTGTGGCATTTGGTTTTGCGACTGAGCCTCAGATATTTCATCTCTTGAGCAGCGAAACTGCAAAAGCAACCTCGAACATGCCAGCCTACATGGACATCACCCCTCAAGACAACGCCCACTATGCCAGGTAAAGGAGAAGAAGTGCTCGGTGCATTGGATCTCATTGACACATGCTCACAATGACACTAAACATGTTCTCTTTTGGATTGCAGGTGCAAACTGTACAGCTTGGAGAGGAAATGTTTCAGCAAAGTGGAGAAACTGAAATCTTCTTTCGAAGACCACCTCCATCACGGCATTCCCGCATCCGACATTTTGGAGAAGACGGTGTCCTTCTTCAGCTCGAAAAAGGCCTTGATCTTCCCCAGCGGCTACTCCAGGTGTTCTCGCGAAATCCTGCGTCTTTCTCCCACTCCAGAACAGGACGTGACGCCATTGTTCTGAAGTCCATCACACGGACTGACCTGCGAATGAAAAGGGCCAAGCACTTGATCTGATCAGATATGATCTTATGTGTTAGCACATCTACCTCGGAGGAAAACAGCACTTGTTTGCTTTTTTGTTGGACTATGAGTTGTGCACTGCACATCGCGGGACGCCCCAGGCTGAGGATGCAGTTTGTGCATTTAGATATAACTTCTCTTGAAGAGAGTGTGTGTTTAGAACCGTTTGTCCATGCTCTCTTTTGGAGGACGTGCAAAAAAGAACTCGTTTTTAAAGATACAGTGTATCATTTGATTACTTTTGTGATGATTTTTTTGAATCAATTGTGTAAAGCTCTCATATGTTTCTGTAAAATAAAAGATTTTGATTGCATTAATGTCATCCTGTGATTTATGCAGTACCTGACAAATGTTTATTTGAATGGGGGCATTATTTATGAACGGGCGTCTAAAACCCATACACCCTGTGAAAATTTTTTCTAGTTGGCCAAAATTCAATTCAAAATGTAGATGTGATCGGTCACTAGAAAATGTTCAATTGGAGACCTGAGTTTTTTTTTTTACAGTGCATATATATATTCAGGTGTCTTCAAATTTGTGTAAAGTGTAATGATTAATGTCAACGGTTGACCAAACCACTAATTTACCTATTGATTACATGTGGATTAGAGTCTATACTGATTTATTATTCACTTTTTGGAGGGAAAAATGATCTTCCATAAAGATAATTTATGGAAAACACAACACTTGTCACTTAGCAGTAGCTAAAGAAGGCATCACCTGCCAATATAGCACATTTTGTTATTTATGGTCTTCATTCAATTTCATGAATATTTATAATTTTTTACACAATAAAGCAGGCTCATTCGCAATCAATGAAACCCAAAGCGTCATGAGATGCAAAAGAACTCAATATATGCATTTTAATATTATTTTAACTGTTAATCTGGCTTTTCAAGTTTTATACATTATAAAGTAATGTATCTTATTATTAAGGTGAGTTTGTGGCAAGTCCAACAGTTTCATGGTTGAAATGTCAGCTGACTGAGGATTAGCCGAGTGAACGGACGTGACGGACGGACAGCTGTGTGAATGGATGACACACAGATAAAGAGGACACACTTCTATTGTTCTGTAAGCATCCATTCAGAGCGGAGTGTGGGAAAACCCCAGTAGCTTCTGCTCTCAGTGCATTTTTAATGAGCTGGTGAATGATTGTCGAAATCGACGGCTCAAAGAGGCCATTTACACTCTAAAGATCCATTAATGTACTAAAAACATATTTAAATCAGTCCATGTGAGTACAGTGGTTCAATATTAATATTATAAAGTGACAAGAATATTTTTTGGTGCGCCCAAAAAAACCTAAATAACAACTTATATAGTCAAGTCAAGTCAATTTTATTTATATAGCGCTTTTAACAATGCAGATTGTTTCAAAGCAGCTTCACAGTGTTAAACAGGAAAATAATGAGAAAACGGTGATGTCATCAGTTCATTTCAATTATGGGCTTTAGATCAGTAATTAAGTTTATATGGTTAATTTAGTTTAATAATTAGATTTATTTGGATATTTAGTTAAAAATGTAGTGTCCCCAACTGAGCACGCCAAGCCAGAGGCAACAGTGGCAAGGAAACCAAAACCCCATCAGGAGCATAATGGAGAAAAATAAACCTTGGGAGAAACCAGGCTCAGTCGGGGTGCCAGTTAACAAACAGCGTATGATTTATTATTCTGACAACTTTACCGGTCAGAAATCATAATACACTCACCTAAAGGATTATTAGGAACACCTGTTCAATTTGGTCTGAGTATTTCACAATCTGCTCAGTTACTGGGATTTTCACGCACAACCATTTCTAGGGTTTACAAAGAATGGTGTGAAAAGGGAAACACATCCAGTATGCGGCAGTCCTGTGGGCCAAAATGCCTTGTTGATGCTAGAGGTCAGAGGAGAATGGGCCGACTGATTCAAGCTGATAGAAGAGCAACTTTGACTGAAATAACCACTCGTTACAACCGAGGTATGCAGCAAAGCATTTGTGAAGCCACAACACACACAACCTTGAGGCGGATGGGCTACAACAGCAGAAGACCCCACCGGATACCACTCATCTCCACTACAAATAGGAAAAAGAGGCTACAATTTGCACCAGCTCACCAAAATTGGACAGTTGAAGACTGGAAAAATGTTGCCTGGTCTGATGAGTCTGGATTTCTGTTGAGACATTCAGATGGTAGAGTCAGAATTTGGCGTAAACAGAATGAGAACATGGATCCATCATGCCTTGTTACCACTGTGCAGGCTGGTGGTGGTGGTGTAATGGTGTGGGGGATGTTTTCTTGGCACACTTTAGGCCCCTTAGTGCCAATTGGGCATGGTTTAAATGCCACGGCCTACCTGAGCATTGTTTCTGACCATGTCCATCCCTTAATGACCACCATGTGCCCATCCTCTGATGGCTACTTCCAGCAGGATAATGCCCCATGTCACAAAGCTCCAATCATTTCAAATTGGTTTCTTGAACATGACAATGAGTTCACTGGACTAAAATGGCCCCCACAGTCACCAGATCTCAACCCAATAGAGCATCTTTGGGATGTGGTGGAACGGGAGCTTCGTGCCCTGGATGTGCATCCCACAAATCTCCATCAACTGCAAGATGCTATCCTATCAATATGGGCCAACATTTCTAAAGAATGCTTTCAGCTCCTTGTTGAATCAATGCCACGTAGAATTAAGGCAGTTCTGAAGGAGAAAGGGGGTCAAACACAGTATTAGTGTGGTGTTCATAATAATCCTTTAGGTGAGTGTAGATCGGAATATTCGAAATATCGGAGTTATCACGCCGGAGACAGGTTTATTGAGGATGCCGTATTGACGAAACAATTATTAAATAGGAATATTTGAACAATCGGAGTCATCATATAGTGATAACCGATTTCAAAACACTGCTTCATGAAGCTTCGGAGTGTATCGAATCAGCGAGTCGAATCCTGATTTGGATCGCGTGTGAAACCGCCAAACTGCTGAAATCACGTGACTTTGGCGATCCGAGCTGCTGATTCAGCACCTGATTCGATACACTGTGAAGCTTCATGATGCCGTGTTTTGAAATCGGTCATCCCTATACAAATCGTTATTTAGTTTTTTTTGGCGCCACAAAAATATTCTCGTCGCTTTATAATATTAATATTGAACCACAGTACTCACATGGACTGATTTAAATATGTTTTTAAGAGAGGAAACGTAATTGCTGGCTATGGAGGCCTTTCTGAGCCATCGGATTTCAACTAAAATATCTTCATTTGTGTTCCGAGGTCTTACGGGTGTCGAACGGCATGAGTAATAAATGACATTATTTTCATTTTTGGCTGAACTAACCCTTTAATAATGCAATAATGCAATGCAGACATATGCTTATGTAATGGTGAAATATGTAAGAAAACATGAAAGCCAATGATCAGCTATGAAAATAGTCATTAATAGACTAATAAATAATTTTTTTGCTATAGGCCATTGCATCAAACCTTTTTTTTTTTTTTTTTTTAAGTTCCCCTGTATTGCCAGTATTTTACCCATTTATTTTTGCATCATCATCATCATCATCATCATCATCATCATCATCATCATCATCATCATCATCCAGTCGGGCCGTTTCCCTCCAGATGGTTGGTGACCTGAGGAAGAACAGAGTCTTCAGCCGCACTAATGCTCCATTCAGGACTCTGATGCTTTTGTGCTCCATTGATGTGAAGACAGAGAGTCAGTGTGGGAACCTCACATGAGATCTACTCACACTGACCAGCACACACACACACACACACACACACACACACACACACACACACACACACACACACACACACACACACACACACACACACACACACACACACACACACACACACACACACACACACACACACACACACACACACACACACACACACACACACACACACACACACACACACACTGCTTCATCATGAGTGTGTGACGTCACTGCAGCGATGATAATGATGATTTATGAATTATAAAATGTTAATTCCTATATATTCGTTTGCACCAAAGACATGCTGTTTTCGTTAAAGAATTGAATTTTGCACACAACCGCATCAGTAGATCCAGTCGTGGTAATTTGCAACACTTCCATATCAATCCCAATAATGCTGTATTGGCTTGCTCAATTAATACAAACTGCTTACATAATGACAATAATAGTCACTCTCCATCTGCTCCCCTGAGACACTGATAGAGGATCATTGAGCATGTGGCGGCCCACATCCCTCATTGTCTGTTCCGGCTCTTCCATTGGCTCCAAACTGTGGGAAACTCCTTGAAGCTCAAGCCTCACACATTCATATGGAGATTTGGGAGTATAAATAGAGGAGCTGCAGCCGGAGCACATCAGACTCGCTCTGCACAGAGAGATCTACAGCACAGAGATCCAGACATGACACCTACAATCATCTCAAAGGAGCATCTCCCTCTCAACAACAAGGTACATTCACATCCTACTTACAGCAACATCACTGCAGCAGCTTTCACGGCTCTTCTCAATCACTGGCTTATTCCAAGGCCACTTTCCTGATGCTTTTCTGTCTTGATTTGCAGCTGAGAAAGCCAATAGTGGAGAAGATGCGCAGAGATGGTATGGACAGCAGCATCGAGCAGCTCAAGTGTCTTCTGGCTCCAGAGTTCCTGATTCAGCAGATATCCTGGAGATGATGGGATTTTCCTGAGAAAGAAACCAGGAAACTTCCTCCATTCATCAGCCTCAGCGGAAGGCACTGATTTATCCTCTAGCGCCCTCTGAAGGAAAGCAAACATGTCTATATTAGACACCGAGGATGTGGGCCACATTTTGGTCTTTTCTGATGCGATGAGTCAGATTTTATCATACACATCTATGTTAGATGTCATTAACAATATTATCTTCCTCACTGGAAAGTTCTTGTGCATTGTTGAATACTTTCATATACACCTTCTATGGAGGCAAATTAGATTTTCACCATGATATGGTGCATTTTTGCTTTATGCAAAGCACAAATATCCCATATTGGGGACTAGTTTTGAATATTTTATCAGTTTGATAAACACTCCGTTGTCCTCATAGGACATTTGATCATATCATAGAATCACATATAAAGTTTGTTCTGCCATAAAATGCAATGAACTCACACCTGTGGATGGACATATTTTCCTTTAGTGGAATATCTGAACTGTTAAGTACCTTGACATTTAATACAACCCCTCCTGTAGAGGAATGCTAATAATGATTTGTGTGACTTTTGTAAAGTTTATTAATATCTGAGTTCCAATATGCGTTTAATGTTCATGCAAACGCTGTGATATGTTATCACCTATTGACAGTTTCTGTTATGCTTTAATACAACCCCTCGTGTTAATAATGATGTTTGGCAAATCATTTTTCACATGACTTTTGTAAAGTTTATTAATATTTGATGTTCCAATGCGTTTCATGTGTTTTGGAGATCTCTTTATGCAAATGCTGTGATATGTTATCACCTGTTTATTTGCATTCGACATCATGAAATCATAAAACAATAAACAATGTTAAATGTACTTTCTGCTGTGGCATTCAGTCATGTCATGGAATTCAGTTGTCTTCTTAAATTATATATGCAACACGATCACATGAAAGTGCGTATTAATAGTACAAGTGTGCAATGTCGTGGAATGTATATACACCAAAATGAGTATTGGCGTGCATATGGTACACATGTATATGACGCGCTTTGGGTAGGAATGGGGGGTTAGTGCATAGATATACATAATAAGGGCTAGATGTCTAGGCAGAGATGTAAAGGCAGAGATGTAGTTATGACACTGCATACTTATGAATAATTAGTCATAATTTGTTCAAGCATCCAGAATTATAGCTACGTTAATAACGTTTGTAAAAAACTAAACCATTTGTAAATCCGTCAAGATTTCAGCGAGATAAGAGTATTTGTGTTCAGATCACTCGCCTTACATCAGGAGCCACAGAGCCCGCCAGAAAGCTTGCCTGTGACAAGATGGCCGCCGGGGATGACGTTAGAGACAATTTTTAAAAAAAAAACAGCTTAAAACACACTTCTTCACTGAGGCCAATGGGCCATAGCTGCTCTGGTTTCTCTCCTCTTTTTCCTTTCCTTTCCTCTTTTTTTAAATTGCGATTTATACATAATCTGAAAGCTGAAAAAATACGCTTGTTATGATAGGACAATATTTGGCTCAGATAAAACTATTTGAAAATTTTTAAATTGAAAATCTCACCCTAACCCTAACCCTAACCCCACCCTAACCCTAAAAAGTATAGTTTGCTAAGTTGGGAAAACCTGATCAAATATGTACCCTAACCCTAACCCTAACCCTAACCCTAACCCTAAACTTACCCATACCACCACACCTGTCCCTAACCCTACCCTTAAACTTACCCATTCCACCACACCTGTCCCTAACCCTACCCTTAAACTTACCCATACCACCACACCTGTCCCTAACCCTACCCTTAAACTTACCCATACCACCACACCTGTCCCTAACCCTACCCTTAAACTTACCCATTCCACCACACCTGTCCCTAACCCTACCCTTAAACTTACCCATACCACCACACCTGTCCCTAACCCTACCCTTAAACTTACCCATACCACCACACCTGTCCCTAACCCTACCCTTAAACTTACCCATTCCACCACACCTGTCCCTAACCCTACCCTTAAACTTACCCATTCCACCACACCTGTCCCTAACCCTACCCTTAAACTTACCCATACCACCACACCTGTCCCTAACCCTACCCTTAAACTTACCCATACCACCACACCTGTCCCTAACCCTACCCTTAAACTTACCCATTCCACCACACCTGTCCCTAACCCTACCCTTAAACTTACCCATACCACCACACCTGTCCCTAACCCTACCATTAAACTTACCCATATCACCACACCTGTCCCTAACCCTACCCTTAAACTTACCCATATCACCACACCTGTCCCTAACCCTACCCTTAAACTTACCCATCCCACCACACCTGTCCCTAACCCTACCCTTAAACTCACCCATACCACCACACCTGTCCCTAACCCTACCCTTAAACTCACCCATACCACCACACCTGTCCCTAACCCTACCATTAAACTTACCCATATCGCCACACCTGTCCCTAACCCTACCATTAAACTTACCCATATCGCCACACCTGTCCCTAACCCTACCCTTAAACTTACCCATCCCACCACACCTGTCCCTAACCCTACCCTTAAACTCACCCATCCCACCACACCTGTCCCTAACCCTACCCTTAAACTTACCCATACCACCACACCTGTCCCTAACCCTACCCTTAAACTCACCCATCCCACTTCACCTGTCCCTGACTCTACCCTTAAACTTACCCACACCACCACACCTGTCCCTAACCCTACCCTTAAACTTACCCACACCACCACACCTGTCCCTAACCCTACCCTTAAACTTACCCATCCCACCACACCTGTCCCTAACCCTACCCTTAAACTCACCCATCCCACCACACCTGTCCCTAACCTTTCCCTTAAACTTACCCATACCACCACACCTGTCCCTAACCCTACCCTTAAACTTACCCATATCGCCACACCTGTCCCTAACCCTACCCTTAAACTTACCCATACCACCACACCTGTCCCTAACCCTACCATTAAACTTACCCATATCGCCACACCTGTCCCTAACCCTACCCTTAAACTTACCCACACCACCACACCTGTCCCTAACCCTCCCCTTAAACTCACCCATCCCACCACACCTGTCCCTAACCCTACCCTTAAACTTACCCATACCACCACACCTGTCCCTAACCCTACCCTTAAACTTACCCATACCACCACACCTGTCCCTAACCCTACCCTTAAACTTACCCATACCACCACACCTGTCCCTAACCCTACCCTTAAACTCACCCATCCCACCACACCTGTCCCTAACCCTACCCTTAAACTTACCCACACCACCACACCTGTCCCTAACCCTACCCTTAAACTTACCCATACCACCACACCTGTCCCTAACCCTACCCTTAAACTTACCCATACCACCACACCTGTCCCTAACCCTACCCTTAAACTTACCCACACCACCACACCTGTCCCTAACCCTACCCTTAAACTCACCCATACCACCACACCTGTCCCTAACCCTACCCTTAAACTCACCCATCCCACCACACCTGTCCCTAACCCTACCCTTAAACTTACCCATACCACCACACCTGTCCCTAACCCTACCCTTAAACTCACCCATACCACCACACCTGTCCCTAACCCTACCCTTAAACTTACCCATACCACCACACCTGTCCCTAACCCTACCCTTAAACTTACCCATACCACCACACCTGTCCCTAACCCTACCATTAAACTTACCCATATCACCACACCTGTCCCTAACTCTACCCTTAAACTTACCCACACCACCACACCTGTCCCTAACCCTACCCGTATCCCACCTCAATATCAGCAAAGGTGTTTTGCAATACAATTTGAACACAGTAAGTACATTGTACTTATTGTTTTGATGTAAGTACATATTACTTAAGGCCACCTAACATAAAATGGGGCCGAACAACTGCATATCGGTCCACAAGGGGTGGAGAAAGAGGGGACTGTATTATTCCTCTCAAAAAAGTACATTTAGTTGGTCTGTATTTTCAGACAGAGCAGCAAGGGAATGGAACTCCATCCCATCAACAATTAGAACAAACACAAATAATAGACGAATAGACAAATCAGCACTATCAACATCTCTTTTTTACCTCTAGTCTTATGTAGCACGATATATGTTTAGACAAAAACATTCTGTTAATGTAAATGTTTTTTTTTACGTGGGATTATGTATATTTTTATTTTATATTTTTGTTCCTATTTTTGCTGTTTCTTTTTTCTCTCTCTCTCATTTTTCTTTTTTGTGTGTGTTATATTTGATGCTCTGTTCTTGTTTTTATGTTGACTTTTTAACACTTCTGTCAAGGGTCTCCAGATGAAAAAAAGCCCTTTTGGCTAATTCTGGCACATTTACATTCGTGTTTATTAATGTGCACAGCCCCTGTAAAGAAATAAATAAACAAAAAATAATAATATCCTAATGATTTTTGGCATAAAAGAAAAATTGATAATTTTGACCCATACAATGTAATGCATACAAATATACCCGTGCGACGCATGACTGGTTTTGTGGTCCAGGGTCACATATATAACATCTAAATTTACCTAAAATTAATATCTACATTATTAACATTTGAGCATTAAAGAACTTGACACTTCTAATATTTCTGTTATTTTAAAATCCCTGTAATCAAGTGGTTTGCTATATATATATATATATATATATATATATATATATATATATATATATATATATATATATATATATATATATATATAGTCACTTTTATTAGATTGATTTCTCTCATAATGTTGATATATTGTAATCAATAATTGTTCTTTATACAAGCAAAATGATAAACGTCATCTAAAAAACATGTTTGGCACCAAAAAGTGCCTTTTTATGGAATAATTGGTAATGTACCGCAATAATTTAAAGTCTTGAACCTTTAGTTTGAATGACATTTTCAGATTATGCTCTCTTACACAGATTTTTCTTATCAAAATATCTTCTAAAATTGACCAAAGGTCAGGATAGACGCTGTAATTATTTTCATTTGAAATTAGATCCCTCTGGGAAATTATGCAGATAAAGTCCCGGACATTTGAAAATGTAAATCTTCTATAGCAAACTACTTAAAGCGACAAAAATATTTTGCGTATTGCTCACATTTTAATAAATTGTTTTATGAAAGGAAACTGTAAACAACCTGATGTTTTAATTTCACGTATTTATTCATGGTAAATATACATTATTTTATCTTCAAAATATGAAAGGACAGAAAAGGTATGTCAGCTGGCTATTTAAGTCACGCTGCGAGTGTATCAGATTCTGTAATTGATTCATATTGCCTGTGTTAGGGAACTAACAGTCCGTTTGATCGGGTTAAGACTGAGCGTTTGGAGACGTGTGTCTGCTGTGGGTTTCAGGACACACGTCTATTGTTGTGTAATTGAATTGAGTGAATGACGAGAACGTGAGAGACAGAACTCCCCCTCAGAGACAATAGAGCTCAACTAAGAGAACAGAGGTCAGAGGTCAACATGAATAGATTGGACTGTAACTTTACTCTATATGAGCTTTACTCTTTATGAGCCTTCAGATTCATATAAGAATGTTTGCGCACTATAGCAAGTGTTGAGCATCAGAGGCGTGAGAAAGCTTGTAGGGAATCTGTCCTGCATTAAGACTCATTATCATGTGAATAGACACACTTCTATTGTTGAGTTTGAGGCTCAGTGTGGGAAACTCTGGAGAACAGAGTCACAGTTCTAGTGTCATCAGCATCATAAACCCCAACACAACCCCAATATCTCACACACACACACACACACGGGAGTCGACACACTTATGGATATTCACACACACACACACACACACACACACACACACACTCACGAGCTTGACAAGCTGGTCTGATGATGTCACTCATGATGTCATCAGCAGTGTGTCCAGGATCAGCACTATCACTATTTATTTTCCTTTACGCATCATCAACTTTTACAATGACTTTGAGCTTTTGCATCAGGGGCTTAAGAAACTTTTGTCATCTAAACACAAACATCTCTCACAAATGCAACTCAAATCTTATTTGATGCTAAAAAATCAAAGTTATTTTTGCATATCCCATAATACATTGAATATGCAGGAGAATGGCATATTTGCATGACAGAAAGTGTGTGATAACTGACGGACTGGTTTCCCTCCAGATGGTTGGTGACCTGAGGAAGAACAGAGTCTTCAGCCGCACTAATGCTCCATTCAGGACTCTGATGCTTTTGTGCTCCATTGATGTGAAGACAGAGAGTCAGTGTGGGAACCTCACATGAGATCTACTCACACTGACCAGCACACACACACACACACACACACACACACACACACACACACACACACACACACACACACACACACACACACACACACACACACACACACACACACACACACACATCTGGAGGCCTGGAGTCTGAGACAATGGAGACAATGACGTCTGAATTCCAGAGCACAACTCTAAAGCTTTAGATACAAACGCATTCATCTAAAAACACATTCCCTTAAACTGCAGTTTGTAGTTAAATATTTAGAGTAGATATTTAGGTATATTTAGGTAGACTAAAACATGGTGACTGTAAATAAATAAACACACACACACACACACATTGTGTTTTTGTATTTTATGGGGACTTTCCATAGACTTCATGATTTTTATACCGTACAAGCTGTAAATTTGATCCCCTAACACTAAACATTCTGCATTTTGACATTTTCAAAAAAACATCACTTAGTCTGATTTTTCTCATGGGGACCAAAACACGTCCCCACAAGGACAAGGATTTTGGATATTGCCATCTTTGGAAACATTTTGTCCCCATAATATATCATTTACAGTTTTTTACAGACGCTAGGACACATTTCTCAATACTATTGCAAAACTCTTCACACAGTTCTCCTAACCAACTTTCAGCTTGGCAAAGCAGTTCATTTCACATTCAAAATGCACTACAACTACCAAAACACTTTATTCAGGTCTCAAATCAGCTCATTCTTCCAGAACACTAGCAAAGGTTGACAGCCGACAAACACACTTTGTCACCCACAAAACAATGAGCTAAAAAACACACACAACATGTAGCATTATACAATGTACAAGGACACATCTCTGTTTATAATTCACTGCAATACACACTCACCTAAAGGATTATTAGGAACACCTGTTCAATTTCTCATTAATGCAATTATCTAATCAACCAATCACATGGCAGTGCTTCAATGCATTTAGGGGTGTGGTCCTGGTCAAGACAATCTCCTGAACTCCAAACTGAATGTCGGAATGGGAAAGAAAGGTGATTTAAGCAATTTTGAGCGTGGCATGGTTGTTGGTGCCAGACGGGCCGGTCTGAGTATTTCACAATCTGCTCAGTTACTGGGATTTTCACGCACAACCATTTCTAGGATTTACAAAGAATGGTGTGAAAAGGGAAACACATCCAGTATGCGGCAGTCCTGTGGGCCAAAATGCCTTGTTGATGCTAGAGGTCAGAGGAGAATGGGCCGACTGATTCAAGCTGATAGAAGAGCAACTTTGACTGAAATAACCACTCGTTACAACCGAGGTATGCAGCAAAGCATTTGTGAAGCCACAACACGCACAACCTTGAGGCGGATGGGCTACAACAGCAGAAGACCCCACCGGGTACCACTCATCTCCACTACAAATAGGAAAAAGAGGCTACAATTTGCACCAGCTCACCAAAATTGGACAGTTGAAGACTGGAAAAATGTTGCCTGGTCTGATGAGTCTGGATTTCTGTTGAGACATTCAGATGGTAGAGTCAGAATTTGGCGTAAACAGAATGAGAACATGGATCCATCATGCCTTGTTACCACTGTGCAGGCTGGTGCTGGTGGTGTAATGGTGTGGGGGATGTTATCTTGGCACACTTTATGCCCCTTAGTGCCAATTGGGCATGGTTTAAATGCCACGGCCTACCTGAGCATTGTTTCTGACCATGTCCATCCCTTTATGAGCACCATGTGCCCATCCTCTGATGGCTACTTCCAGCAGGATAATGCCCCATGCCACAAAGCTCCAATCATTTCAAATTGGTTTCTTGAACATGACAATGAGTTCACTGGACTAAAATGGCCCCCACAGTCCCCAGATCTCAACCCAATAGAGCATCTTTGGGATGTGGTGGAACGGGAGCTTCGTGCCCTGGATGTGCATCCCACAAATCTCCATCAACTGCAAGATGCTATCCTATCAATATGGGCCAACATTTCTAAAGAATGCTTTCAGCTCCTTGTTGAATCAATGCCACATAGAATTAAGGCAGTTCTGAAGGAGAAAGGGGGTCAAACACAGTATTAGTATGGTGTTCATAATAATCCTTTAGGTGAGTGTATGTTACTGGAATCAATCAGACATGATGCAGAATTCATCAATGTTTTATGTCGTTTAGTAATTCCAAAATACAAGAATTTGTATACACACCATCCACCATCTACAATGAGAATCAGCTGTGGCTGGTCCAATTGTCTTTATAGCATTTCATTTTAAGAGTTAAAATATATTTCATTAAAATATTACTGTAGGAATGTAGCAAATTGCTGTCTTATTCAGTTTTGTATTATGTTATTGTTTTGACCATAAGTTGAACAGTTTTGAGAACCGTATGTAAGCATGTGCAGATTGGCCTGTACGTACAGAGAGTTCTGGCGGTTGTTGTGTCTGAGGGAGAAACGAATTCAAGAAATTTGAGAGATGTAGTCACTGAATGCATTTTGTGCCAAAGCGGTGATAATGATCCTCAGTTTAGCCCACATAGACTTCTGTTGCGCTCACTGTGTGAAGAGTTTTGCAAAAGTGACCTAAGTATTGAGAAATGTGTCCTAGCGTTTGTAAAAAACTGTAATAGGATGAACAATAATCTGCCTAATGCTCTGAAAAAGCTTCTCCGCACGTGTGTCTCATGATGAGCGTGTGCAGCTTCAGTGACACTGATGTGAACATGAGCTCTCTACAGGTCAGCACTTTCCCAGATTCTCCCCTGAGACACTGATAGAGGATCATTGAGCATGTGGCGGCCCACATCCCTCATTGTCTGTTCCGGCTCTTCCATTGGCTCCAAACTGTGGGAAACTCCTTGAAGCTCAAGCCTCACACATTCATATGGAGATTTGGGAGTATAAATAGAGGAGCTGCAGCCGGAGCACATCAGACTCGCTCTGCACAGAGAGATCTACAGCACAGAGATCCAGACATGACACCTACAATCATCTCAAAGGAGCATCTCCCTCTCAACAACAAGGTACATTCACATCCTACTTACAGCAACATCACTGCAGCAGCTTTCACGGCTCTTCTCAATCACTGGCTTATTCCAAGGCCACTTTCCTGATGCTTTTCTGTCTTGATTTGCAGCTGAGAAAGCCAATAGTGGAGAAGATGCGCAGAGATGGTATGGACAGCAGCATCGAGCAGCTCAAGTGTCTTCTGGCTCCAGAGTTCCTGATTCCCAGCTGGAGAAAGCAGATATCCTGGAGATGACGCTCAACTTCCTGGAGCGCCACCGTTCCAGCTCACATGCGCTCAATCAAGGCTTCTCCAGGTGTGTGTGCGTGAGAGCGTGCACTTCCTGTCCACAGATGAGATGAAGACACAGAGCCAGAGAAGACTGCTGAAGCTCTTCCAGAAGCTGCAGACATCATGTGATCAGAACAGGAGGGAAAGTGTCCTGCCTCGGCTGAGCGGCCCAGACCAGAACACCTTCAGCAAAGAGATGAATGTCAACAAGAGCGCCATCTGGAGGCCTTAGCTCTCAAATTCAAGTAAACATGCATATACATGTAAAGGCCTCTTGCAACATATCGTATGTATCTTAATTTGGGCTTACTTTCTTCATTTCTTTCACATGTGAAAGATTCGTCTCTAATCTGAACACCATGTTTTGTTTTTCTAAGCGTGTCCAATATTTGGAAGTGATATTTATGATTGTTTTAAATCATATTGAGATTCATTTGAAACCCAACTGGGCTTGTATTTGTGTTTCCAAGGAAATGATATGCAGATCTGATCATTGTCAATCATAAAGATTGTGACTCATGAGGTTATACTTCATGTTTCTCTCTGTACCATGTACTGTGCTGTTGAACTGCCTTTCATAAGGGCATTTCCATTGTGACCACCGGTTCACTGTGTGAGTGAAATCAAGTTTCCTTCTGTGAAGGAATTCCTTTTATTAAAGTATGAATTGAAAAGGCCATTGAATGTATTTCAATCAGTCTGTGGCGAAATAAAACAATCAACAACAGAAAATCTGTCCTTTTGACTATTCATTTAGAGAATCAGCAATCACAATGTTGACAATACCAAGTTCCTGTTCTTCATTTAGGAGCTTTCCTCTGCCCCCTGAGGGAGGTAGACGTTGAATCCTTATATAGACAAAATACAGTTAGGGACCAGAGGCATACAGTCACTGAAAGCAGGGCCGTTTTTCGGCATAGGCAAACTAGGTGGTCGCCATCAGTAGAGGGCGCCACTAAGCGCATATCTGGCACTGATGTGTGTGTGTAAAGGGTGTCACGGCCACCCTAAAATGTTATTGCCGCCCCCACTAGTTCCCCCACACTATTGGATCAGAGAACTGTCAATCTGACGATCCCTATATGCCATCAGATCAGAGTCGGCTACCGTCAAACAAAGTTTGCGTTTGGAGGCTCAACAACAGCATTAGATCAATGAACTCGCTCAATGCTTTGGCAAGGTAACACTTTTTTTAACCATAAAATAAAGCTAAATTCAAACTAAAGGCCAATTAAAATAACAGGTATTTTAGTGCAGTATTTGTGGCAGTCTAGAAATCCCGCTGTGATTGGGCAGAGAGCATTGCTCAGTGTGTGTGTTAGAGGCAAAATATAACTGCACACTTACTTCAGCATTTCATGATCATCAGTTATATTCTGACTCTATAAAGCTTTCTTCTCTTATTGCTCCTCCAAAAGGTTTGTGCGCCAATGCATTGTTAAAAGAGTCAGTGTGTTTTGTAATTGTCTCATATAAAACTTTAGCGGCCAATTTAAAAATGGTATAATACAGTTTTTCTCAATTGTTTACACACATTTTTTGAAAGCATGCCTCATATTCTCAGAACTCTACACACAAATCCAAAAAAAAAAACACACACAATGGGCAAAACCCCTCAATTCTCCTGCAAAATGAAACTTTACATTCAAAACAATGTTATTTCTTCTCAAAATGGGATTTTGTTTTCAAATGACACACACAAACCATCATATGAACACTGATGTGCTCAATGTAAAACACTATGATGAATGTAAAACACTTCTCCATTCATCATAATGACTTAGGCCTTTTTTTGGTTCAGACAGTACAAACATAAGTGTGTTGTAAAATATTTGAGAATATTGTTTTTATACTCAGAACACACTGTAAAATTTAATTTTATTTTTCCTGCAAAAACAATGTACACAGTGTACATCAGGGGTCTCCAAACTCGGTCCTGGAGGGCCACTGTCCTGCAGAGTTTAGTTCCAACCCCAAACAAACACACCTGAACAGGCTAATCAGTGTCTAACTAGGGCATTGTAAGACACTGATTAGCCTGTTCAGGTGTGTTTGATTGGGGTTGGAACTAAACTCTGCAGGACAGTGGCCCTCCAGGACCGAGTTTGGAGACCCCTGGTGTACATCCCATTCCCAACCAACACAAAGTTGCACATACACTACATACAAAACAACAGAAGAATTTACTGTATACAGTTACAGAAAAAAAATATAAAAAAATACCTATGCTGCATCCTCTCTTCTGTTGCGGTCTGGCCACAGCACCTCATCCACATCACAAGCAATGTTTTCCCTGGCCAAGCAGCGGGGGAAATATCGCCTAGCATGGCGATTCCAGCTATGAAAAGCATCAGCTGCTATATCTCCACATGCGTCCTCCATAGCTTGGAGAAGAGGTATACGCGTTTGTGGATTTCGGTCATACACTTTCCATCTCCAGGCAGAAAGAAATTCCTCAATAGGATTGAGGAATGGAGAATATGGAGGGAGATAAACAACTAAAAAGCGTGGGTGGGCAGTGAACCAGTTACGAACCAGAGCCGCCCTGTGGAAACTTACGTTGTCCCAAATGACAACGTACCTGAGCTGCTCTGGGCCATCTACCTGATCTGGTGGAATGAGTGTGTTGTGTAGGGTGTCAAGGAATGTGATCAGATGGGTCAAGGGTAGCATGGTGATGGATGACGCCGTGGTGGGTAATCGCTACACACATTGTGATGTTCCCTCCGCGCTGGCCAGGGACTTCAACAATGGCACGCTGGCCGATGATATTCCTTCCCCTCTTTCGTCTTTTTGTGAGGTTGAACCCAACCTCATCAATGAAGATGAACTGGTGCTCCACCTCTAGCTCAAGGACTCTCTGAAACACACATGACAATATCAGAAATAAACATGGAGTGGTCACTATTGTGAGGCACAATCATTATGATTACAATATTGAAATATGTATAATTTACTGTATACAGTGTTGAGAGTATGCATCAATTGTGGGACTCACTTGCACACAGTTATATCGCAATTCTTTGACTCTTTCTGAACTGCGTTCAAATGGCACCCTGTAGACCTGCTTCATCCGGAGATGATTTCTGCGCAAGACACGGTCCAGTGTTGATAAGCTTACCCTATCAATATTTTGAAACATGTCATTGTTTTCTATTATTTTTCTTTGTATTTGCCGTAATGTTATGTCGTTGTTTTCTAGGACCATGTTCATGATTTCAGTTTCCTGTTCAGGAGACAGAACACGTTCCCGACCACCTTGTGTTGGTAATCTTTCAGTTCTGCCAAACAAATAGTAAAATACTTTAAATACAAAGTAGGTATACATTTCCTAAATACTTGAAACATACTTTACAGTATTTTTACAGTCCTACAGAACAGTCCACAGGCAATACTGTACTACTGTACTCATTGTATTGATATGCAGTACTGCAATTTTCTAGTGAGAGTAGATTTCTTACCTATTCTCATTTCGGGAAAGTCCGGATGATGGATGCTACAGTGTACCTGCTCAAATGTGGCTGTACTCTTTGCCCAGCCTCCCTCATTGTTAGACCATGGTTGACCACATGATCAACCAAAGTGGCTCCGATCTCATCAGAGATTATGGTCCTTGGCCTTCCTCGTCCTCGTCCTCCTCCTCCTCCTCCTCCTCCTCCTCCTCCTCCTCCTCCTCCTCCTCCTCCTCCTCCTCCTCCTCCTCCTCCTCCTCCTCTTACTCTCACTCCTCTGGCTCTGCCTCTGTTTCCAATGTTGGCATCCATTGCTCCAAAACAAAAGAGCTCACCTGTTGCCCTTTTATGCTAAAGCTCTGATTGCTAATTGTAAAACTGTGTGACGGGTGTTTGCCCTTGTGATGAGTCAGTGTGCATATTTGAATGGCAGTGTGTTCCTTGTGAAAACAAAATTGTGCCAAAAGCAGAGAATTGTGTGTAGCGTTTTGAAAAAAGTGTGTTTTAGAACTACAATTTGAGTGTAAAGCAGGAACTGTGCTTGTAGTTTAGCAGAATTGGTTCAGGGGGTTGGTGAATGAGTTACATGTTGTGGTCATTGTGTCTCAAGTACCAGAATTTGTGTGTAAACAATTGAGAAAAACTGTAATACCAGTAATACCAATGTTGCTTTTTCAAATTTGACTGGGGGCACCAATAAGGATTTCGCCTAGGGCGTCAGAATGGCTAGAAACGGCCCTGACTGAAATACATGGTAACACGAAAAAACACTGGAAAAAAATCTGGATAATGGATGCCACTGTGTCCTGGCTGAGATTTGGCTGTACTCATTCACCAGCCTTTCTGATAGCCTGTGGTTTATGACATGGTCTATGATAGTAGCTCTTATTTCATCAATTACCCTAATTCTGGCCCTTCTTTGAGCACCACCACGCCTTCTAACTCCTCAATCTCTCCCTTGCCCTTTTCCCACTCCTCTCCCTTGTCCTGGTACTCGTCTTCCTCTCCCTCGTGAAGGCATTTTTCTTAATGTCTTTGTGTTGCTCTATATTGTTCCTTTTCCACACAAGATCAGCCCAAAGATGTCCTCTTTTACTGTATATCATATGGTCATGTGACTGAAAGAACATCAACACCTGAACAATTCCTAGATGGGAATCAGCTGTGATTTATATATTTGCATAACTTCAATCGGCTGTTTCTCAGTAACAATGGAATGAAATACAGGGGATATATTTGTGTTTCAGTTCTCAATATGAACAGCGGTTTCCCTTGACTTTAGCCTATAAGGTTATGTTTAGAACATGGTGTGATCTGTTCTGACATACAGTGTTAAAGCATTGGTCAATTTGGCAGTACAAATCCATTGTTTTGGTCTTGGTTGAGCTTGTGTGTAAAAGAAGTTCAAGCATTTTAAATGTGTGTTAACTGTAAGCATTTTGTGTCAAAGCAACAATAAATGTGTTAATTGTACAGCCTACACAGACAGATGTTGTGCTAACTGCGTTAAGAGTTTAGGAAATTTGTTAAAAGTATTAAAAAAATTGTCATAGCGATTGAAAAAATCTGTAATGCAAATGTCTAACTAACTGGTCAGTTTAGTTACTAAAATGTTCGTGAATGTGCTGGATTTTAAACTTTTGATATAGTCGTGAAGCAGTTAGTTTGTTCTTGTTCGAGTCCCTAAACATTGAGATTTATTGAGGGTTTTGGGATGCTAATGACACCGAGCTGTGACTCTGGGTACCAGAGCTTTCCCACACTGAACAATAGACATGTGCCTATTCAGATGCTAATGACCGCTTGATCCTATAATAAAAATTCCCCCGGGAGACTGAATGCTTGTCATCTAATGACCAGATAAACCCCCAAACGCATGTGACGTATATGTGCATGTGCAGAGTGTGGATCTTCAGATGACTAATGGAACACTTAAAGACGTGTGTGTGTGTGTGTGTGGCCTGGTAAACCCTACATTATGAGGACAAAATGTCCCCGCAAAGATGGCAATATCCGAAATCCTCGTCCTTGTGGGGACATTTTTTGGTCCCCATGAGGAAAACCTATTATAAATCAGACTAAGTGATGTTTTTTGAAAATGTAAAAATGCAGAATGTCTCCTGTGATGGGTAGGTTTAGGGGCAGGGGCAGTGTGTGTGTGTGTGTGTGTGTGTGTGTGTGTGTGTGTGTGTGTGTGTGTGTGTGTGTGTGTGTGTGTGTGTGTGTGTGTGTGTGTGTGTGTGTGTGTGAGAGAAAGTTCTGATTAAGAACTTGATGCATTTCTCAAAACAATTCGTACTAATAGCAAAACACCATGGATTACCTGCAAAAGCCAGTCTCTTGCTCAAAATCCTCAGTTCATCTCTCAAAAGTAAATATCTGTCAATGAACACATCAGTGCTCTCAGAATGAAGTCCTTGTGTCATTGTGTACGGATAACACAGTCAAATTGCTTAGTTATGTTGTCAATATAACAGTGTACTCTGGAGGGATGTTCTGATGTAAACTATGGAGAAAGTTTTGATAACAATTATTGTAAATTGTAGGTTACACCTTTAGTGTATGTGAGAGTTTGATTGCAAGAGACTGGACAAGATTCACATTTACACTTTTACTGTTTGTACTGTCATTTGTTGACAGACCATGTCATTGCGATACAGAAAGGAAAAGACAGCACTGCATATAGCACAAAGAAAGTAGAAATGTGAAAGTCTAATGGAAATGTATAGAAATATGCTTGACATATTACTTGTTCAACCATTTTGCATGTAAAGACTTCTCCTATGAACTTGTGCCTAAATGTTGTGGGGGGTGAGACTATTCAACAGAGACCCATTATAACACATTCTGATCAACATAAGCGATTGATAATGTAGGAAACAGCAGAGAATTGTACATAATCATTTGCATGGATGTACCAAAGCATTTGCAACTTGTTCAAAGAAATGAGAAACTGCTTTTTTGATGTGCACAAGTGACACAATGATGTGAAGATTGAACTTTTGAGAATTTCAATTCTGATCTGAGAAATGTACCAAAGACTGATAAAAACTGTAATTCAAAGTGGTAATATCAAACTTTAACTTTGACATAACCCATACAATTACATAATATTTTAAATATATTTTTATGCTGAAAAAAATAGATAGATAGATAGATGATAGATAGATAGATAGATAGATAGATAGATAGATAGATAGATAGATAGATAGATAGATAGATAGATAGATAGATAGATAGATAGATAGATAGATAGATAGATGATAGATGGATGGATGGATGGATGGATGGATGGATGGATGGATGGATGGATGGATGGATGGATGGATGGATGGATGGATAGATAGATAGATAGATAGATAGATAGATAGATAGATAGATAGATAGATAGATAGATAGATAGATAGATAGATAGATAGATAGATAGATAGATAGATAGATAGATAGATGGATGGATGGATGGATGGATGGATGGATGGATGGAATGGCAGATGGATGGATAGATAGATAGATAGATAGATAGATAGATAGATAGATAGATAGATAGATAGATAGATAGATAGATAGATAGATAGACAGACAGATAGATAGATAGATAGATAGATAGATAGATAGATAGATAGATAGATAGATAGATAGATAGATAGATAGATAGATAGATAGATAGATAGATAGATAGATAGATAGATAGATAGATAGATAGATAGACAGACAGATAGATAGATAGATAGATAGAGAGATAGAGAGATAGATAGATAGATAGATAGATAGATAGATAGATAGATAGATAGATAGATAGATAGATAGATAGATAGATAGATAGATAGATAGATAGATGGATGGATGGATGGATGGATGGATGGATGGATGGATGGATGGATGGATGGATGGATGGATGGATGGATGGATGGATGGATGGATAGATAGATAGATAGATAGATAGATAGATAGATAGATAGATAGATAGATAGATAGATAGATAGATAGATAGATAGATAGATAGATAGATAGATAGATAGATAGATTAGTATAGAAGACTGCAAACAAAGCATGTAAATCATTTCTACATGTCATGTTTAGTTTTAGAATTGAATAATTTATGTTAATAACAAAGCTCTGTTTTAATAATGCTAAAATGTAAACGTTTGAGGAACAGAGCAGCATGATAAAGGTGAGGTCACTCCCTTGACCTCTGACCTCTGGTCTCTTAGTTGAGCTCTATGGCCTGTGCATTCTCTCAATCAAATTAAACAACAACCTGGACATCGCATTCATATGCACTTTAAGTAAAGTTTTTAAGGGCTGTTAGTTTCAGTATTTATTAAGCATTAGTAGCCGCTAAAAGAGTTTGAAATCACACTTACAGTATGAATGCAATGTCATCCAGGCATTAAGTGTGGCTTCAGTGTTGAAACACTTTGAGACATCTTAGAAAATAAATTAAACCACATAGTTGAGTTGAGCTCAGTTTATTTTATTTCTCCACATGGAAAATATTTCTTGTTTCAATTCAATCTGCTTCATTAGCAGAGAGACAACAACACGCACGTCATGTGTGAACATAACACATCAGAAGATTTACAAGAACGTAAAACATATACAGCAGTATATAGAGTGTGCATGTATAGATCAATATCTATAGACTTAATATACATGAATCCTCATAGAGGGATCGCACATTGTTTTCAGAATTACAAAAAATGAAATTACATTCATTAAAACTCCTCATAGAGGACAGTAACGTTTTTCAAAACAATGAATGTGATCAAAAAGATCAAGAAATGCATTTTGCTATTTGCAAAAAAAGAATACTGTTTCAACATGAAACCAAAATAAAGTCGATTTGACATAATGCATCACCTCAAAGGTGAAAATTATACCCAAAGGATATGAAAAATGCAGATATACACTTTTATAAAATGACAAATGCCACTATGAGAAAGTTTGTCATGAGAATATAACCCTTCACAGAAGGAACAATGACGGCTGTATACAGTACAGGAGAAGATTCAGAGAGCGCTGAGAACCAACACACACTTACAAACCCTTCAAACTGGGTGAATATGAATATGATCTATATAGACCAAAGAGGAAAAGATCAAATATGAATCATAAAGTCTCTGTAAAATGGTAATCTCAGAGGGAGACAAATATGAGCCCAATTTGAGCCACTTCATATAAACAGCACAGAATTTATAACGCAATACATTAATAACTCCAGAAGAGAAGCTGAAGCGCCACATCCACTGAGTCTAGTGTAGACAGTGTTCAGTATGTGCTGCTGTTGCTGTAAGGCTCTACCACGGCCTCCAGATGGCGCTCTTGTTGACATTCATCTCTTTGCTGAAGGTGTTCTGGTCTGGGCCGCTCAGCCGAGGCAGGACACTTTCCCTCCTGTTCTGATCACATGATGTCTGCAGCTTCTGGAAGAGCTTCAGCAGTCTTCTCTGGCTCTGTGTCTTCATCTCATCTGTGGACAGGAAGTGCACGCTCTCACGCACACACACCTGGAGAAGCCTTGATTGAGCGCATGTGAGCCGGAACGGTGGCGCTCCAGGAAGTTGAGCGTCATCTCCAGGATATCTGCTTTCTCCAGCTGGGAATCAGGAACTCTGGAGCCAGAAGACACTTGAGCTGCTCGATGCTGCTGTCCATACCATCTCTGCGCATCTTCTCCACTATTGGCTTTCTCAGCTGCAAATCAAGACAGAAAAGCATCAGGAAAGTGGCCTTGGAATAAGCCAGTGATTGAGAAGAGCCGTGAAAGCTGCTGCAGTGATGTTGCTGTAAGTAGGATGTGAATGTACCTTGTTGTTGAGAGGGAGATGCTCCTTTGAGATGATTGTAGGTGTCATGTCTGGATCTCAGTGCTGTAGATCTCTCTGTGCAGAGCGAGTCTGATGTGCTCCGGCTGCAGCTCCTCTATTTATACTCCCAAATCTCCAT
Organism: Romanogobio albipinnatus; assembly: GCA_023566225.1. Classification (NCBI taxonomy): domain Eukaryota; kingdom Metazoa; phylum Chordata; class Actinopteri; order Cypriniformes; family Gobionidae; genus Romanogobio; species Romanogobio albipinnatus. The sequence continues at coordinate 2,481,906 of CM042254.1, read as the reverse complement.
ATGAATGTGTGAGGCTTGAGCTTCAAGGAGTTTCCCACAGTTTGGAGCCAATGGAAGAGCCGGAACAGACAATGAGGGATGTGGGCCGCCACATGCTCAACGCTCAATGAACACGCAGCTGCTTTCTACCAGATCTTTATTCTGCTGGAGTCACAGACACACACACATTCACACACTTCTGTATTCATCACATTAAATCACTCACACAAGAGAAGTGTGTCTGTTCTCACAGGAGGAACTTGGTTCCTAAACACTGAATCATCTGCGCTGTTTTTACAGCTAAACTGCTGTAATTGGGAAAATAAAAATACAATAAATAATCAAACAAGAATATATCAAATTAAAAGAAATTCCTCCAAAATTTGAAAGAGAGACTAAAAATTGGATTTAAGTAGGCACATTTTGTATAACTGTGTTTTTCTTTAAATTGACACAGATTGAAAATGTTGATAAAGTTTGAAAACATTTTGCACAGAAGTCATATTGAAGTGAACGGGAATGACGTGGGAAACGCTTGTAGATCAAAACCATTTAGAGTTTAAATCCCTGGGGTTTTATTAGTGTGTGTGCGTCTCATTATCATGTGAATAGACACACTTCTTTTGTTGTGTTTGAGGCTCAGTGTGGGAAACTCTGGAGAACAGAGTCACAGTTCTAGTGTCATCAGCATCATAAACCCCAACACAACCCCAATATCACACACACACACACACACACACACACACACACACACACACACACGCGCGGGAGTCGACACACTTATGGATATTCACACACACACACACACACACACACACGGGAGTCGACACACTTATGGATATTTACACACACACACACACACACACACACACACACACACACACACACACACAGGAGTCGACACACTTATGGATATTCACACACACACACACACACACACGGGAGTCGACACACTTATGGATATTTACACACACACACACACACACACACACACACACACACACACACACACACACACACACACAGGAGTCGACACACTTCTGGATATTCACACACACACACACACACACACACGGGAGTCGACACACTTATGGATATTTACACACACACACACACACACACAAGCTTTATCCTGCAGTTTCTTGTGAGATGTTCAAGAGTCCACAAGATCAAAATCCATCCGTATTAATTTTTAACTCTCTTGTTCTTTCAAATCCAGAGTTTATGATGCACTAAAGAACTAAGATAGAAATTAAGCTGAAACCTAAATAAAATTGTAGTTGAACTTTTTTAGCCTTTGCGTTTTGTTTGATATTCTATAATATACCCTTAAAGACAATAAAGCTCAAACCTGAGCTGAAATATATTATTCTTTGCCTGTTTTATTGTCTTCAGAGCACATCGACTGTAGAAGTTGAGCTGTAACTGCAGAACTCTTGAGTTGAACATCTTGTGGGAACCTGAAATGTCCTGCGTCCCCACATTCATAAAGATGAATATAAGTGACCTCACTGGCAGATGGCAGCGAGGAGAGCATCCCACCATCCACTCATCATCACAGGATTGTTCAAAACTCAGAGGCTTCTGATTGGCTGAGAGGAGTGAGGTGTGAGTATAAATGGAAGCTGAAGATGAGACGACATTTCACAGCGAAGACACTTCAGTCCAAACTGAGCTTGAGCTTCAACAGTCATGGCGACCTACATGGACGTGTGTTTCCAGAGCAGCATCAAGACTCAACATGTTCAACACGCAAGGTGAGATCTTCAGAAACTCATGGATGCCTGAAGCGTTATCTTCTGCTGTTTTATTCAGTGTTGATGAACTAAAGTCATCGTGTTGTTGTTTTCAGATGCGTTCTTACATGTTTGGAAAGAAAGTGTGGCAACAGTTTGGAGAAGCTCAGATCTGCTCTTGGAGAGTATCTTCAGAACGGCATCCACACCTCAGATCTTCTGGACAGGGCCGTGTCCTTCATCACCCTCAGACGAGTTTTACTTTCCCATGACGGCTACTCCAAATATTCCCGTGACTTCCTGCGTCTTTTCCCGGATCACACAGAGGATGTAGCAGCGTTGTGCTCTGAAGAATGAACATCACCTGGAAAACTCTTCACACAAACCGCTCTTAGAGGAAACACTCAACATTAAGAAGACTTGAAAATCTCTCACTAATGCCTTAACTCGTGTATATAACTTTAAGCTTTAATGATTGTTGGATTTATATTTCTTGCTCAAAAGAATATTTTTATATTTTTGTTTTTACAAATGCTGTTTTATGCATTATATGCATTATTTCTGGCAGTTACACTGCAATATCTTAATCTTTGTGTTTGTGAATGAATGCTGTTTTCATTTCAACTTCATGAAGAGATTTTAACCCCAAACTCCTTTAATGGAGTAAATGTTGTTCTATATCAGTGTTGTGATTCAACAATGATCTCAAGCCGTACAAATGGACAACTGCGTCCAAAAGAGAGAAAATAATAAAAGTGGTTTCTTTTTTTCAATTTCTGTCTCTTATTTGATGTGTTATGAAGGTTTCCTGCTCAATAACAGGTCAGGCTCTACTTATAAAATATGCCTCATGTTTCCGCTCTCAGGTAGAACACAGAAATGCATTTGATCATTTCTCTCACGCATTAAACGCTTTAACTATCATAAGTGCATTTTAAGTCAGTGATTCCTCGATCTGGAGTTCATGTATCCCAGGATTACTTAAACCAGTTCCAGAAGGTGCTTGGACATTTTTGATGTTGCTTTATAAAACAGAAATTATGACTTCAAATATTAGGGCTTTCAATAGATTCAATCTGTCACGGAACACAAGGGAAAATCAAAGACAGCCGGCAGAGATGAGGATCCAAAAGCAGGGGAATTTAATAAAAGAACAATCAAAAACAGGAAGAAAATAACACTGATCACAAACATAGAAAACACGGGGAACTGCAGACACCGGCATACCAAACACCCATGACATTAAACAACGACCGAGAGAGAGCAACTGAAGCACTGGGGTATATATACACAAGGGAACAAGGCTAACAAGATAACAAGAGGAGTGGTGAACGGGAAACACCTGGGAAAACTAATCAACATGGAAAACTGCTCGGGTTATGTATATAACCCTTGTTCCCTGAGAAGGGGAACGAGCACTGCATCGGAACGACGCTTTGGGGATGCTCCCTTAGCATCAGCGAATCTGAAACCAGAATGCCAACTAGGCCAATCCGATTGGCGTGCGTGATGACGTCATCGTGACGGCATACCCGGAAGTATAAAAGGGGGGCCGGAACGTAATGGCGGTAGTAATTGCTCTGAAGCATGCGCTCCAGGCGCGCCGAGGTGTGGCGTCGGGATGCAGTGCTCGTTCCTTTTCTCAGGGAACAAGGGTTATATACATAACCCGAGCAGTTCCCTTTCGAGGGAACTCGCACTGCATCGGAACGACGCTTTGGGGAACGAGTACCCACTAGGCCACACGGAAGGGTAGCACCTGCCCTAGTGTGAAGCCGGAGACCGGGCACAGCTAGGACTGGAGCACCTTCGCACCAGGCGTCGTAGGGAGATCCAGGCTATAGAACCTGATGAAAGTGTGTGGGGTAGCCCACCCGGCCGCCTCGCAGATATCCTGCAAGGGGACCCCAGAAAGAAGGGCCACCAAAGAGGCCATGCCTCTGGTGGAATGAGCCCTCACAGCCACAGGTGAAGGCAGACTGCGCACCTGATAGACCATGGTAATCGCCTGGACAATCCAGTTACTGATTGTCTGGGTAGACGCAGGCAATCCCTTTCTAGGTGAACCAAAACACACCCAACAGTTGTTGTGATCTCCTCCACTGTGCAGACTTCGCCAAATAAACTCTGAGCGCCCTAACCGGGCAGAGTAGGTGAAGTCTCCCCTCTTCCGCCGTCACATGAGGCGGAGGATGAAATGCCTGCAGAACCAAAGACCTGACCACCCTTGAACGCACCTTAGGCACGTAGCCCGGCCTAGGGTGTAGGATGGCCTTTACTCCTCCCGGGGCAAACTCCAGGCAGGTTGGCGTTACCGCCAAGGCCTGGAGATCTCCCACTCTCCTAAGAGAGGTCATGGCGAGGAGAAAAGCCACCTTAAGGGTCAGGTTCTTAGGTTCAGACGACTCCAATGGCTCGAAGGGGGCCTCAGCCAAACCTTCGAGAACCACTGCCAGGTCCCAGGTTGGAACTCTGGAATGAGCCGCAGGCCTCATCCTCCGAGCCCCACGGAGGAATTGTACAACCAGATGGTGCCTACCCAGAGGCCCATCACCCATAGGAGCGTGGAAAGCCGCAATGGCAGCCACGTACACCTTGAGTGTGGACGGGGTAAGCCCTGCAGAGTAGCGATCTTGGAGGAACTCCAGCACTGAAGCCACCGGGCAGTTAACTGGGTCCACCTCACGCTCCCTGCACCAAGTGGAAAATACATTCCACTTGAGGCTGTACAGTCTCCTCGTAGACGGAGCCCTGGAACTGAGTAAGGTCTCTATCACCTCCGCCGATAGGCCAGCCTCTATGTACCTGGCCCCCTCAGGGGCCAGACCCATAGGTTCCAAATCTCCGGGCGGGGGTAAAATATCGTACCCGCCGCCTGAGATAGGAGATCCCTCCTCAGAGGAATCTCCCACGGCTGACCTGCTAGCAGAGCTGTGATATCCGAGAACCAAACTCGAGTCGGCCAACGGGGTGCTACCAGAAGTAGACTGACCCCCTGTTGCCGGACCCTCTCCAGAACTCCCGGGAGCAGAGCAATCGGGGGAAATGCGTACAGACGCAGCCTCGGCCGCGTCTGAACCATGGCATCCAGCCCCAGCGGGGCTGGATGCGTGAGGGAAAACCACAGAGGACAGTGGGACGTCTCTCGAGACGCAAACAGATCCACTTCCACTGGGCCGAACCTCCTGCATATGGCCTCCACCACCTCTGGGTGGAGTCGCCACTCCCCGGGCCTCAGCCCCTGCCTCAACAGGATGTCTGCTCCTCTACAGTACGCAGGACCCATGTAGAAATATTCGGAAGGCATTCCATGCGCCGAGATAATCTACTGAGGGAACCAGCCTCTCAAGGCTGGCCTCGGGTGTTACACGAGCCTCCTCCCCAACCCCCTGAAGCGGATGACCGGCAGGAGTGGTTGGGAACGATTCTCTATGTGCGGACGCGTTAGCCGCCCAGCCGCAAGTCCCTCCGGAGGCGGCTGGAGCAGCATGCGTTCGCGGGAAATCGATGGGGCCCGAAGCGTCATAAACGGCGGGATTACCTCGATTTCCCCGGAGCGCCCCGGAGGAAGCAACCTCGGTTGCCCCTCTACGGGGGGAACCGCTCTCGGAAGTCCAGCCAAAGCTAGGACTTCCCCCCAAAGCGGCCGTCCATGACCGCGCCCCAGCCAGTGAGGAAGGCGTCTGTTGAAGCGGATTCCCGGCAACAAGACGCTCCCAACACTGGCCCTTGGGACCTTACCGAGGGTAGTGCCTGCCCTAGTGTGAAGCCGGAGACCGGGCACAACTAGGACTAGGGAAACCCAAGCGCCTTCGGCGCCCCAGCCAATGAGGGAGACGTCTGTTGAAACGGTTTCCCGGCAACAGGACGCTCCAACACTGACCCTTGGGACCTACCGAGGGTCGTGCCTGCCCTAGTGTGAAGCCGGAGACCGGGTACAACTAGGACTAGGGAAACCCAAGCGCCTTCGGCGCCCCAGCCAATGAAGGAGACGTCTGTTGAAACGGTTTCCCGGCAACAGGACGCTCCCAACACTGACCCCTGGGACAGAAACCAAGGTTTCTTCCATGTGACTAGGGAACGAAGGCATCTGCGCGTTGCCCTGATCATACGGAAAAGATTCCCTCTGGGGGAAACCCCTTGGATTCCAGCCACCACTGTAGAGGTCTCATGTACAGCAGGCCAAAGGGTATCCCGTTGGACGCTGCTGCCCTGAGCCCCAGCACTTCCTGAAAGTGCTTCACAGTGATGCAGTGGCCTAGCCTTATTCCTGAGACTATCGCCAGTATGGTCTCGACTCGCGCGGGAGACAATTGTGCCCGCATGGTCGTCGAGTCCCATACGATCCCTAGAACCGTAGTCCTCCGGGACGGCGTCAACACTCCTGCTATGTTGAGTCTCAGCCCCAAACACTTCATACGGGCCAGAGCGACACCTCAATGCCGAACTGCCATCCCGTACGACTGGGCCAATATGAGCCAGTCGTCGAGAAAAATTCAGCACACGGATGCCCTGGAGTCTTAATAGAGCCAGAGCTGCATCCATGCACCTTGTGAATGTGCGTGGGTGAAGAGCTAGACCGAAGGGAAGCACTCGATATTGGTACGCCTCGCCCCCGAAAGCGAACCTCAAGAACTTCCTGTGACATGGAAGGATGAAGATATGGAAGTATGCGTCCCACAGATCTATCGTGACGAACCAGTCCTCGAACTGGATCTAACTCACGATGATGGAGACCATGAGCATTTTGAAACCGAGCCTCCTCAGAGACCGATTCAAATACCTCAGGTCTACCGGACGCCACTCTCCTTCCCTTCCGAGAACTATAAAGTACCGGCTGTAGAACCCGGACTCCCTCTCTGGCGGAGGAACGTACCCTAAGGCCTCCTTCGCCAGCAAGGATATTACCAGTTCCCTTGCCCGACCCTGCTCTTTGTCTACAGTACGCAGGACCCATGTAGAAATATTCGGAAGGCATTTCCATGCGCCGAGATACTCTACTAAGGGAACCAGCCTCTCGAGGCTGGCTTCGGGTGTTACACGAGCCTCGTTCCCAACCCCCTGAAGCGGATGACCGGCAGGAAGTAGTTGGGAACGATTCTCTATGTGCGGACGCGTTAGCTGCCCAGCCGCAAGTCCCTTCGGAGGCGGCTGGAGCAGCATGCGTTCGCGGGAAATCGATGGGGCCCGAAGCGTCATAGACGGCGGGATTACCTCGATTTCCCCGGAGCGCCGCAGAGGAAGCAACCTCGGTCGCTCCCCCGCGCGGGGGACCGCTCTTGGAAGTCCAGCCGAAGCCAGGACTTCTTCCCAGCAGCCTTCCGCCCTGGAGTACGTTCCTCAGATCGCCTCCAGGAGCGAAAGACCGCTGCTGGGACTGTTGATGAGAACGCCGCCTCTGTTGCCAGGCTCCTGGAGGAGGGGCTCTAGAGGCGACGCTCTCTTTCTGCACCTGCCGGTGCGAGCAGCTGGCAGACGGCTGAGGCTGCCCCTTAGGGGCCACCTTGCCAGGCTCTGAGTGGCGAGGGAGGCTTCTCTTTAGCACGTCCTCCGAAGAGGGACCGTCGCCCTCATTGAGCTCTTTCAGGAGGTCAGCCTGGTAGGCCTGCAAGACAGCTAATGTGTGCAGGGAACTACCAGCCCGCCCAGCCGCCATATAAGCTTCGCCCACCAACGATGAGGTGTCCCGAAGGGGTTTGGTGGGCAGCTCCGGGGTTCTAAGGGACGACACAGAATCGGGGAAAAGATAACTCGTGAGAGCCTCTTCCACCCGAGGCATCGTCCCATAGCCCGCCTCACGCGCCCCCAGAACATTGGAATAATCCAATACTGGAGGAATGCGCGAGGAATAGGGCTTCCTCCACGACAAGAAAGGAAAACCCCGGCGAGGTGTTTGGACCCGGCGAGAAAGAAACCGGTCGTCCAGCCTACTAGGTGGCTGAATTTCCGGCACTTCCTGTGACCAATTGATCTTCAATTTGGTCACAGCACGAGTGAAAACCTCAATTAACTCCTCTTGGGCGAGTGGATGAAGCGATGAAACACTTCCTGCTTCTCCCCCTGCCCTGATGCAACACTCATCCGGCTCCTCGGAACCGGAGTGAATAAGCATCAGATCCTCAACCCCGGGGGAAGAAGCCGCAGCGCGGGCTTCCACACGGGGAGGAAGATCTTTAGAACTGTCAGACAAGGATTGGGAAAGTGCCGCAGCAGTCCCAGATCCCGCTGACAAATCCTTATGTAAACCCCATGGTCTGTGACACCGAGACGCCTCAGCGATCGCGGGTCCAGAACCCTGGGGCTCACAAAGCTGGCCGGCCTCATCGAACACGGCCAGCCGAGAGCGGCGCAGTCTGAGTGTGAACAGCTCACAATGTTGTTCAACACCCAGACACTGCACACAAAGCAGGTGTGTATCTGAGCCCGAAATGTAATAGGGACACGGATGCACACACTGCTTGAAGTGTCTCACACTCTCATTCATTCTTTTTCTTTTTCTCTTTTCAATCACACACTTTCACTGACAAAACAACAGTAAATAGACAGACAGTTTGACAGATAGCGCTATGCTGAAGAGCAATAACTACCGCCATTACGTTCCGGCCCCCCTTTTATACTTCCGGGTATGCCGTCACGATGACGTCATCACGCACGCCAATCGGATTGGCCTAGTTGGCATTCTGGTTTCAGATTCGCTGATGCTAAGGGAGCATCCCCAAAGCGTCGTTCCGATGCAGTGCGAGTTCCCTCGAAAGGGAACTACAAGAACTACAAAACTCCACAGGAAACAGGACACAGGAAAGAACACAGATAAACTACAACATAAAAGTCCCACACAGTGCCCGACACAGAACAGATGTGACACAAGTGCCCAGTAGTAGGATAATCATTATTAATGTCCAGAGATTTAAATTCTTAAGAAAAGAAAACTAATGTGCAACTTTTATGCATTAGTAGGGAGTGACATGGAGATGGAAAAGTATGAAATGAAGGAAAGAATATATTTCAATGCTTTTGCATTCCCTGTGAATCTTTGTGTTCGCATGGCAAACTTTTGTGCTGTTTTGTGTTTCTCAGGGGAAAGTAAAGAGAGAATGCAAAAGCAGTGACATTTTTATTTCCCTCCTATCTCATATTTATTTCTTCTCATGTCCCTGTCGAGCCTCCGTACATGTGTGTGGATGACACGGCTAATCTGCCTTTACCTGCTATCAGATATTTCCAACTTCCCACTTCTGAAGTCGTCATTAAGAGCTCATCACATTCATATTTTGACTTGAGAGGCCGTTCATGTCCAATGTTTAACTAGGAAAGTAATATTTATGATAATAGTGAGGGCAGCAGAACGACAGACCCCTAAAGGATGGGCAAAAAATAATCATCAATAATATCATCAATTCTACTTCCAAAACGTGTTTTTGTCTTATTCTGATTCACTACGGTAAGACTATTAATAAGTGTTTATATTTTAGACTTGATGGGATGGTTTTCACAGGAAATTGTGTACATGCGTCAGTCGCCCGTGTGTCTCGTCCGATCCTATCCGTGAGCAAAGCTGCTCTGGTGTAGTGACAAACATAGATATACATAATAAAGGCGAAGTCTTACGACGGGGTCTCTAACGTCATCCCCGGCGGCCATCTTGTCACAGGCAAGCTTTTTGGCGGGCTCTGTGGCTCCTGATGTCAGGCGAGTGATCTGAACACAAATACTCTTATCTCGCTGAAATCTTGACGGATTTACAAATGGTCTAGTTTTTTACAAACGTTATTAACGTAGCTATAATTCTGGATGCTTGAACAAATTATGACTAATTATTCATAAGTATGCAGTGTCATAACTACATCTCTGACGTTTATAACAAACCAAACCGTTTGAAAATCGGTGGAAAATTGAGCAAGTTATGGTTATTTAAAAAGTACATGCACCATTAAAACACAATGTTAGGAGTGAGCGAGCTGACTGTGACAAGACGGCCATCGACCTCCATTGGCCAGCAGCGCGGACGAGACATCTAGCCTTTATTATGTATATCTATGGTGACAAATGGGTCCTCCGAAATCCTCCTTTAGGACCCCAAGCGATCCCATTGGTTCAGATTGCTTTTAATAGGTATTCTCTTTGGCGCCTGATTACAATTCCTGCAAAATCATGTTATGATAAATGCTGTTTCAACTACGTCATAATGACCATTTATGTGTTAGTTAGCTTTAGCATAGCATACAGATAAGCGATTAGCTTGATAGGTTCGTTTATACACTATATATTATTATTATTAAGCTATTATTATTTATTAACTGTTAATCAAGTGTAATAAATTACGTTTTAATATGCACTCATTTCTTTTCATACACAATATTTAGTAAGCTACGCATATTTTAAATGAATATCATTGGTATATACTAAGAGTAATCATTAACTGACAGTTTGGGAAGACCCGGTTTGTCATGACTCTGAGTTTGCAGTGTTTTCATGAGAAATTCAGTGAAAAATGTGGAAAACACGGAGACTATTTGTGAGGAGGACGTTTGTTATTTTGGCTTATTTTCATTTCAGAAGAAGAAGAAGAAGAAGAAGAAGAAGAAGAAGAAGAAGAAGAAGAAGAAGAAGAAGAAGAAGAAGAAGAGTCGGTCATTGAAGATATAATGACATTAATGATCACAGAAGATGTCAGGTGTTCAGTTGATTGTTTTATTGCAGCAGAAATACATTCACTGAACTGCTTTAGTGTTTTAAAACTTCAGTTGCCTTCACAGAAAGACACAAATGATCACGTGATCAATTAAAATGACAAATGCCACTATGAGAAAGTTTGTCATGAGAATATATCCCTTCACAGAAGGAACAATGCCGGCTGTATACAGTACAGGAGAAGATTCAGAGAGCGCTGAGAACCAACACACACTTACAAACCCTTCAAACTGGGTGAATATGAATATGATCTATATAGACCAAAGAGGAAAAGATCAAATATGAATCATAAAGTCTCTGTAAAATGGTAATCTCAGAGGGAGACAAATATGAGCCCAATTTGAGCCACTTCATATAAACAGCACAGAATTTATAACGCATCGCATTAATATCAAGAAATTATAACATTTCATATCATTTTCTGTGTAAGTTGATCAGCTTTTAAGACAAAGCTTGAGTATGTTAAATCAAACTGATTATAAAATAATGAAGAAATGCTTTTCTTCACATCTCTTGAAGATTTATCTAATGTAAGTCAATGTTGTCTAATATAGACGTCAGTTTATGTTCCCATCAGAGAAAGAGATCAAATATAAATCATAAAGTCTCTCTATGAAGATCGTCTCAGAGGAAATGAAATATAACCCCAATTTGAGCCACTTCATATAAACAGCACATGATTAATAATGGAGCAAGATTCTTACATACATTAATATCAAGAAATGATAACATTTCATAAAACATGTGCTGTGTAAATCAACTCTTTATCAGCTCGAGTATGATATCAGATTATAAATGGCCTTTAAAATAATAAAGGAAGCGTTTCCTTCACATCTCATGAAGATGCATTTCATGTAGAAGTCAATGTTGTCTAATGTAGACGTCAGTTTATGTTCCCATCAGGAACTCTTGACAGGAAGTCTTCACAGAAGATGGGATCATCAGAGCACTTTGCAGTGCAAATATCTCTTCCAAACGGGAACTCATGAAACACTTTTTCTCCAGAAGAGAAGCTGAAGCGCCACATCCACTGAGTCTAGTGTAGACAGTGTTCAGTATGTGCTGCTGTTGCTGTAAGGCTCTACCACGGCCTCCAGATGGCGCTCTTGTTGACATTCATCTCTTTGCTGAAGGTGTTCTGGTCTGGGCCGCTCAGCCGAGGCAGGACACTTTCCCTCCTGTTCTGATCACATGATGTCTGCAGCTTCTGGAAGAGCTTCAGCAGTCTTCTCTGGCTCTGTGTCTTCATCTCATCTGTGGACAGGAAGTGCACGCTCTCACGCACACACACCTGGAGAAGCCTTGATTGAGCGCATGTGAGCCGGAACGGTGGCGCTCCAGGAAGTTGAGCGTCATCTCCAGGATATCTGCTTTCTCCAGCTGGGAATCAGGAACTCTGGAGCCAGAAGACACTTGAGCTGCTCGATGCTGCTGTCCATACCATCTCTGCGCATCTTCTCCACTATTGGCTTTCTCAGCTGCAAATCAAGACAGAAAAGCATCAGGAAAGTGGCCTTGGAATAAGCCAGTGATTGAGAAGAGCCGTGAAAGCTGCTGCAGTGATGTTGCTGTAAGTAGGATGTGAATGTACCTTGTTGTTGAGAGGGAGATGCTCCTTTGAGATGATTGTAGGTGTCATGTCTGGATCTCTGTGCTGTAGATCTCTCTGTGCAGAGCGAGTCTGATGTGCTCCGGCTGCAGCTCCTCTATTTATACTCCCAAATCTCCATATGAATGTGTGAGGCTTGAGCTTCAAGGAGTTTCCCACAGTTTGGAGCCAATGGAAGAGCCGGAACAGACAATGAGGGATGTGGGCCGCCACATGCTCAACGCTCAATGAACACGCAGCTGCTTTCTACCAGATCTTTATTCTGCTGGAGTCACAGACACACACACATTCACACACTTCTGTATTCATCACATTAAATCACTCACACAAGAGAAGTGTGTCTGTTCTCACAGGAGGAACTTGGTTCCCAAACACTGAATCATCTGCGCTGTTTTTACAGCTAAACTGCTGTAATTGGGAAAATAAAAATACAATAAATAATCAAACAAGAATATATCAAATTAAAAGAAATTCCTCCAAAATTTGAAAGAGAGACTAAAAATTGGATTTAAGGGGGCAAATGTTTGTATAACTGTATTTTTCTTTAAATCGACACAGATTGAAAATGTTGATAAAGTTTGAAAACATTTTGCACAGAAGTCATATTGAAGTGAACGGGAATGACGTGGAAAACGCTTGTAGATCAAAACCATTTAGAGTTTAAATCCCTGGGGTTTTATTAGTGTGTGTGCGTCTCATTATCATGTGAATAGACACACTTCTATTGTTGTGTTTGAGGCTCAGTGTGGGAAACTCTGGAGAACAGAGTCACAGTTCTAGTGTCATCAGCATCATAAACCCAACACAACCCCAATATCACACACACACACACACACACACACACACACACACACTCAAGCTTTATCCTGCAGTTTCTTGTGAGATGTTCAAGAGTCCACAAGATCAAAATCCATCCGTATTAATTTTTAACTCTCTTGTTCTTTCAAATCCAGAGTTTATGATGCACTAAAGAACTAAGATAGAAATTAAGCCGAAACCTAAATAAAATTGTAGTTGAACTTTTTTAGCCTTTGCGTTTTGTTTGATATTCTATAATATACACTTAAAGACAATAAAGCTCAAACCTGAGCTGAAATATATTATTCTTTGCCTGTTTTATTGTCTTCAGAGCACATCGACTGTAGAAGTTGAGCTGTAACTGCAGAACTCTTGAGTTGAACATCTTGTGGGAACCTGAAATGTCCTGCGTCCCCACATTCATAAAGATGAATATAAGTGACCTCACTGGCAGATGGCAGCGAGGAGAGCATCCCACCATCCACTCATCATCACAGGATTGTTCAAAACTCAGAGGCTTCTGATTGGCTGAGAGGAGTGAGGTGTGAGTATAAATGGAAGCTGAAGATGAGACGACATTTCACAGCGAAGACACTTCAGTCCAAACTGAGCTTGAGCTTCAACAGTCATGGCGACCTACATGGACGTGTGTTTCCAGAGCAGCATCAAGACTCAACATGTTCAACACGCAAGGTGAGATCTTCAGAAACTCATGGATGCCTGAAGCGTTATCTTCTGCTGTTTTATTCAGTGTTGATGAACTAAAGTCATCGTGTTGTTGTTTTCAGATGCGTTCTTACATGTTTGGAAAGAAAGTGTGGCAACAGTTTGGAGAAGCTCAGATCTGCTCTTGGAGAGTATCTTCAGAACGGCATCCACACCTCAGATCTTCTGGACAGGGCCGTGTCCTTCATCACCCTCAGACGAGTTTTACTTTCCCATGACGGCTACTCCAAATATTCCCGTGACTTCCTGCGTCTTTTCCCGGATCACACAGAGGATGTAGCAGCGTTGTGCTCTGAAGAATGAACATCACCTGGAAAACTCTTCACACAAACCGCTCTTAGAGGAAACACTCAACATTAAGAAGACTTGAAAATCTCTCACTAATGCCTTAACTCGTGTATATAACTTTAAGCTTTAATGATTGTTGGATTTATATTTCTTGCTCAAAAGAATATTTTTATATTTTTGTTTTTACAAATGCTGTTTTATGCATTATATGCATTATTTCTGGCAGTTACACTGCAATATCTTAATCTTTGTGTTTGTGAATGAATGCTGTTTTCATTTCAACTTCATGAAGAGATTTTAACCCCAAACTCCTTTAATGGAGTAAATGTTGTTCTATATCAGTGTTGTGATTCAACAATGATCTCAAGCCGTACAAATGGACAACTGCGTCCAAAAGAGAGAAAATAATAAAAGTGGTTTCTTTTTGTACAATTTCTGTCTCTTATTTGATGTGTTATGAAGGTTTCCTGCTCAATAACAGGTCAGGCTCGTTCTTATAAAATATGCCTCATGTTTCCGCTCTCAGGTAGAACACAGAAATGCATTTGATCATTTCTCTCACGCATTAAACACTTTAACTATCATAAGTGCATTTTAAGTCAGTGATTCCTCGATCTGGAGTTCATGTATCCCAGGATTACTTAAACCAGTTCCAGAAGGTGCTTGGACATTTTTGATGTTGCTTTATAAAACAGAAATTATGACTTCAAATATTAGGGCTTTCAATAGATTCAATCTGTCACGGAACACAAGGGAAAATCAAAGACAGCCGGCAGAGATGAGGATCCAAAAGCAGGGGAATTTAATAAAAGAACAATCAAAAACAGGAAGAAAATAACACTGATCACAAACATAGAAAACACGGGGAACTGCAGACACCGGCATACCAAACACACATGATATTAAACAACGACCGAGAGAGAGCAACTGAAGCACTGGGGTATATATACACAAGGGAACAAGGCTAACAAGATAACAAGAGGAGTGGTGAACGGGAAACACCTGGGAAAACTAATCAACATGGAAAACTACAAGAACTACAAAACTCCACAGGAAACAGGACACAGGAAAGAACACAGATAAACTACAACATAAAAGTCCCACACAGTGCCCGACACAGAACAGATGTGACACAAGTGCCCAATAGTAGGATAATCATTATTAATGTCCAGATATTTAAATTCTTAAGAAAAGAAAACTAATGTGCAACTTTTATGCATTAGTAGGGAGTGACATGGAGATGGAAAAGTATGAAATGAAGGAAAGAATATATTTCAATGCTTTTGCATTCCCTGTGAATCTTTGTGTTCGCATGGCAAACTTTTGTGCTGTTTTGTGTTTCTCAGGGGAAAGTAAAGAGAGAATGCAAAAGCAGTGACATTATTATTTCCCTCCTATCTCATATTTATTTCTTCTCATGTCCCTGTCGAGCCTCCGTACATGTGTGTGGATGACACGGCTAATCTGCCTTTACCTGCTATCAGATATTTCCAACTTCCCACTTCTGAAGTCGTCATTAAGAGCTCATCACATTCATATTTTGACTTGAGAGGCCGTTCATGTCCAATGTTTAACTAGGAAAGTAATATTTATGATAATAGTGAGGGCAGCAGAACGACAGACCCCTAAAGGATGGGCAAAAAATAATCATCAATAATATCATCAATTCTACTTCCAAAACGTGTTTTTGTCTTATTCTGATTCACTACGGTAAGACTATTAATAAGTGTTTATATTTTAGACTTGATGGGATGGTTTTCACAGGAAATTGTGTACATGCGTCAGTCGCCCGTGTGTCTCGTCCGATCCTATCCGTGAGCAAAGCTGCACTGGTGTAGTGACAAACATAGATCTACATAATAAAGGCAAAGTCTTATGACGGAGTCTCTAACATCATCCCCGGCGGCCATCTTGTCACAGGCAAGCTTTCTGGCGGGCTCTGTGGCTCCTGATGTCAGGCGAGTGATCTGAACACAAATACTCTTATCTCGCTGAAATCTTGACGGATTTACAAATGGTTTGGTTTTTTACAAACATTATTAACGTAGCTATAATTCTGGATGCTTGAACAAATTATGACTAATTATTCATAAGTATGCAGTGTCATAACTACATCTCTGACGTTTATAACAAACCAAACAGTTTGAAAATCGGTGGAAAATTGAGCAAGTTATGGTTATTTAAAAAGTACACGCACCATTAAAACACAATGTTAGGAGTGAGCGAGCCGACTGTGACAAGATGGCCGCCGACCTCCATTGGCCAGCAGCGCGGACGAGACATCTAGCTTTTATTATGTATATCTACGGTGACAAATGGGTCCTCCGAAATCCTCCTTTAGGACCCCAAGCGATCCCATTGGTTCAGATTGCTTTTAATAGGTATTCTCTTTAGCGCCTGATTACAATTCCTGCTAAATCATGTTATGATAAATGCTGTTTCAACTACGTCATAATGACCATTTATGTGTTAGTTAGCTTTAGCATAGCATACAGATAAGTGATTAGCTTGATAGGTTCGTTTATACACTATATATTATTATTATTAAGCTATTATTATTTATTAACCGTTAATCAAGTGTAAGAAATTAAGTTTTAATGTGCACTCATTTCTTTTCATACACAATATTTAGTAAGCTACGCATATTTTAAATGAATATCATTGGTATATACTAAGAGTAATCATTAACTGACAGTTTGGGAAGACCCGGTTTGTCATGACTCTGAGTTTGCAGTGTTTTCATGAGAAATTCTGTGAAAAATGTGGAAAACACGGAGACTATTTGTGAGGAGGACGTTTGTTATTTTGGCTTATTTTCATTCCAGAAGAAGAAGAAGAAGAAGAAGAAGAAGAAGAAGAAGAAGAAGAAGAAGAAGAAGAGTCGGTCATTGAAGATATAATGACATTAATGATCACAGAAGATGTCAGGTGTTCAGTTGATTGTTTTATTGCAGCAGAAATACATTCACTGAACTGCTTTAGTGTTTTAAAACTTCAGTTGCCTTCACAGAAAGACACAAATGATCACGTGATCAATTAAAATGACAAATGCCACTATGAGAAAGTTTGTCATGAGAATATAACCCTTCACAGAAGGAACAATGACGGCTGTATACAGTACAGGAGAAGATTCAGAGAGCGCTGAGAACCAACACACACTTACAAACCCTTCAAACTGGGTGAATATGAATATGATCTATATAGACCAAAGAGGAAAAGATCAAATATGAATCATAAAGTCTCTGTAAAATGGTAATCTCAGAGGGAGACAAATATGAGCCCAATTTGAGCCACTTCATATAAACAGCACAGAATTTATAACGCATCGCATTAATATCAAGAAATTATAACATTTCATATCATTTTCTGTGTAAGTTGATCAGCTTTTAAGACAAAGCTTGAGTATGTTAAATCAAACTGATTATAAAATAATGAAGAAATGCTTTTCTTCACATCTCTTGAAGATTTATCTAATGTAAGTCAATGTTGTCTAATATAGACGTCAGTTTATGTTCCCATCAGAGAAAGAGATCAAATATAAATCATAAAGTCTCTCTATGAAGATCGGCTCAGAGGAAATTAAATATAACCCCAATTTGAGCCACTTCATATAAACAGCACATGATTAATAATGGAGCAAGATTCTTACATCCATTAATATCAAGAAATGATAACATTTCATAAAACATGTGCTGTGTAAATCAACTCTTTATCAGCTCGAGTATGATATCAGATTATAAATGGCCTTTAAAATAATAAAGGAAGCGTTTCCTTCACATCTCATGAAGATGCATTTCATGTAGAAGTCAATGTTGTCTAATGTAGACGTCAGTTTATGTTCCCATCAGGAACTCTTGACAGGAAGTCTTCACAGAAGATGGGATCATCAGAGCACTTTGCAGTGCAAATATCTCTTCCAAACGGGAACTCATGAAACACTTTTTCTCCAGAAGAGAAGCTGAAGCGCCACATCCACTGAGTCTAGTGTAGACAGTGTTCAGTATGTGCTGCTGTTGCTGTAAGGCTCTACCACGGCCTCCAGATGGCGCTCTTGTTGACATTCATCTCTTTGCTGAAGGTGTTCTGGTCTGGGCCGCTCAGCCGAGGCAGGACACTTTCCCTCCTGTTCTGATCACATGATGTCTGCAGCTTCTGGAAGAGCTTCAGCAGTCTTCTCTGGCTCTGTGTCTTCATCTCATCTGTGGACAGGAAGTGCACGCTCTCACGCACACACACCTGGAGAAGCCTTGATTGAGCGCATGTGAGCCGGAACGGTGGCGCTCCAGGAAGTTGAGCGTCATCTCCAGGATATCTGCTTTCTCCAGCTGGGAATCAGGAACTCTGGAGCCAGAAGACACTTGAGCTGCTCGATGCTGCTGTCCATACCATCTCTGCGCATCTTCTCCACTATTGGCTTTCTCAGCTGCAAATCAAGACAGAAAAGCATCAGGAAAGTGGCCTTGGAATAAGCCAGTGATTGAGAAGAGCCGTGAAAGCTGCTGCAGTGATGTTGCTGTAAGTAGGATGTGAATGTACCTTGTTGTTGAGAGGGAGATGCTCCTTTGAGATGATTGTAGGTGTCATGTCTGGATCTCTGTGCTGTAGATCTCTCTGTGCAGAGCGAGTCTGATGTGCTCCGGCTGCAGCTCCTCTATTTATACTCCCAAATCTCCATATGAATGTGTGAGGCTTGAGCTTCAAGGAGTTTCCCACAGTTTGGAGCCAATGGAAGAGCCGGAACAGACAATGAGGGATGTGGGCCGCCACATGCTCAATGATCCTCTATCAGTGTCTCAGGGGAGAATCTGGGAAAGTGCTGACCTGTAGAGAGCTCATGTTCACATCAGTGTCACTGAAGCTGCACACGCTCATCATGAGACACACGTGGCGTCAGTGACACCTGCATCATCTCAGTCCACAGATGGGGATCTCAACATCACATCATTCCTGCACATCTCATCTCAATCACTGTGTGCTTATAAATCAGCAGTTTCCCTTTGCGTTCCTGAGTTTAATATCAAACTAGAATATTATTATAACCAATTAGATCAAGTCAAATCATACTTTATTTATGGAGCACATTTAAAAACAACAGAAGATGAACCAAATTACTGCACAACTCAAGAATAAAGTTTAAACTTGAGAAAAGCAGAAAGAGAGGAACAAGAATCATAGAATAAAATACTGAATAATGAAATACAATGTGTGTGTGTGTGTGTGTGTGTGTGTGTGTGTGTGTGTGTGTGTGTGTGTGTGTGTGTGTGTGTGTGTGTGTGTGTGTGTGTGTGCTGGTCAGTGTGAGTAGATCTCATGTGAGGTTCCCACACTGACTCTCTGTCTTCACATCAATGGAGCACAAAAGCATCAGAGTCCTGAATGGAGCATTAGTGCGGCTGAAGACTCTGTTCTTCCTCAGGTCACCAACCATCTGGAGGGAAACCAGTCCGTCAGTTATCACACACTTTCTGTCATGCAAATATGCCATTCTCCTGCATATTCAATGTATTATGGGATATGCAAAAATAACTTTGATTTTTTAGCATCAAATAAGATTTGAGTTGCATTTGTGAGAGATGTTTGTGTTTAGATGACAAAAGTTTCTTAAGCCCCTGATGCAAAAGCTCAAAGTCATTGTAAAAGTTGATGATGCGTAAAGGAAAATAAATAGTGATGGACACACTGCTGATGACATCATGAGTGACATCATCAGACCATCTTGTCAAGCTCGTGTGTGTGTTTGTGAATATCCATAAGTGTGTCGACTCCCTTGTGTGTGTGTGTGTGTGTGTGTGTGAATATCCATCAGTGTGTCGACTCCCTTGTGTGTGTGTGTGTGTGTGTGTGTGTGTGTGTGTGTGTGTGTGTGTGTGAATATCCATCAGTGTGTCGACTCCCTTGTGTGTGTGTGTGTGTGTGTGTGAGTGTGAATATCCATAAGTGTGTCGACTCCCTTGTGTGTGTGTGTGTGTGAATATCATAAGTGTGTCGACTCCCTTGTGTGTGTGTGTGTGTGTGTGTGTGTGTGTGTGTGTGTGTGAGTGTGTGTGTGTGTGTGTGTGAATATCATAAGTGTGTCGACTCCCGTGTGTGTGTGTGTGTGTGTGTGTGTGTGTGTGTGTGTGTGTGTGTGTGTGTGTGTGTGTGTGTGTGTGTGAGTGTGTGTGTGTGTGTGAATATCATAAGTGTGTCGACTCCCTTGTGTGTGTGTGTGTGTGTGTGTGTGTGTGTGTGTGTGTGTGTGAATATCATAAGTGTGTCGACTCCCTTGTGTGTGTGTGTGTGTGTGTGTGAATATCATAAGTGTGTCGACTCCCTTGTGAATGTGTGTGTGTGTGTGTGAATATCCATAAGTGTGTTGACTCCCGTATGTGTGTGTGTGTGTGTGTGTGTGTGTGTGTGTGTGTGTGTGTGTGTGTGTGTGTGTGTGTGTGTGTGTGTGTGTGTGTGTGTGTGTGTGTGTGTGTGTGTGTGTGTGTGTGTGTGTGTGTGTGTGTGTGTGAGATATTGGGGTTGTGTTGGGGTTTATGATGCTGATGACACTAGAACTGTGACTCTGTTCTCCAGAGTTTCCCACACTGAGCCTCAAACTCAACAATAGAAGTGTGTCTATTCACATGATAATGAGTCTTAATGCAGGACAGATTCCCTACAAGCTTTCTCACGCCTCTGATGCTCAACACTTGTGACAATAAATGATGTTTTATTTACAAGGTTCGGGAGAAGCACGTTCAGATAATTGACACAGGTGGAGAGCACTCAGCCTATCAACAATAGGTGTGTATATACTCGCAGCAGTCCTAACTCTGTTTGTTGACAGTTATCAGCAGCCCTTCACCGCCCCTTCTCCACACTTTTACTCTAAAACACTCACATATACGGGGGTGCTCTGAGTTCAGGCCTAAAGCAGAGCTCGAAGCCCTTCCCCCGGACAGCACGGCAAATACACACACACAAATGACACACACAATGACACACACAAACCATCATATGAACAGACATTTATAAGAGTCAGTGTAACACTGATGTGCTCAACGGAAACTTCTCCATTCATCAGAATGATTCAGCGTCACACTTACTACACACAGTGTGTTGTAAAATATCTGAGAATATTGCTTTTATACTCAGAAAACACAAATACATGGTAACAAATATATTTTTATTTTTCCCACAAATGCAATATAGCTGACATTTATTGTTTGAAAATACAAAATATACGAACAGAAAAATCACCAGAAAAAGAAAACTGAGAGAAAAGTGTTTTCTAATCTGCCCGGTCTTCTGCCTTTGGCCACATGTTCTCATCCACATCACTCCTGATATCTTCTCTGGCAAGGCATCGTGGAAAGAATCTTTTGGCCTGCCTTATCCACCCCTGGCAGTGTTCAGCTGGGATGTCTTGGCATGCAGCATCCATTGCATCCAGGAGGGACATTTGGTCCTGTGGATGATGGTCAAAAACCTTCCATCTCCAGCATGAGAAAAACTCCTCAATGGGGTTGAGGAAAGGGGAGGAAGGAGGAAGGAAAAGGGACATCATCCTAGGATGGTCCTCAAACCATGCTGTGACTGCACGGGAATGCTGGAATGCCACATTGTCCCATGTGATCACATATATTGGCAAGTGGTCTCTCACCTGTCCCCTTTGACCTCTGGCACCAGTCTTTCATGCAGTTCTTCTAAAAACAGAAGAAGGCGTTCTGTGTTGTAGGGGCCTATCTCACATTTATGCAGGAGTGCACCATTGTTGGAGATTGCGGCACACATGGTGATGTTGGCTCCTCTCTGGCCCGGCCAATTATGTTTCTTCCACGCCGGAGCCTTTTTGCCCAGTTAAAGCCAGCCTCATCAACGTAGATCATTTCATGTGGGACTTGACTGGCCTCCAACTCCATGACTCTCTTAAAGTAATCATAGTGTATGTTTGCTTTGCAGTATATCTACTGTATGTCCTAATGCAGGGCTGCACGTGAACTTGTTTTGCACACAGCACTGGTGCTACAGAGGTTGAAAGTTTTGTAGCACAGCCCACAAAATTGTAGCACATGTATAAAACGTCTGTTACCATGTCTGAAAAATGCAAAAAAAGTGCTATACAATGCAAATATTTAAGAATAAAAATAATAATAATAATAATAATAATAATTAGTATTGTTATTATTTTATTTTACAGAAAACATAAATCATTAGAAAGGTCTAAGGTTTTATAATAAAATCTTAAATTATGATAAAAAAATGTGTGACTAACGTTTTATTTTATCTTATGTATTCACTGAGAAAGAAAAAAGTACTGTACACGTCTCTACACCGCAAATCTATCACTGTACTACAGAATATTATAAAATAATATAATTTCTGCGATGTGAAGCCTGTCAGATTACAAAAGTAGGTTATTTCAAACACTCGATTAAATGTTCTCTTTTGTTGGACAACAGGTTTGTAAACGCTTCTCGTCGCATGAAGTTCATTTGTTGCCCTGATTGCACGCGTATGCGCGAATACACTCGTATCCAAGGTAAATCCTCAACACCATCATCCCTTACATGTGTTTTATTGAATACATTGTAATATGCTAAAACACATATGCATGTTACGTTTTTTCCTGAACAAATGCGCACCCGAGTTCGTGTTGCTTTCACATTCACGTGAATCGCGGGACAGTTCGAGTGCCACCTCCTTCAGAGTCTCAGGTCTCAGAGTCCCGTGATTGACAGCTTTTATTAGCAATTTTCATGCAAACCGTGCCACTTTTCAAACTAAAATGCCAATGACTCCATCTCACAGTGCATGCAGAGATAGAGCCGCATTTATTGTGAACCGATCGATCCGCCCTGAACAGTGCTGCGCTTCATCTGCACATTTATTTATTTATTTAAAAATTGAAGCGATTCATAATTTCACAAAGACAAATCTCGATTTTGGTTTAATTTCAGCCAATCGTGCAGCCCTAGATTAACCTCACACGAGCACAAAACTAATTCTCCCTTCACTCAAACGAGTTCTGTCTCTCATGCTAAACTGTATCGCACGCGTGCTACTGGGGTAAATATATTCATCACACAGACTTGATTTGACTTGATCTAATTGGTTATAAGTTGTTTACTGCAAAACACACTATAGTACAGTAATGGCTGTATTGCATAACCTTACCTGGACGTATTGGTGGCGGAGTTCTTTGATGCGCTCACCATTCCTTTCAAAAGGAAGTTTGTATAGTTGTTTCATTCGGACTCTGTGTTTAGCGAGAGTCCGAGAAATGGATGTTATGCTGATTGCTGCAATGTTTTCAAAGACAAGGTTGTCCTCTACAATTCTGGACTGAATGTCCTTCAATTTTATTTCATTGTCAACAATCACCATGTTAACAACTGCAAGTTCCTGTTCTTCATTTAGGAGCTTTCCTCTGCCCCCTGAGGGAGGTAGACGTTGAATCCTTACAGGGACAAAACAGTTAGGGACCAGAAGCATACAGTCACTGTAATACATGGTAGCATTATTTACTGTAAACTACCTGTTGGTTTCTCTAAAAATACGAACAATGGATGCCACTGTGTCCCGGCTGAGATTTGGCTGAACTCTTTCGCCAGCCTCTCTGTATGATAGCCTGTGGTTTATGACATGATCTATTATAGTAGCTCTTATTTCATTGGTTACACTAGCTCTGGCCCTTCTTTGAGCACCACCACACATTCTCACTCCTCTCGTCCTCGTCCTTGTCCCAGTCTCACTCCTCTCCCTTGTCCTGGTACTCGTCTTCCTCTCCCTAGTACAGGCATCTTTCATTCTTTTGTTGCTCTATATTGTTCCTTTTCCACACAAGATAAGCCCAAAGAGGTCCTCTTTTATACCATATAGTGATGTGACTGAAAGAACCTCAACACCGGAGTGTGTTTCCTAGATGGGAATCAGCTGTGATTTATATATTTACATAACTTCAATCGGCTGTTTCTCAGTAACAATGGAATGAAATACAGGGGTTATATTTGTGTTTCAGTTCTCAATATGAACAGCGGTTTCCCTTGACTTTAGCCTATAAGGTTATGTTTAGAACATGGTGTTATCTGTTCTGACATACAGTGTTAAAGCATTGGTCAATTTGGCAGTAAAAATCCATTGTTTTGGTCTTGGTTGAGCTTGTGTGTAAAAGAAGTTAAAGCATTTTAAATGTGTGTTAACTGTAAGCATTTTGTGTCAAAGCAACAATAAATGTGTTAATTGTACAGCCTACACAGACAGATGTTGTGCTAACTGCGTTAAGAGTTTAGGAAATTTGTTAAAAGTATTGAAAAAATGTTCATAGCGATTGTAAAAAACTGTAAATGTGATTTACTTTTATACTGGAAAACTCAGAAAAGACAAACCTTCAGGGTGTGTAACAGCACTAAATAACCTGTAGATTGATCATTACTGTGACACATGAAACGAGAAACACAACTTGTAATTAGAAAAAAAAGTACCGCTTCAGTAATTTACTTGCCGTACTTGAAAACTGTATTTCAACAAGTCACATGATCAACAAGTGTTGCCCTAATCTCATCAGAGATGGCTCTCCTTCCCTCTCTTCTTTGCCCTCCTCCTCCTCCTCCTCCTCCTCCTCCTCCTCCTCCTCCTCCTCTTCCAACTCTTCGTCTTTGAATTTGTCCTCGTTGTTGTCGTCTTCCTCTCCCTCCTACTCCTCTTGCTCTTGTTAGCATCCATTGTTCAAAACAGGTAATCTGACCTTTGACCTATTTATAGGCCTATACTACAGTAAAGCAGCGATTGGTTTGTGATCAGTTAAGCCATTAGTGTTTGCACATGTGAGGAGTGTGTGTGTGTGTGTGTGTGTGTGTGTGTGTGTGTGTGTGTGTGTGTGTGTGTGTGTGTGTGTGTGTGTGTGTGTGTGTGTGTGTGTGTGTGTGTGTGTGTGACCTGGTGAGTGTAGCATTTTGATTGGTTGTGTTTGGAAAAGGAAAGCAAGTCACTTCCTGTTAGATTGTGAGAAATGTGTGTAGCGTTTTGAGAAAAGTGTTTAATGCGAGTCAAAGGCTGAGAAATAGCTTGACATGAACAGATTTTGTGTGTAAGCAGTTGGAAAAAACTGTAATAATAATAGTTTTTGGTTTGTTTCATATTTTAAGATATTTTATGTCTGTTTTGTCTGGATATAAAAAACTAAACACATAATGCAGAGACAGAAATAAAGTCACATGATTTTATTGTCATGAATATTAGTTTTGTCATTGAGGAAATGACATCATTCAGACACTGAGTGATAATATATCACAACATGAGCTCGGAGAATCTCCAAGAGACATTGATGCTCTCCATAGAGCAGAGTTTATACATCATAAAACATCATCATATTCAACACAGAACTGAAGCGGTTTATGATTAAACAAACATGAATGATGATTCAGAGATTCAGAAACGTCACACGGTGACTGTAAAATATCAAAAGTACAAATCAAACATGACTTTAACAATCACAGAATCTTTCAAAGAATTAAAAAGATTTCTGAGGTAAAATGAACAGCTTTTATAAAAGCCAATTCAGATTAAAAATATTAATCAAAACACATCGAGATTTAATCAATAAATCACAGGTCCATTCATAGAAAGTCTTCACTGGAGACAAACATTTATATTATAGAATATAATAATATTATATAATTTCCCCAAAACAGGAAAAATATGCATGTCAAATATCTCAAAGTTAATGTATAAAAGTCCATCATAAGAGATATTTGATCAAGACATTCAGAGATTTGAGATCAATTCAATCTCTCAGTCCTGAAACAGGACGATAATAAAAGCACACGAAGAATGTAGAAGTCAATGTTGTCTAATATAGACGTCAGTTTATGTTCCCATCAGAGAAAGAGATCAAATATAAATCATAAAGTCTCTCTATGAAGATCGTCTCAGAGGAAATTAAATATAACCCCAATTTGAGCCACTTCATATAAACAGCACATGATTAATAATGGAGCAAGATTCTTACATCCATTAATATCAAGAAATGATAACATTTCATAAAACATGTGCTGTGTAAATCAACTCTTTATCAGCTCGAGTATGATATCAGATTATAAATGGCCTTTAAAATAATAAAGGAAGCGTTTCCTTCACATCTCATGAAGATGCATTTCATGTAGAAGTCAATGTTGTCTAATGTAGACGTCAGTTTATGTTCCCATCAGGAACTCTTGACAGGAAGTCTTCACAGAAGATGGGATCATCAGAGCACTTTGCAGTGCAAATATCTCTTCCAAACGGGAACTCATGAAACACTTTTTCTCCAGAAGAGAAGCTGAAGCGCCACATCCACTGAGTCTAGTGTAGACAGTGTTCAGTATGTGCTGCTGTTGCTGTAAGGCTCTACCACGGCCTCCAGATGGCGCTCTTGTTGACATTCATCTCTTTGCTGAAGGTGTTCTGGTCTGGGCCGCTCAGCCGAGGCAGGACACTTTCCCTCCTGTTCTGATCACATGATGTCTGCAGCTTCTGGAAGAGCTTCAGCAGTCTTCTCTGGCTCTGTGTCTTCATCTCATCTGTGGACAGGAAGTGCACGCTCTCACGCACACACACCTGGAGAAGCCTTGATTGAGCGCATGTGAGCCGGAACGGTGGCGCTCCAGGAAGTTGAGCGTCATCTCCAGGATATCTGCTTTCTCCAGCTGGGAATCAGGAACTCTGGAGCCAGAAGACACTTGAGCTGCTCGATGCTGCTGTCCATACCATCTCTGCGCATCTTCTCCACTATTGGCTTTCTCAGCTGCAAATCAAGACAGAAAAGCATCAGGAAAGTGGCCTTGGAATAAGCCAGTGATTGAGAAGAGCCGTGAAAGCTGCTGCAGTGATGTTGCTGTAAGTAGGATGTGAATGTACCTTGTTGTTGAGAGGGAGATGCTCCTTTGAGATGATTGTAGGTGTCATGTCTGGATCTCTGTGCTGTAGATCTCTCTGTGCAGAGCGAGTCTGATGTGCTCCGGCTGCAGCTCCTCTATTTATACTCCCAAATCTCCATATGAATGTGTGAGGCTTGAGCTTCAAGGAGTTTCCCACAGTTTGGAGCCAATGGAAGAGCCGGAACAGACAATGAGGGATGTGGGCCGCCACATGCTCAACGCTCAATGAACACGCAGCTGCTTTCTACCAGATCTTTATTCTGCTGGAGTCACAGACACACACACATTCACACACTTCTGTATTCATCACATTAAATCACTCACACAAGAGAAGTGTGTCTGTTCTCACAGGAGGAACTTGGTTCCCAAACACTGAATCATCTGCGCTGTTTTTACAGCTAAACTGCTGTAATTGGGAAAATAAAAATACAATAAATAATCAAACAAGAATATATCAAATTAAAATAAATTCCTCCAAAATTTGAAAGAGAGACTAAAAATTGGATTTAAGTGGGCAAATGTTTGTATAACTGTGTTTTTCTTTAAATCGACACAGATTGAAAATGTTGATAAAGTTTGAAAACATTTTGCACAGAAGTCATATTGAAGTGAACGGGAATGACGTGGGAAACGCTTGTAGATCAAAACCATTTAGAGTTTAAATCCCTGGGGTTTTATTAGTGTGTGTGCGTCTCATTATCATGTGAATAGACACACTTCTATTGTTGTGTTTGAGGCTCAGTGTGGGAAACTCTGGAGAACAGAGTCACAGTTCTAGTGTCATCAGCATCATAAACCCCAACACAACCCCAATATCACACACACACACACACACACACACACACGGGAGTCGACACACTTATGGATATTCACAAACACACACACGAGCTTGACAAGCTGGTCTGATGATGTCACTCATGATGTCATCAGCAGTGTGTCCATCACTATTTATTTTCCTTTACGCATCATCAACTTTTACAATGACTTTGAGCTTTTGCATCAGGGGCTTAAGAAACTTTTGTCATCTAAACACAAACATCTCTCACAAATGCAACTCAAATCTTATTTGATGCTAAAAAATCAAAGTTATTTTTGCATATCCCATAATACATTGAATATGCAGGAGAATGGCATATTTGCATGACAGAAAGTGTGTGATAACTGACGGACTGGTTTCCCTCCAGATGGTTGGTGACCTGAGGAAGAACAGAGTCTTCAGCCGCACTAATGCTCCATTCAGGACTCTGATGCTTTTGTGCTCCATTGATGTGAAGACAGAGAGTCAGTGTGGGAACCTCACATGAGATCTACTCACACTGACCAGCACACACACACACATCTGGACGCCTGGAGTCTGAGACAATGGAGACAATGACGTCTGAATTCCAGAGCACAACTCTAAAGCTTTAGATACAAACGCATTCATCTATAGATGGTATGCATCGACATCACTTTCCCGCCGGAACACTCCGCAATATAGTGTTCCTTACAACATACCACAGATCCAGTGATCCATGGATATTATGTTTTCCTGACATTTATCATTGTCAGTCATCACAATTTTGAGAGTAAATCCTGCATTATATGCGGATGGGCCTATGTATTGAAGTGTGTATGTGGCCATATTCTGAATATATTAAAGGCCTATTCATTATTTTTATATCGCCTAGACGGCGCGTAAAGAGCGCTCCGTTTATAATCACTAAAAGCTGTCACTCATTTAATTAGATTAGATTAGATTAGATTCAACTTTATTGTCATTACACAAGTACAAGTACAAGGCAACGAAATGCAGTTTAGGTCTAACCAGAAGTGCAATAGCAGCAAGTGCAGGATATATACAGTGGTTGCATAAGTGCAGGACATGGATATGTACTGAATATATATACATATGTATAAATAGAGAGATGGTTATTACTATAAACAGAACTGAATTTACAGGTGAATATGTACAGTGAATAAATATACAGATGGCTATTACTATAAACAGAATTTTACAGATAGAGGTATAAAATAATATGTTAGGCTAATATGAGGAATAGCAGTGGATTAAGGTAGTGCAATAAATTATAAATTATGGACAGAGCTATCCGAAAAAAAGTGTAAAGTGCAGTGGAAAGTGGTTGCATATTACAGTTAGAAGTACGGTGCAAAATGCAAATGTAAACAGTTGGTACTAAAAATACAGTCGGCAGTGCAAATGAGCAAATGAGCATAATCCAGTTAAGATATGGCAGTGCAAGATGCATAAGTAAACAGTTGGTACTGTAATAAACAGTCGGTAGTGCAAATAACAAAGTGAAGGCAGATGTGAGGTAGGAGAGTTAGCAGACGCCTGCCAGAGGGCAGGAGAGAAAACAGTCTGTGGGCTGGGTGAGAGGAGTCCTTAAGGATGCTGCGAGCTCGATGCAGACAGCGTTTCCTCTGGATGTGCTCTGGTAGTGGAGTCCCTGTGATGCGCTGGGCAGTTTTCACCACCCGCTGCAGTGCCTTGCGATGTGGATCCCCAGGAACTTGAAACTGGAGACACGCTCACCAGCCATTCCATTGATGTTATCAGTGCACCATGTGGC
Organism: Romanogobio albipinnatus; assembly: GCA_023566225.1. Classification (NCBI taxonomy): domain Eukaryota; kingdom Metazoa; phylum Chordata; class Actinopteri; order Cypriniformes; family Gobionidae; genus Romanogobio; species Romanogobio albipinnatus. The sequence goes on along the minus strand of CM042254.1, from coordinate 2,452,619 downwards.
CAGGTGCTGGATCTCCTCCCTGTAGGCAGTCTCATCGTTGTTGCTGATGAGCCCAATCACCGTTGTGTCGTCCGCAAACTTGACGATGGAATTAGATCCATACACAGGCTTGCAGTCGGAGGTGAAGAGGGAGTAGAGAAACGGGCTTAGCACACAGCCCTGTGGTACACCAGTGTTGAGTGTGATGGACGTGGAGCAGGTGAATCCTGATCGAACATTCTGGGGTCTGTCAGTTAGGAAGTCCAAAATCCAGTTACACATTGAAGTGTTGATGCCCAGGTCTCCAAGTTTGGCAATTAACTTGGTTGGGATGACAGTGTTGAATGCTGAGCTGAAGTCAACAAACAGCATGCGTGCATAAGTGTTCTTATTGTCCAGATGGGTGAGCACAGAGTGCAGTGCCATGGAAACGGCATCCTCTGTGCTCCTATTGCTGCGGTAGGCAAACTGGTGTGAGTCCAATGTGGATGGTAGAGAGTCTTTTAGGTGTTCCAGGACCAGCCGCTCAAAGCACTTCATAACGATGGGTGTGAGTGCTACAGGGCGGTAGTCATTAGGGCACCTCGGGCTGGAGTGTTTCGGCACTGGCACAATGGAAGTGCGTTTAAAGCATGTTGGTACAGCTGCTTGGGCAAGAGACAGGTTGAAAATGTCTGTAAAAACCCCAGCGAGCTGCTCCGCACATGCCCTGAGCACACGTCCAGGGATGTTGTCTGGTCCAGCAGCCTTGTGTGCGCTGATCCGGCTCAGTGCCTTGCAGACATCTGTGGAGGAGAGTGTGATTGGTGGGTGGTCAGCTGAGGGTTTGAGCTTGGTGGCAGTTTCTCTGTTGTCTCTTTCAAAGAGAGCATAAAAGTAATTTAGCTCGTTCAGGAAGTTGACATCAGTGACTGCGGGGGTGGAGTGGGTGGGTTTGTAGTCACTGATGGCCTGAATGCCCTGCCACATGCGTCGAGGGTCAGAGTTGGAAAAGTGTCCCTCTATCTTTAGCTTGTAGCAGTGCTTGGCCTTTTTGATGCCCCTCTTCAGGTTTGCTCTGGATGCGCTGTAGGCTTGTGCATCACCTGATCTGACTTCAGCAGGAGTCGCACTTCCCTGTTCATCCAAGGCTTCTGATTTGGGTATGTGGTGATCTGTTTCTGGGTTGTAACACTGTCAATGGTGGTATTGATATGATCCAATACAGAGGAGGTGAATGAGTCAATGTCCGTGTGAGTGCCACTGGTGGCTTGAGAAGCAAACATACTCCAGTCTGTGTGTAGAAACCTTTCCTGGAGTGTGGACTCTGCCCCCGCAGGCCACACCTTGATGGTCTTCCCTGATGGCTTCACACGGTTGATGAGGGGTGCATATTTGGGGGTGAGGAACAAAGAAAGGTGATCTGACTGTCCCAGGTGGGGGAGGGGTGTTGCAACGTAAGCTCCAGCCATGTTTGTGTAAACATGGTCTAAGGTTTTGTTTCCTCTGGTGTGGCAGGAAACATGCTGGTGAAACTTGATGATCAGTCTGTTGTTTACTGATGGCTGCGTGAAGAAGCTTGGTATCAGCATCCGGGGGAATATAGGCTGCAGTGATAATGGTGGAAGTGAACTCCCGCAGTAGATAAAACGGTCTACATTTAACCATGAGAAACTCAAGGTTAGCTGAACAATGACTCCCAACAATAGCAGAGTTTGTGCACCAAGCTTTGTTAATGTAAATGCACAATCCACCACCTCTGGTCTTACCGGAGCCATCTAATATTCTCTCCGCCCGGAGTGTGTGGCGTCCCACTAGCTCAATAGCGGTGTCCGGTAGTCAGCTGTTTAACCAGGTTTCCGTGAAGATTAGGACGTTACAGTGCAAAAGTGAGTCGAATCTCCTCCATTTTGTTCACTAGCGACCGTACATTGGCAAGGAAAATGCTGGGTAAAGAGAGCCGATGTGGAGTTAGCTTTAGCTTAGCTCTTAGTCCTCCGCGCTTCCCCCGCCTCCGTTTACGATCTCGCCGCCGCCTGCGTGCACTTCTGCCCGGCCGGGTAGAGTGCAGAGCCTCGGGTGTCCTAGCGATCTCTGGAAGGAGTCGAAGATTGTCCATAAAACTGTTGGAAATTCGCAAACCAATATCCAAAAGCTCACAACGGGTGTACGATGTAAAGGCACAACTGTTCTGTACGAACAGACCCGAGATGAGCAAGAATAATACAGCAAAATTGCAGAATCTGGAGCAACCTTGAGCCTTGCGATGTACTCGCGCCGCCATCTTAAGATGTACCTTAACGCAATCTCACAAAGTATGTATTAATCAGTGAAGCTGACGAAACCAGTGAAGATTTGCACTCGTGCAGAACTCAGCTGGACAAAAACTCGAGCGGTGAGTGGATTCTAACGTAAACACCTGTGATTGGCGATTGCGTTCAAGAAGTCAACAGACATGTCTGTGATTGGCCACATTACTCACCGAAGCGAAAGCACGTTGTAAATTAAATCATCTGATGAGCGCAAATACAGATACGCATGCACTGGATCTTTTGCCAACTCTTTTTCGCTAATAATAAGCTATTATTAAAAAGAAAACAGATCCTAGACCAGCAGTTATGGGCAGCTCTTCCCTCTAAAATCAATCAGCAGCAGCAGCAGACGGCGAGGCTTGAGTCCGGAGAGGGGCACAGGGATGTGCTGTTAGATATCATTAGTATTAATGATTCTTAAATCTATAATCAATCACCAAAACGTCTATTCTACACCAAAACGCTGCACTTCAGCTTCTCATCAGATTTTCCGTCCAATCAAATGCTCTCTAGAATCTGCTCACATTTACTATTTTCTACATGGTGAATGGCACACTATATAGGGGATAGGGAACGATTCAGACAGTGCACTATATAGGGGATAGGGAACGATTGAGACAGTGCACTATATAGGGGATAGGGAACGATTCAGACAGTGCACTATATAGGGGCTAGGGAACAATTCAGACAGTGCACTATATAGGGGATAGGGAACGATTCAGACAGTGCACTATATAGGGGCTAGGGAACAATTCAGACAGTGCACTATATAGGGGAAAGGGAACGATTCAGACAGTGCACTATAGGGAAAGGGAACGATTCAGACAGTGCACTATATAGGAGATAGGGAAGAATTCAGACAGTGCACTATATAGGGGCTAGGGAAAGATTCAGACAGTGCACTATATAGGGGCTAGGGAAAGATTCATACAGTGCACTATATAGGAGATAGGGAAGGATTCAGACAGTGCACTATATAGGAGATAGGGAAGGATTCAGACAGTGCACTATATAGGAGATAGGGAATGATTCAGACAGTGCACTATATAGGGGAAAGGGAATGATTCAGACAGTGCACTATATAGGGGAAAGGGAACGATTCAGACAGTGCACTATATAGGGGAAAGGGAACGATTCAGACAGTGCACTATATAGGAGATAGGGAAGAATTCAGACAGTGCACTATATAGGGGCTAGGGAAAGATTCAGACAGTGCACTATATAGGCGAAAGGGAAGGATTCAGACAGTGCACTATATAGGGGAAAGGGAATGATTCAGACAGTGCACTATATAGGGGAAAGGGAACGATTCAGACAGTGCACTATATAGGGGATAGGGAAGGATTCAGACAGTGCACTATATAGGGGATAGGGAAAGATTCAGACAGTGCACTATATAGGAGATAGGGAAGGATTCAGACAGTGCACTATATAGGAGATAGGGAAGGATTCAGACAGTGCACTATATAGGAGATAGGGAAGGATTCAGACAGTGCACTATATAGGAGATAGGGAAAGATTCAGACAGTGCACTATATAGGGGAAAGGGAATGATTCAGTCAGTGTAAATATGCTTTCCATTGAGGTGAATGAAGTCTAGTTTCACTTTAGTGAACGATAGCACAGAGCGGATCATGTGATCAAGTCGTCACAGACCAGTAAACGTAACGGTGTGATCTGAGTTCTGCACAGGATGCTGTGTTATGGAGGAGAAACGGTTAGCGATTAGGAGGAAACTGCGACTTTACCGAGCTCAGTGGCTCTGGACGAGCTGTGATATAAACGAGAGGCTATTGGCTATTTAAAAAAAGGGGAGGAGCTGTCCGATATGTCCCGCCCTGTCTTACCGTTTCAGAGGAAACTACGTCAACACATTGAATATATTTTACATTTTTGAAACTACAATTTATCTGATTTGGTATGTATCTGACACTTCTTTTAGCAGGAAACTCTCATAATCCAAAAAAGAGAGAATTATTCAATCAAATAAGGGACTGAAATATAAAGTGCAGTAAATCTCTTGTTTTATTTTGGACAGAATTGTCCATTTGCATGGCTTGATATCATCATCATATCACCGTGTTATCATCAGAATAATCAACAACAACAACATTTACTCCATTAAAGGAGTTTGGGGTTCAAATCTCTTCATGCAGTTTAAATGAAAGCAGCATAAAGTATCATTCATTTACAAAGATAAATATAAGATATTGCAGTGTAACTGCCAAAAATAATGCATATAATGCATAAAACTGAACATTTGCAAAAACAAAAATATAAAAATATTCTTTTCAGCAAGAAATATACAAAAATAAAGATATAAAAGATGCATTAAGGCATTATAGTGAAAGAGGTTTTTTAGGTTATATGTTGAGTGTTTCCTCTAAGAGCGGTTTGTGTGAAGAGTTTTCCAGGTGATGTTCATTCTTCAGAGCACAACGCTGCTACATCCTCTGTGTGATCCGGGAAAAGACGCAGGAAGTCACGGGAATATTTGGAGTAGCCGTCATGGGAAAGTAAAACTCGTCTGAGGGTGATGAAGGACACGGCCCTGTCCAGAAGATCTGAGGTGTGGATGCCGTTCTGAAGATACTCTCCAAGAGCAGATCTGAGCTTCTCCAAACTGTTGCCACACTTTCTTTCCAAACATGTAAGAACGCATCTGAAAACAACAACACGATGACTTTAGTTCATCAACACTGAATAAAACAGCAGAAGATAACGCTTCAGGCATCCATGAGTTTCTGAAGATCTCACCTTGCGTGTTGAACATGTTGAGTCTTGATGCTGCTCTGGAAACACACGTCCATGTAGGTCGCCATGACTGTTGAAGCTCAAGCTCAGTTTGGACTGAAGTGTCTTCGCTGTGAAATGTCGTCTCATCTTCAGCTTCCATTTATACTCACACCTCACTCCTCTCAGCCAATCAGAAGCCTCTGAGTTTTGAACAATCCTGTGGTGATGAGTGGATGGTGGGATGCTCTCCTCGCTGCCATCTGCCAGTGAGGTCACTTATATTCATCTTTATGAATGTGGGGACGCAGGACATTTCAGGTTCCCACAAGATGTTCAACTCAAAATATGAAAGTTAGAGACGACTGTTAGATTATTGAAACCTTCAACAGCAGTCGTCCAGCCGTCATAATGTGGCCCTGCTTCTAACACATCAACTTTGTTCAAAGTTATCTAATGTTCTCAAAACTTTAACACAAATCCTTATTTATACATTGTATATACAACGGGAAATGTTTTTTTTTTTTTTTTTAACGTTACAACTTGTTTTTTATATTTCCATAATGGAATGTTCCCTTGACGTTTTACGGTTTGCATAATCAAGAAATTCAGAGAACATTCAAGAAATAATGTTTTCATAACGTTATGGGAATGTTAGCAAAGCGTTGTTAGAGCATATCTCTAATTCTATGACAACCATAAGAATGATTTATATATGTATATTTTATACATAGTTTTTTTTTTTTTTACATAAGTCCAGTCCGTTCAAGGTGTCCTCTGACCACCCAAAAATGATGTATATATACACCGATCAGGCATAACATTATGACCATATTATGAGGTGGAGTGAATAACACTGATGATCTCTTCATCACAGCACTTGTTAGTGGGTTGGATATATTAGGCAGTAAGTGAACATTTTGTCCTCAAAAAAAACCCCAATGTATATTTATAAATATTCTTATGGTTGTCAGAGAATTGGTTGTCTAAAATATAATCACAGTATTACATTCTGATGGTCTCTGAACTCATGAAGCCTGTCCAGTCCAGTTCCTCCTGTGAGAACAGACACACTTCTATTGTGTGAGTGATTTAATGTGATGAACACAGAAGTGTGTGAATGTGTGTGTGAGCATGTGGCATCGTTCCTTATCCCCATAATCTTATGAAAACATTATTTCTTGAATGTTCTCTGATAATTATAAAACAATTTGTAACATTTCCAGAAAAACAATGCATAAATAATGTTTTTGTGTTAATGTTTTAAGAACATTCTTAAAGACCAGAGAACTTTAAACAAACATTATTTTAACGTTACTAGAAGAACGTTTGTCAACTAAGAGACCAGGGGTCAGAGGTCAACATGAATAGATTGGACTGTAACTTTACTCTATATGAGCTATATACTAATATTGGACTAAATTAATCAAATTAGCCTTCAGATTCATATAAGAATGTTTGCGCACTATAGCAAGTGTTGAGCATCAGAGGCGTGAGAAAGCTTGTAGGGAATCTGTCCTGCATTAAGACTCATTATCATGTGAATAGACACACTTCTATTGTTGAGTTTGAGGCTCAGTGTGGGAAAATCTGGAGAACAGAGTCACAGTTCTAGTGTCATCAGCATCATAAACCCCAACACAACCCCAATATCACACACACACACACACACGGGAGTCGACACACTTAAGGATATTCACACATATACACACACACACACACACACACACACACACACACACACACACACACACACACACACACACAGGAGTCGACACACTTATGGATATTCACACACACACACGCACAAGCTTGGCAAGATGGTCTGATGATGTCACTCATGATGTCATCAGCAGTGTGTCCAGGATCAGCACTATCACTATTTATTTTCCTTTACGCATCATCAACTTTTACAATGACTTTGAGCTTTTGCATCAGGGGCTTAAGAAACTTTTGTCATCTAAACACAAACATCTCTCACAAATGCAACTCAAATCTTATTTGATGCTAAAAAAAAATCAAAGTTATTTTTGCATATCCCATAATACATTGAATATGCAGGAGAATGGCATATTTGCATGACAGAAAGTGTGTGAGAACTGACGGACTGGTTTCCCTCCAGATGGTTGGTGACCTGAGGAAGAACAGAGTCTTCAGCCGCACTAATGCTCCATTCAGGACTCTGATGCTTTTGTGCTCCATTGATGTGAAGACAGAGAGTCAGTGTGGGAACCTCACATGAGATCTACTCACACTGACCAGCACACACACACACACACACACACACACACACACACACACACACACATCTGCTTCATCATGAGTGTGTGACGGACGTCACTGCTGAACATCAGAAATCAGACACTAAATATCTGCACTTCTGTGAAAGACTTGAAATGTTGAAGTTTATGCACACACACACACACACACACACACACACACACACACACACACACACACACACACACACACACACACACACACACACACACACACACACACACACACACACACACACACACACACACACACACACACACACACACACACACACACACACACACACACACACACACACACACACACACACACACACACACACACACACACACACACACACACACTGTATTTCATTATTCAGTATTTTATTCTATGATTCTTGTTCCTCTCTTTCTGCTTTTCTCAAGTTTAAACTTTATTCTTGAGTTGTGCAGTAATTTGGTTCATCTTCTGTCGTTTTTAAATGTGCTCCATAAATAAAGTATGATTTGACTTGATCTAATTGGTTATAATAATATTCTAGTTTGATATTAAACTCAGGAACGCAAAGGGAAACTGCTGATTTATAAGCACACGGTGATTGAGATGAGATGTGCAGGAATGATGTGATGTTGAGATCCCCATCTGTGGACTGAGATGATGCAGGTGTCACTGACGCCACGTGTGTCTCATGATGAGCGGGTGCAGCTTCAGTGACACTGATGTGAACATGAGCTCTCTACAGGTCAGCACTTTCCCAGATTCTCCCCTGAGACACTGATAGAGGATCATTGAGCATGTGGCGGCCCACATCCCTCATTGTCTGTTCCGGCTCTTCCATTGGCTCCAAACTGTGGGAAACTCCTTGAAGCTCAAGCCTCACACATTCATATGGAGATTTGGGAGTATAAATAGAGGAGCTGCAGCCGGAGCACATCAGACTCGCTCTGCACAGAGAGATCTACAGCACAGAGATCCAGACATGACACCTACAATCATCTCAAAGGAGCATCTCCCTCTCAACAACAAGGTACATTCACATCCTACTTACAGCAACATCACTGCAGCAGCTTTCACGGCTCTTCTCAATCACTGGCTTATTCCAAGGCCACTTTCCTGATGCTTTTCTGTCTTGATTTGCAGCTGAGAAAGCCAATAGTGGAGAAGATGCGCAGAGATGGTATGGACAGCAGCATCGAGCAGCTCAAGTGTCTTCTGGCTCCAGAGTTCCTGATTCCCAGCTGGAGAAAGCAGATATCCTGGAGATGACGCTCAACTTCCTGGAGCGCCACCGTTCCGGCTCACATGCGCTCAATCAAGGCTTCTCCAGGTGTGTGTGCGTGAGAGCGTGCACTTCCTGTCCACAGATGAGATGAAGACACAGAGCCAGAGAAGACTGCTGAAGCTCTTCCAGAAGCTGCAGACATCATGTGATCAGAACAGGAGGGAAAGTGTCCTGCCTCGGCTGAGCGGCCCAGACCAGAACACCTTCAGCAAAGAGATGAATGTCAACAAGAGCGCCATCTGGAGGCCGTGGTAGAGCCTTACAGCAACAGCAGCACATACTGAACACTGTCTACACTAGACTCAGTGGATGTGGCGCTTCAGCTTCTCTTCTGGAGAAAAAGTGTTTCATGAGTTCCCGTTTGGAAGAGATATTTGCACTGCAAAGTGCTCTGATGATCCCATCTTCTGTGAAGACTTCCTGTCAAGAGTTCCTGATGGGAACATAAACTGACGTCTACATTAGACAACATTGACTTCTACATGAAATGCATCTTCATGAGATGTGAAGGAAACGCTTCCTTTATTATTTTAAAGGCCATTTATAATCTGATATCATACTCGAGCTGATAAAGAGTTGATTTACACAGCACATGTTTTATGAAATGTTATCATTTCTTGATATTAATGGATGTAAGAATCTTGCTCCATTATTAATCATGTGCTGTTTATATGAAGTGGCTCAAATTGGGGTTATATTTAATTTCCTCTGAGACGATCTTCATAGAGAGACTTTATGATTTATATTTGATCTCTTTCTCTGATGGGAACATAAACTGACGTCTATATTAGACAACATTGACTTACATTAGATAAATCTTCAAGAGATGTGAAGAAAAGCATTTCTTCATTATTTTATAATCAGTTTGATTTAACATACTCAAGCTTTGTCTTAAAAGCTGATCAACTTACACAGAAAATGATATGAAATGTTATAATTTCTTGATATTAATGCGATGCGTTATAAATTCTGTGCTGTTTATATGAAGTGGCTCAAATTGGGCTCATATTTATCTCCCTCTGAGATTACCATTTTACAGAGACTTTATGATTCATATTTGATCTTTTCCTCTTTGGTCTATATAGATCATATTCATATTCACCCAGTTTGAAGGGTTTGTAAGTGTGTGTTGGTTCTCAGCGCTCTCTGAATCTTCTCCTGTACTGTATACAGCCGTCATTGTTCCTTCTGTGAAGGGTTATATTCTCATGACAAACTTTCTCATAGTGGCATTTGTCATTTTAATTGATCACGTGATCATTTGTGTCTTTCTGTGAAGGCAACTGAAGTTTTAAAACACTAAAGCAGTTCAGTGAATGTATTTCTGCTGCAATAAAACAATCAACTGAACACCTGACATCTTCTGTGATCATTAATGTCATTATATCTTCAATGACCGACTCTTCTTCTTCTTCTTCTTCTTCTTCTTCTTCTTCTTCTTCTTCTTCTTCTTCTTCTTCTTCTTCTTCTTTTTCTTCTGGAATGAAAATAAGCCAAAATAACAAACGTCCTCCTCACAAATAGTCTCCGTGTTTTCCACATTTTTCACTGAATTTCTCATGAAAACACTTCAAACTCAGAGTCATGACAAACCGGGTCTTCCCAAACGGTCAGTTAATGATTACTCTTAGTATATACCAATGATATTCATTTAAAATATGCGTAGCTTACTAAATATTGTGTATGAAAAGAAATGAGTGCACATTAAAATGTATTTTCTTACACTTGATTAACAGTTAATAAATAATAATAGCTTAATAATAATAATATATAGTGTATAAACGAACCTATCAAGCTAATCGCTTATCTGTATGCTATGCTAAAGCTAACTAACACATAAATGGTCATTATGACGTAGTTGAAACAGCATTTCTCATAACATGATTTTGCAGGAATTGTAATCAGGCGCTAAAGAGAATACCTATTAAAAGCAATCTGAACCAATGGGATCGCTTGGGGTCCTAAAGGAGGATTTCGGAGGACCCATTTGTCACCATAGATATACATAATAAAGGCTAGATGTCTCGTCCGTGCTGCTGGCCAATGGAGGTCGATGGCCGTCTTGTCACAGTCAGCTCGCTCACTCCTAACATTGTGTTTTAATGGTGCATGTACTTTTTAAATAACCATAACTTGCTCAATTTTCCACCGATTTTCAAACGGTTTGGTTTGTTATAAACGTCAGAGATGTAGTTATGACACTGCATACTTATGAATAATTATTCACAATTTGTTCAAGCATCCAGAATTATAGCTACGTTAATAATGTTTGTAAAAAAACAAACCATTTGTAAATCCGTCAAGATTTCAGCGAGATAAGAGTATTTGTGTTCAGATCACTCGCCTGACATCAGGAGCCACAGAGCCCGCCAGAAAGCTTGCCTGTGACAAGATGGCCGCCGGGGATGACGTTAGAGACTCCGTCGTAAGACTTCGCCTTTATTATGTAGATCTATGTTTGTCACTACACCAGAGCAGCTTTGCTCACGGATAGGATCGGACGAGACACACGGGCGACTGACGCATGTACACAATTTCCTGTGAAAACCATCCCATCAAGTCTAAAATATAAACACTTATTAATAGTCTTACCGTAGTGAATCAGCATAAGACAAAAACACGTTTTGGAAGTAGAATTGATGATATTATTGATGATTATTTTTTGCCCATCCTTTAGGGGTCTGTCGTTCTGCTGCCCTCACTATTATCATAAATATTACTTTCCTAGTTAAACATTGGACATGAACGGCCTCTCAAGTCAAAATATGAATGTGATGAGCTCTTAATGACGACTTCAGAAGTGGGAAGTTGGAAATATCTGATAGCAGGTAAAGGCAGATTAGCCATGTCATCCACACACATGTACGGAGGCTCGACAGGGACATGAGAAGAAATAAATATGAGATAGGAGGGAAATAATAATGTCACTGCTTTTGCATTCTCTCTTTACTTTCCCCTGAGAAACACAAAACAGCACAAAAGTTTGCCATGCGAACACAAAGATTCACAGGGAATGCAAAAGCAATGAAATATATTCTTTCCTTCATTTCATACTTTTCCATCTCCATGTCACTCCCTACTAATGCATAAAAGTTGCACATTAGTTTTCTTTTCTTAAGAATTGAAATATCTGGACATTAATAATGATTATCCTACTATTGGGCACTTGTGTCACATCTGTTCTGTGTCGGGCACTGTGTGGGACTTTTATGTTGTAGTTTATCTGTGTTCTTTCCTGTGTCCTGTTTCCTGTGGAGTTTTGTAGTTCTTGTAGTTTTCCATGTTGATTAGTTTTCCCAGGTGTTTCCCGTTCACCACTCCTCTTGTTATCTTGTTAGCCTTGTTCCCTTGTGTATATATACCCCAGTGCTTCAGTTGCTCTCTCTCGGTCGTTGTTTAATGTCATGTGTGTTTGGTATGCCGGTGTCTGCAGTTCCCCGTGTTTTCTATGTTTGTGATCAGTGTTATTTTCTTCCTGTTTTTGATTGTTCTTTTATTAAATTCCCCTGCTTTTGGATCCTCATCTCTGCCGGCTGTCTTTGATTTTCCCTTGTGTTCCGTGACAGATTGAATCTATTGAAAGCCCTAATATTTGAAGTCATAATTTCTGTTTTATAAAGCAACATCAAAAATGTCCAAGCACCTTCTGGAACTGGTTTAAGTAATCCTGGGATACATGAACTCCAGATCGAGGAATCACTGACTTAAAATGCACTTACGATAGTTAAAGCGTTTAATGCGTGAGAAATGATCAAATGCATTTCTGTGTTCTACCTGAGAGCGGAAACATGAGGCATATTTTATAAGAACGAGCCTGACCTGTTATTGAGCAGGAAATCATCATAACACATCAAATAAGAGACAGAAATTGTAAAAAAAGAAACCACTTTTATTATTTTCTCTCTTTTGGACGCAGTTGTCCATTTGTACGGCTTGAGATCATTGTTGAATCACAACACTGATATAGAACAACATTTACTCCATTTAAAGGAGTTTGGGGTTAAAATCTCTTCATAAAGTTGAAATGAAAACAGCATTCATTCACAAACACAAAGATTAAGATATTGCAGTGTAACTGCCAGAAATAATGCATATAATGCATAAAACAGCATTTGTAAAAACAAAAATATAAAAATATTCTTTTGAGCAAGAAATATAAATCCAACAATCATTAAAGCTTAAAGTTATATACACGAGTTAAGGCATTAGTGAGAGATTTTCAAGTCTTCTTAATGTTGAGTGTTTCCTCTAAGAGCGGTTTGTGTGAAGAGTTTTCCAGGTGATGTTCATTCTTCAGAGCACAACGCTGCTACATCCTCTGTGTGATCCGGGAAAAGACGCAGGAAGTCACGGGAATATTTGGAGTAGCCGTCATGGGAAAGTAAAACTCGTCTGAGGGTGATGAAGGACACGGCCCTGTCCAGAAGATCTGAGGTGTGGATGCCGTTCTGAAGATACTCTCCAAGAGCAGATCTGAGCTTCTCCAAACTGTTGCCACACTTTCTTTCCAAACATGTAAGAACGCATCTGAAAACAACAACACGATGACTTTAGTTCATCAACACTGAATAAAACAGCAGAAGATAACGCTTCAGGCATCCATGAGTTTCTGAAGATCTCACCTTGCGTGTTGAACATGTTGAGTCTTGATGCTGCTCTGGAAACACACGTCCATGTAGGTCGCCATGACTGTTGAAGCTCAAGCTCAGTTTGGACTGAAGTGTCTTCGCTGTGAAATGTCGTCTCATCTTCAGCTTCCATTTATACTCACACCTCACTCCTCTCAGCCAATCAGAAGCCTCTGAGTTTTGAACAATCCTGTGGTGATGAGTGGATGGTGGGATGCTCTCCTCGCTGCCATCTGCCAGTGAGGTCACTTATATTCATCTTTATGAATGTGGGGACGCAGGACATTTCAGGTTCCCACAAGATGTTCAACTCAAGAGTTCTGCAGTTACAGCTCAACTTCTGCAGTCGATGTGCTCTGAAGACAATAAAACAGGCAAAGAATAATATATTTCAGCTCAGGTTTGAGCTTTATTGTCTTTAAGGGTATATTATAGAATATCAAACAAAACGCAAAGGCTACAAAAGTTCAACTACAATTTTATTTAGGTTTCGGCTTAATTTCTATCTTAGTTCTTTAGTGCATCATAAACTCTGGATTTGAAAGAACAAGAGAGTTAAAAATTAATACGGATGGATTTTGATCTTGTGGACTCTTGAACATCTCACAAGAAACTGCAGGATAAAGTGTGTGTGTGTGTGTGTGTGTGTGTGTGTGTGTGTGTGTGTGTGTGTGTGTGTGTGTGTGTGTGTGTGTGTGTGTGTGTGTTATTGGGGTTGTGTTGGGGTTTATGATGCTGATGACACTAGAACTGTGACTCTGTTCTCCAGAGTTTCCCACACTGAGCCTCAAACACAACAATAGAAGTGTGTCTATTCACATGATAATGAGACGCACACACACTAATAAACCCCAGGGATTTAAACTCTAAATGGTTTTGATCTACAAGCGTTTCCCACGTCATTCCTGTTCACTTCAATATGACTTCTGTGCAAAATGTTTTCAAACTTTATCAACATTTTCAATCTGTGTCGATTTAAAGAAAAATACAGTTATACAAACATTTGCCCACTTAAATCCAATTTTTAGTCTCTCTTTCAAATTTTAATTTGATATATTCTTGTTTGATTATTTATTGTATTTTTATTTTCCCAATTGCAGCAGTTTAGCTGTAAAAACAGCGCAGATGATTCAGTGTTTGGGAACCAAGTTCCTCCTGTGAGAACAGACACACTTCTCTTGTGTGAGTGATTTAATGTGATGAATACAGAAGTGTGTGAATGTGTGTGTGTCTGTGACTCCAGCAGAATAAAGATCTGGTAGAAAGCAGCTGTGTGTTCATTGAGCGTTGAGCATGTGGCGGCCCACATCCCTCATTGTCTGTTCCGGCTCTTCCATTGGCTCCAAACTGTGGGAAACTCCTTGAAGCTCAAGCCTCACACATTCATATGGAGATTTGGGAGTATAAATAGAGGAGCTGCAGCCGGAGCACATCAGACTCGCTCTGCACAGAGAGATCTACAGCACAGAGATCCAGACATGACACCTACAATCATCTCAAAGGAGCATCTCCCTCTCAACAACAAGGTACATTCACATCCTACTTACAGCAACATCACTGCAGCAGCTTTCACGGCTCTTCTCAATCACTGGCTTATTCCAAGGCCACTTTCCTGATGCTTTTCTGTCTTGATTTGCAGCTGAGAAAGCCAATAGTGGAGAAGATGCGCAGAGATGGTATGGACAGCAGCATCGAGCAGCTCAAGTGTCTTCTGGCTCCAGAGTTCCTGATTCCCAGCTGGAGAAAGCAGATATCCTGGAGATGACGCTCAACTTCCTGGAGCGCCACCGTTCCGGCTCACATGCGCTCAATCAAGGCTTCTCCAGGTGTGTGTGCGTGAGAGCGTGCACTTCCTGTCCACAGATGAGATGAAGACACAGAGCCAGAGAAGACTGCTGAAGCTCTTCCAGAAGCTGCAGACATCATGTGATCAGAACAGGAGGGAAAGTGTCCTGCCTCGGCTGAGCGGCCCAGACCAGAACACCTTCAGCAAAGAGATGAATGTCAACAAGAGCGCCATCTGGAGGCCGTGGTAGAGCCTTACAGCAACAGCAGCACATACTGAACACTGTCTACACTAGACTCAGTGGATGTGGCGCTTCAGCTTCTCTTCTGGAGAAAAAGTGTTTCATGAGTTCCCGTTTGGAAGAGATATTTGCACTGCAAAGTGCTCTGATGATCCCATCTTCTGTGAAGACTTCCTGTCAAGAGTTCCTGATGGGAACATAAACTGACGTCTACATTAGACAACATTGACTTCTACATGAAATGCATCTTCATGAGATGTGAAGGAAACGCTTCCTTTATTATTTTAAAGGCCATTTATAATCTGATATCATACTCGAGCTGATAAAGAGTTGATTTACACAGCACATGTTTTATGAAATGTTATCATTTCTTGATATTAATGGATGTAAGAATCTTGCTCCGTTATTAATCATGTGCTGTTTATATGAAGTGGCTCAAATTGGGGTTATATTTAATTTCCTCTGAGACGATCTTCATAGAGAGACTTTATGATTTATATTTGATCTCTTTCTCTGATGGGAACATAAACTGACGTCTACATTAGACAACATTGACTTCTACATTCTTCTTGTGCTTTTATTATCGTCCTGTTTCAGGACTGAGAGATTGAATTGATCTCAAATCTCTGAATGTCTTGATCAAATATCTCTTATGATGGACTTTTATACATTAACTTTGAGATATTTGACATGTATATTTTTCCTGTTTTGGGGAAATTATATAATATTATTATATTCTATAATATAAATGTTTGTCTCCAGTGAAGACTTTCTATGAATGGACCTGTGATTTATTGATTAAATCTCGATGTGTTTTGATTAATATTTTTAATCTGAATTGGCTTTTATAAAAGCTGTTCATTTTACCTCAGAAATCTTTTTAATTCTTTGAAAGATTCTGTGATTGTTAAAGTCATGTTTGATTTGTACTTTTGATATTTTACAGTCACCGTGTGACGTTTCTGAATCTCTGAATCCTCATTCATGTTTGTTTAATCATAAACCGCTTCAGTTCTGTGTTGAATATGATGATGTTTTATGATGTATAAACTCTGCTCTATGGAGAGCATCAATGTCTCTTGGAGATTCTCCGAGCTCATGTTGTGATATATTATCACTCAGTGTCTGAATGATGTCATTTCCTCAATGACAAAACTAATATTCATGACAATAAAATCATTTGACTTTATTTCTGTCTCTGCATTATGTGTTTAGTTTTTTATATCCAGACAAAACAGACATAAAATATCTTAAAATATGAAACAAACAAAAAACTATTATTATTACAGTTTTTTCCAACTGCTTACACACAAAATCTGTTCATGTCAAGCTATTTCTCAGCCTTGGACTCGCATTAAACACTTTTCTCAAAACGCTACACACATTTCTCACAATCTAACAGGAAGTGACTTGCTTTCCTTTTCCAAACACAACCAATCAAAATGCTACACTCACCAGGTCACACACACACACACACACACACACACACACACACACACACACACACACACACACACACACACACACACACACACACACACACACACACACACACACACACACACACACACACACTCCTCACATGTGCAAACACTAATGGCTTAACTGATCACAAACCAATCGCTGCTTTACTGTAGTATAGGCCTATAAATAGGTCAAAGGTCAGATTACCTGTTTTGAACAACGAGGACAAATTCAAAGATGAAGAGTTGGAAGAGGAGGAGGAGGAGGAGGAGGAGGAGGAGGAGGACGAGGGCAAAGAAGAGAGGGAAGGAGAGCCATCTCTGATGAGATTAGGGCAACACTTGTTGATCATGTGACTTGTTGAAATACAGTTTTCAAGTACGGCAAGTAAATTACTGAAGCGGTACTTTTTTTTCTAATTACAAGTTGTGTTTCTCGTTTCATGTGTCACAGTAATGATCAATCTACAGGTTATTTAGTGCTGTTACACACCCTGAAGGTTTGTCTTTTCAGAGTTTTCCAGTATAAAAGTAAATCACATTTACAGTTCCCTTTGGTTCGTTCCAGTGATCGCATACTTCCTGCCTGCTGATCTGCGCGGTGGTCTGCTAGACGGCTGGTGTGTGTTTCCCTGGGCACTTCGGCATCGACTGCGAGGTTTCCTCTCACAAAAAGAGACACCGAACACATTCGCCAGATTCTATAATCTCCGAGTGGAGTCAGTATCCGACTATGTACTCGCCCCCCCGAGGGGCCGGTAATGGACCAGGCTCAGGTGTCTTCGCTTGCTCGCCATTCCACTCCACGGACTGGATACGTGCGATATTTCCCTCAGATGAGCTCCCCGAGAGCCCTGAGTCCCTCCAGCACTGCTTACGCCGATACCTGTGTGTCTGCCCTCTAGCGAGCCCAGACCCTCGTGTCCGGCCAGGTGCCCCGTGTGCATGGTTCCCCTCCGGCGACCCCCACACGTGTATTTCCACCGTAAGCCTCCTCAGTGAGCAGGTGTCTTTCCCTTGACAAGTCCCTGCCAACCCTGGGGTTAAAAATCCACCCTCTTCGAGCTCTGCTTTAGGCCTGAACTCAGAGCACCCCCGTATATGTGAGTGTTTTAGAGTAAAAGTGTGGAGAAGGGGTGGTGAAGGGTTGCTGATAACTGTCAACAAACAGAGTTAGGACTGCTGCGAGTATATACACACCTATTGTTGATAGGCTGAGTGCTCTCCACCTGTGTCAATTATCTGAACGTGCTTCTCCCGAACCTTGTAAATAAAACATAATTTATTGTCACAAGTGTTGAGCATCAGAGGCGTGAGAAAGCTTGTAGGGAATCTGTCCTGCATTAAGACTCATTATCATGTGAATAGACACACTTCTATTGTTGTGTTTGAGGCTCAGTGTGGGAAACTCTGGAGAACAGAGTCACAGTTCTAGTGTCATCAGCATCATAAACCCCAACACAACCCCAATATCACACACACACACACACACACACACACACACACACACACACACACACACACACACACACACACACACACACACACACACACACACACACACACACACACACACACACACACACACACAAGGGAATCGACACACTTATGGAAATTCACACACACACACATACACACACAGACACAAGGGAGTCGACACACTTATGGATATTCACACACACACACACACACACACACACACACACACACACACACACACACACACACACACACACACACACACACACACACACAAGGGAGTCGACATACTTATGGATATTCACACACACACACACACACACACACACACAAGGGAGTCGACACACTGATGGATATTCACACACACACACGCACAAGCTTGACAAGATGGTCTGATGATGTCACTCATGATGTCATCAGCAGTGTGTCCAGAATCAGCACTATCACTATTTATTTTCCTTTACGCATCATCAACTTTTACAATGACTTTGAGCTTTTGCATCAGGGGCTTAAG
The DNA here is from genome assembly GCA_023566225.1 of Romanogobio albipinnatus. Lineage (NCBI taxonomy): Eukaryota > Metazoa > Chordata > Actinopteri > Cypriniformes > Gobionidae > Romanogobio > Romanogobio albipinnatus. Next base: position 2,433,961 of record CM042254.1, on the reverse strand, counting down.
AAACTTTTGTCATCTAAACACAAACATCTCTCACAAATGCAACTCAAATCTTATTTGATGCTAAAAAATCAAAGTTATTTTTGCATATCCCATAATACATTGAATATGCAGGAGAATGGCATATTTGCATGACAGAAAGTGTGTGATAACTGACGGACTGGTTTCCCTCCAGATGGTTGGTGACCTGAGGAAGAACAGAGTCTTCAGCCGCACTAATGCTCCATTCAGGACTCTGATGCTTTTGTGCTCCATTGATGTGAAGACAGAGAGTCAGTGTGGGAACCTCACATGAGATCTACTCACACTGACCAGCACACACACACACACACACACACACTGTTACACCCGGCTCAACGGTGCAACATAAAGGGAGACGACACAGCAGAACGTTTCCAAACAAATCATTTATTAAACAAAAATAACATAATAAAAAGTTACTATCAGTAAGACAATCAGTATGAGGTGCGGATGAATGGATGCTACACATAAAGCAATGACTATGAATGACAACAAAACAAAGGATAAGAGCGCATGGCAAACTGCTCCTGAATGAGTGCTGAGCAGCCGCCCTGACAGCCTCTTGCTCCATGCTTAAAACAGATCCTGTGACGAGCAACAGGTGCACTCAATTATCAAATCACCAGACCTGCAACGACAAGAGAAAACCAAAACACCAACCAACACAACTTAACCCTAACACCCCCCCCCCCCCCCAAAAAAATGCCTCACATCAGTTGCAGACAGAATCACCATCCTCTCTCCATCATGGGCGCACGTGACAAGGTGTCCGCTAAAACATTCTCAGCTCCTTCAATATGTTTAACAGTTAAGTTATAAAAGTTTCCATCGCATTTACCGTTGACTCGGACTCTAATGAGTGAAGGAATGTCAAAGGATTATGGTCAGAATAAATAACGACTGAAAACCCTCCTCCCATGTAAACATCAAAATGTTGAAGAGCCCAAATCAGGACTAGTGCTTCCTTCTCAATAACGGAGTAATTCAACTGAAAAGAATTGACTAACTAACTGACTGGGTGATCAATACCATCCGCATGAGTCTGAAGGAGAACTGCTCCCACTCCCACGTGACTTGCATCAGTCTGAATCTTAAATGCAAGATCACTTTGGGGCAACACAGGAGCAATAGAACAAATTCGAATAGAATGAACCTGAATGTTCCATCCTGTTTAACCAACAAACACGGCGAAGCCCAACTCGAACGCGACGATTTTGCAATGTTATTTTTCTGCATATACTGAATCTCCGACTCCAATTTTAGACATTTTTCAAAAGGAACACATTAAAAATGTTGACGTATAGGTGAAGCACCACCCACATCTACGTCGTGCTCTATTAGATGAGTTTGTGATGGAACATCCCCAAACAATGAGGAACACTCACCTATCAACTGTGACAATTCTGTTCGCTGAAAAACAGATAAATGAGACAATCTCCCCAATTCTTTCAGAGTCTCTGAATTATTTAGACGAGGTTGCATTACAGCATCATCTAGAACTTTAACCCCCTCGGTCTCTCCCACCAAAGACTGACCCAACCCATCCATTACAGAACGAACCACAATGGATGGTTTAACATCAGTTTGTTTACATTCACGGGAGAAAAAAGGTTTCAGTAAGTTCACATGACAGATTTGAGTTCTCTTCTTTCTGTCTGGAGTCGCAATCTCATAGTTTAAATCGGATAGGGCACGCACAACAGAGCCCATTAATAAAGGCAACAATGCCAAAACTTGATCTCCAGAACTAAATGCCCACTGTTCAGACTGGCGATCAAAAAGCCTTTTCATCTTCATTTGCGCCTTCTCTAAATTTATCTGTGCAGCTCGACCGGCTAAAAACAAAGGTCTGCGAAAACCATTGACATACTCCAGCAAACTCTGAGATGGCTGTTTACCTCTTAACTGGTCACCCACAACGGCAAGCGGACCACGCACCCGATGTCCAAAAACGAATTTGTTGGGACTAAAACCCAAACTAGACTGTGTAACCTCCCTTGCGGCTAACAACAACCATGGAAGACCTTCCTCCCAATCTCGATTCAATTCAACGCAATATGCCCGCAAGAGAGACTTAAACGTTTGACTCTGAGGATGATATGCGCTGGACCAGTTATGAACTCCCAACTGCTTCAAGATCTCCGCAAACATATGAGACGTGAACTTCGTGCCCTGGTCACTCCGAATGACCTTGGGAATACCGAAGGAAGTTCGTGTATAGGAAGGAAACGGACCAACACAGTCAATTAAAAGGTGCTCAAAAGGTTGCTCTACTGGAGGTATTGGACACACTGGGGCCTGTTTCAGTATCTGATTAGGCTTCGCCGTCACTTGACACGTATGACAGGTTTTTATAAACCGTGAGATATCCCTCTTCAACAGCGGCCAATAAAAGTGCTTCAGAACTCTATCATATGTCTTTTTTACACCCAAATGCCCAGCTATATCGTCGTGAGCCCACTGAAGTACAGCATCTCGAAGCTTCTCTGGTACAACAACTTGGACCATTGACTCACCACCACAATCTTCTCTGTGGGCCAGCCACTTACGCAGCAGCACTCCATCATTTATGAAGCATCCAGTCACAGAACTCTCAAGATCATCCGGTGAAAAAACAGCATCAAACACAGTTTTCAACCCAGGATCATCCCTCACACACACACACACACACACACACACACACACACACACACACACACACACACACACACACACACACACACACACACACACACACACACACACACACACACACACACACACACACACACACACACACACACACACACACACACACACACACACACACACACACACACACACACACACATCTGCTTCATCATGAGTGTGTGACGTCACTGCTGAACATCAGAAATCAGACACTAAATATCTGCACTTCTGTGAAAGACTTGAAATGTTGAACTTTATGCACACACACACACACACACACACACACACACACACACACACACACACATTGTATTTCATTATTCAGTATTTTATTCTATGATTCTTGTTCCTCTCTTTCTGCTTTTCTCAAGTTTAAACTTTATTCTTGAGTTGTACAGTAATTTGGTTCATCTTCTGTTGTTTTTAAATGTGCTCCATAAATAAAGTATGATTTGACTTGATCTAATTGGTTATAATAATATTCTAGTTTGATATTAAACTCAGGAACGCAAAGGGAAACTGCTGATTTATAAGCACACAGTGATTGAGATGAGATGTGCAGGAATGATGTGATGTTGAGATCCCCATCTGTGGACTGAGATGATGCAGGTGTCACTGACGCCACGTGTGTCTCATGATGAGCGTGTGCAGCTTCAGTGACACTGATGTGAACATGAGCTCTCTACAGGTCAGCACTTTCCCAGATTCTCCCCTGAGACACTGATAGAGGATCATTGAGCATGTGGCGGCCCACATCCCTCATTGTCTGCTCCGGCTCTTCCATTGGCTCCAAACTGTGGGAAACTCCTTGAAGCTCAAGCCTCACACATTCATATGGAGATTTGGGAGTATAAATAGAGGAGCTGCAGCCGGAGCACATCAGACTCGCTCTGCACAGAGAGATCTACAGCACAGAGATCCAGACATGACACCTACAATCATCTCAAAGGAGCATCTCCCTCTCAACAACAAGGTACATTCACATCCTACTTACAGCAACATCACTGCAGCAGCTTTCACGGCTCTTCTCAATCACTGGCTTATTCCAAGGCCACTTTCCTGATGCTTTTCTGTCTTGATTTGCAGCTGAGAAAGCCAATAGTGGAGAAGATGCGCAGAGATGGTATGGACAGCAGCATCGAGCAGCTCAAGTGTCTTCTGGCTCCAGAGTTCCTGATTCCCAGCTGGAGAAAGCAGATATCCTGGAGATGACGCTCAACTTCCTGGAGCGCCACCGTTCCGGCTCACATGCGCTCAATCAAGACTTCTCCAGGTGTGTGTGCGTGAGAGCGTGCACTTCCTGTCCACAGATGAGATGAAGACACAGAGCCAGAGAAGACTGCTGAAGCTCTTCCAGAAGCTGCAGACATCATGTGATCAGAACAGGAGGGAAAGTGTCCTGCCTCGGCTGAGCGGCCCAGACCAGAACACCTTCAGCAAAGAGATGAATGTCAACAAGAGCGCCATCTGGAGGCCGTGGTAGAGCCTTACAGCAACAGCAGCACATACTGAACACTGTCTACACTAGACTCAGTGGATGTGGCGCTTCAGCTTCTCTTCTGGAGAAAAAGTGTTTCATGAGTTCCCGTTTGGAAGAGATATTTGCACTGCAAAGTGCTCTGATGATCCCATCTTCTGTGAAGACTTCCTGTCAAGAGTTCCTGATGGGAACATAAACTGACGTCTACATTAGACAACATTGACTTCTACATGAAATGCATCTTCATGTCATTTTTTCAAAAGACTTTATTATTGTCCTTATCACAGCTACAACGATAATTTACCCAAGATCACAATGTTTTCTTGTTCTCTTTTGTTTTCTGTGAAGACTTTATATTACAGCATCTATAAAAAAGAATCTCTTTTGATTAAAAGGGTACAATAATCATTGTCAGCTTGGAAAAATATTTATACTGTTGAGTACTTTACTTTTCTGTCTTCCATGAAGCCACAAGCCGTAATATGATGGAAAAAGTCATTCCTGAACCATGTTCCTGTGTGATTTGGAGAATTTGTCAAACGAAACGTTGTGATATATTATCACTGAATGAATGCAGATATTAAAAATAAAACAAAAACTTCATTATGTTTCCATGTAAACTGAACCTACACTGACAAAACACCAATAATAATAATAGAGTATACTATAAGCATTCGTACAATTTTTTGTTTTATTAAGAGGAAGAATTGTGCGCACATCCAATGAAACTTTTACAGGTGCCAGATTCAATAAAGAATAAAGTAAACAAAAATCTGCACACTGTTAATACTGCTCCCAAAGATTTATTAAAACATGCAACGTTTCAACCCAAAAAAAGGTTTTTGCCTGACGAAGACCCTTTTGGGTTGAAACGTTGCATGTTTTAATAAATCTTTGGGAGCAGTATTAACAGTGTGCAGATTTTTGTTTACTTAGACAGTTTTATTAACCAGATTTTAACACTACTATAACAGTCATTCAATGTTTTTCTTTTTTTTTTGCATAATTTCCCAATTGTATTTTCAAGAGATAGAAGGTTAAAACAGCAAGAACTGATTTGGAAGAACTCCATATAGAAGAAAGAAAGTGATGTACATTTTTCAACATCAACATTAAATCATGTTAAAATGGAGAAAATCGTGGCAAATGACGAAAGGGATAGACGTACGTCTCAATTTAAATATACAGACAGCGTTTCTGGGCATTCGATTCGTTCAGGAAAGCTGTCTGGGTAGATTTCTTGACATGAAATGGTGTAGTAATTATAATTATATAAATATATATTAATCAATATAGTCTGCAGGACACGGGTCTGTATCTGCATAGCTTCTGAAGTGCTTTTCAACTCAGCGGTTGGTGCGCGTCCCTGAGCGTTCACTACAAAAATAACATTTACTGCTTATTTACACACTGAAGAATCATATTATAAAAGAGCCTTTCATCTAAAGCATCTTTAAGAGCACAAACTGTATGAACTGTGATTATGTTTGTAGCTGAGATCCTTAACCTTTAGCCAACCACTACACCACGTAGTAAAGATATAAAGAGTCATGTCTTAGGACAGTTTCTTGTTGCTGTTGATTCCCAAGTTCTGTTGTGTGATGATGAAGTCCATGATGAGCTGGGCGGATTTCCTCGGCCGCTCCATCACTACAGAATGACCACAGTTGTCCAGCAAATGAACCTGGGATCCTGGAATGGCTTCGGCCAGAACTGAAGCCCCAGACACGTCTAACACCTGTAGGATACAGTATGCTCATTAATGGTAACCGAATGCATTTTTCAATGGCTGATTCTTAAACGAACATAACTCTACATATGTGATTACAACATGTTTTGTGCCCACATTGCTCAAAATCATCTAACAACTTTGGCCAATTTCATTGCATCACACCATATTATTTAGATATTCTTTGTTTTGGAGATTTTCTGGTTTCTAAAACATGTTAACGTGAGTTATGCATGTGCTATATGATGACTTTGCACCGTTACTATCAAAGTAACTGTAAAACTAGGGTGTGTTAGTAAAGTGCAGCAGTATCCGTCCACATTTTCAGTGGCCTTGGTTCTGGAAGTAGGCTATTTTTCCCATAGGGATTAAAAAAAAGAAGTCTACATTAAAGCATTATAAGCCATGAACCAAACCAAACAGCTACGAGCTCAATCACAACAATACTTTGATTTGAAGCCAAAAAGTATTTGAAAATAAGACAAAAAAGACAAACTGTGAACTTTAATGAGAACTACAATCCCATGAAGCACTACCAATGATATCATCAAAATAAAAACAATGTGCATATAAAACTACTGATTTAAAGATGTTGGTGATGTGCTGTATATAGAATTAATATATTTCAAATTTATTGCAAACACACACACACACACACACACACACACACACACACACACACACACACACACACACACACACACACACACACACACACACACACACACACACACACACACACACACACACACACACACACACACACACACACACACACACACACAGACAAACAAACACATACAGAAAAACACACATACATAAACACATACATACACACACACACACACACACACACACACACACACACACACACACACACACACACACAAACATACAAATACATACATACATAAATACATACACATACACACACACACATACATACACACGTACACTCACACTAATACTGTGTTTGACCCCCTTTCTCCTTCAGAACTGCCTTAATTCTACGTGGCATTGATTCAACAAGGAGCTGAAAGCATTCTTTAGAAATGTTGGCCCATATTGATAGGATAGCATCTTGCAGTTGATGGAGATTTGTGGGATGCACATCCAGGGCACGAAGCTCCCGTTCCACCACATCCCAAAGATGCTCTATTGGGTTGAGATCTGGGGACTGTGGGGGCCATTTTAGTCCAGTGAACTCATTGTCATGTTCAAGAAACCAATTTGAAATGATTGGAGCTTTGTGACATGGGGCATTATCCTGCTGGAAGTAGCCATCAGAGGATGGGCACATGCTGGTCATAAAGGGATGGACATGGTCAGAAACAATGCTCAGGTAGGCCGTGGCATTTAAACCATGCCCAATTGGCACTAAGGGGCCTAAAGTGTGCCAAGAAAACATCCCCCACACCATTACACCACCACCACCAGCCTGCACAGTGGTAACAAGGCATGATGGATCCATGTTCTCATTCTGTTCACGCCAAATTCTGACTCTACCATCTGAATGTCTCAACAGAAATCCAGACTCATCAGACCAGGCAACATTTTTCCAGTCTTCAACTGTCCAATTTTGGTGAGCTTGTGCAAATTGTAGCCTCTTTTTCCTATTTGTAGTGGAGATGAGTGGTACCCGGTGGGGTCTTCTGCTGTTGTAGCCCATCCGCCTCAAGGTTGTGCGTGTGGTGGCTTCACAAATGCTTTGCTGCATACCTCGGTTGTTGTTTCTCGGTTGTAAAACACTAGTGGTGTCAACAATAATCGATTCAGCGATGCATCGCAATGCGGGGCATGCACGATTCAGCATCGATGCGGCAAAGTGCCATAATCGATTATGTCACCGTTTATTTTCTGGCCTTGAGTTGAACAATAAAGTTGTGAAGTTTCAATTACTTCCAGGGTCATAACAACAACAATCAAGATGGCTGAGGCGGAGGGAGATGACCGCGATAGACGGGTAATTAAAAACGCACCCAAAGCTTGGAAAGCGGACATCTGCACATTTCGGATTCTGACGCCGGCTTCACACCGCACGCGTTAGCAGGGCAGGAGCGGTGGGTGTGGAGAGCGGGAGCCCGCGCCCCCATTGTGGATTCACACTGGCAGCGTTTGTCTCGCGCAGATATTGCAAATACAGACAAATATTGAACATTATGTCACATTTTCCTGTCTCGTGCTTTGATTTATGATGGGCAGCATATGCTGTGATTGTGAAACACACGGGGCACTTCACTACATGATTTCATGGTGAAATTTGTTATTTTCCATGTTAATCTGGTCAGTTTTGATCAAGAACAATCCACTGTGGCTTTAAATCAGCGTGAGCAGCGCGGCAAAAATAGACTCGGCGCCGAAACGATCGCGGCACTGCTGCTTCTGCTCCTGCTCCTGCGATGCGATGAGCTGCCGCGCCGCCTCTGCGTGCGATGTGAATGCTCTAATCTGTTAACATGGGCGCCGAAAAAAATATGCGCTGCTTACGCCCTGCTAACGCGCCTGCCACACTAAAATCAAGCACGAGAATTGACGAGTCCCTAGTGTCAACGTTTCTGTGTGTGTTGCACTGAATATTTTTATTGCTGGGTGCCTGGGTGGTGGTTGTTGTTACAATAGTGTGACTGTAATTACGGATTAATATTCGCACAGGAGTTCATGAAGTGCCCTGTCTTAAGTGTTTTTTTTACACACAGTAAAAAGATCTGTGTTCACTGCTGGAAAAAGTTGGCTTAGTTGGTTATTATTGCTCTATATAATTTCAAATGGTTCTAAAGCAGAGCGAAGAGAAACATTTCTCATTCAAAGCACTGAAAGCAGTGATTTATGTTTTCTTTTTCAGGTTTGAAAATGCCATATCCAATACCCTATACCATTCAATTTTATTTTATTTAATGACATTTATGTCAAAGATACAGGAGAGTGATAATACACACATAGCAGCCAATAAAATCTGTTGTTCAATATCTGACTCCTTGTATTGCCTCATGACTGATTAAAAATTTGCCTTGTTGTGTGCAGTAGAATTTTGATGCATCGCAATACATCGTAGAATCGAATTGAATCGAATCGTTACCTGGTGAATCGTAATCGAATCGAATTGTGAGGGCAGTGCCAATGCACACCCCTATAAAACACATACATACACACACACATAAACATTTACATACATACATAAATACACACACACACACACACACACACACAAACATACATCCATACACATGTTTTGATTCTCTGATTGGTGGGGATTTCTCTGCAGAATCATGGGTAATGTAGTTTTCCACCAGGAATTCTGCTGTTAAACACGGTTATTTAAAATATGTTGAAATGATGTGTGCTGATGTATTTAACAAAAGCTTACACCATCGAAGAACCTTGTAACTCAAGTATGTCTTTAAAGCTTTATAAGTTATAGTTCACAATGGAGAAAATGAATGGAGTTTTTACTTCCAGAACCCGACTGACCAGATAAAGTATGTCCGTACCTGGTCGTTTTTCCCCCATATAACTTGCAGAGGAGTTGAGATGAGATGCATGTTCTCATGTAAAGAGTGTCTGGATTTTTCTCCAACGAGCTCCATAAAACCTGCAAAAAAATATTAAGAGTTGCTGACAAGATACAGAGAGTAAGTGAAAACAACACAAGCGATACTCACACTCTCGGTAGAAGTCATTGTTTGGGATGCGAACGTCAACCAGACCTTGAAGAATCTAAGAAAACAGTCATTAGCAACTGATTCAGTGTTCAATCTCTTGTACGCAGAATCGATGCACATGAACACACCTGTTTAGGAATCTTAAAGCGCACGTGGGAACACAGTCTGAGCATCTCCTCCATCTCCTCTGGCGTGGAGGGGATCAGCGGGATCTCGTCACTGTCCTGACTTTTCTCCAGTTCCCTCAAACGCTGAACAAACATACTTTCAGTGGGATACTGAAGACCTGCGAATCCAAGAAATCCTTGAGTTTCATTTAGGGATTGAGATAATTTTTGTGTTTTCCTGGGAGACTGTAAGTCAGGGGTCGGCAAGTTCGGTTCTAGAGAGCTGATGTCCTGCAGAGTTTAGCTCCAGCCCTTCTAAACCACCACAGTATAAAACTCATGGCTCCCAGCATGCATTGCAGCATTAAGTATGTCACCATTGTTGAGATTCATATGCTGATTCTTGATATCTCTGTGCGTCTGAGCTTTTTTCCCCTAGAATGTGTTTAAAAATCTAAATTCAGAATGTCTGTGGCAAGAAAGTATTGTTGGTGAATATTATTTATTAATATTTTTAGTCAGTGATGAGTTTAGTCAAACATTTTTCTTCATGATCATTTTTGTTTATGGCTTCTTTTGATTTGAACAGATTCTGTGTTTTGTTAACACTGTAACAAAAACCACATAAAAGCCAAGAGTCAAACTGCCCAACTAAAGGAAACACTGATCTCCATAATGGCGACTCAATAAAACATCAACATCTAAACCTCTGTTAATTAAGGGATAATGTACATCCAGCCGGTTGTTATTGCAGAATAAACCCAGACGGAGTGATCAGGACCCCCAAGGCTACTTGTCTGAAGTAAAGTCTTGAGTTTAAATATTTATCAGCTCTTACGCAAAGCTTCCGCGAAGAAAAACTGCAAACTGCTTTGAGCCTTTATCCATTGCTGAAAATATTTATTTTTACCATTGTAAATGTCTGATAAATCACATTAATATTCTCCTACTCAGTATTATATTTATATGTTAATATGAGACATTGTAGTTCTACAGTGTTTCCTTGTCCGTTCCGCTTTTATTTTGAAAACTGTGAGAGTGTGTCGAGCTAGAGAGCATACTAGATGACGGCGGAAACACTTTGATTAGCGCCCTTGGAGAGCGGAATGAGGTATGAAGAAATATTGTGTGGAGTGTGTATTATTATAAGAAGGGATTTTGTTTAAGGAAAGAGAATGTCATTACTTTATTTGTTTATAGGTTAATGGCACGTCATCAATATAAAAACAATATATTCCTTCTGTGAACAATTATAATGCATTGTATTTCATTTAAAAGAAGCATGTGATATTTATTTATCATAAAGGCTTAAAAAACACGTCATTTCATATTTCATATTGGTCATTAGTTAAAATGGTTTGTATTGGATGTAAACATGATTAATATGTGAACATGATTTATATGCAAATTATTTGTGAAACTACATAGAAGCATTTTGTATTTCTTCTGTTTTCTTCTGTAGTTTTCACGGTGTTCATAGTGCTTGTGCTGCATGGTGCTCGTTGAGAGGAAAATAAATTGACACCCGTTTGAAACTTTGTGTCTTGATCAATAAATCCAAGGGGTCGCTACAACCATATATGTTGAAATTAATGCTGAAAGGGTTAGTTCATCCAAAAATGAAAATAAGCTCATGATTTACTCTCCCTCAAGTCATCCTATGTGTGTGTGACATTCTTCTTTCAGACGTTATATTACAAAAGTCCTGGCTAGGCATGTGCCGGTATCACATTTTCATGTTGCGATTAATTGCTGAAGCTTTTATCGTGGTATACGGTATTATCACGATATTGAAATAAGTTGCAAAAAAAGTGTTGTCATATTATAACAGGTTTAATAACTTTCTTATAAAAACAAACAAAAAGAACGTCTCGGGTTATGACTATAACCCTTGTTCCCCGAGAAGGGAACGAGACACTGCGTCATCGTGATGACACTTCGGGGAACGCCCCTCGCGTAAAGCGTCTGAAGAAACTGTAGAATCAGCCCAATCCGATTGGTGTTGCGTGATGACGTAGTATGTGACGGCATACCCGGAAGATACAAAGAGACGTCTGAACGTAACAGAGATAGCGTTCTTTGCGATGAAGCGAGCGCTCTGATGATTGGGTGGACACGAGACGCAGTGTCTCGTTCCCTTCTCGGGGAACAAGGGTTATAGTCATAACCCGAGACGTTCCCCTTCGAGGGAACTCGAACTGCGTCATCGTGATGACACTTCGGGGAACGAGTACCAACTATCCCGCACCAATCATACCCACCCCAGTGTGAAGCTGGAAACCAGGCACAACTAGGGGGCGAGCACTCTCGCGCCAGGCGTCTCAGGGAGATGCAGACTAATAACGAATGAAGGTGTGAGGGTTGGCCTCCCAGCCGCCTCGCAGATCTTTTGCATAGAGGCTCCAGAAAGGAGGGCCACCGAGGAGGACATGCTCCTGGTAGAATGGGCCCTCACGGCTAAAGGTGAAGGCAAGTTGCGCACCCGATAAGCCATGGCTATAGCCTGGACAATCCAGTTACTGATCGTCTGCTTTGACGCAGGCAGCCCTTTCTTGGGTGAACCAAAACACACCAACAGCTGGTCTGACTTTCTCCACTGAGCAGACTTCTCCAAGTAAATCCTCAATGCCCGCACGGGCAGAGGAGGTGAAGTCTGCTCTCTTCCGCCGTCACGTGAGGTGGAGGATGAAAAGCCTGGAGAACCACTGACCGTGCCACAATAGATGGCACCTTGGGCACGTAGCCCTGACTGGGATGCAAGATGGCCATTACCATGCCAGGGGCAAACTCCAGGCAAGTCGGCGTGATAGCCAAGGCCTGGAGGTCCCCCACTCTCCTCAGAGAAGTGATGGCAAGGAAAAAAGCCACCTTGAAGGTCAGTATTCTCGCCTCAGCCCACTCCGGTGGCTCAAAGGGGGCCTCAGCCAAACCCTCGAGCACCACCGCCAGGTCCCAGGTTGGGACCCTAGAATGAGCCGCAGGCCTGATCCTCCGAGCCCCACGGAGGAATCGTACAACCAGATAGTGCCTTCCCAACGGCCCATCACTTAGAGGTGCGTGGAAAGCCCAAATGGCAGCCACATACGCCTTAAGTGTGGACGGGGAAAGACAGGCGGAGAAGCGGTCTTGACGGAACTCCAGCACTGAAGCCACCGGGCAGATAACTGGGTTCACCTCCCGCTCTCTACGCCAAGTGGAAAAAATTCCACTTCAGGCTGTACAACCTCCTGCTGGAAGGAGCTCTGGAGCTGAGTAGGGTCTCTACGACACCCGCCGACAGGCCTTCTACTAGGTACTGGGCCCCCTCAAGGGCCAGACCCAGAGACCCCACACCTCTGGCCGGGGGTAGGCTTAAATCGTGCCCTCGGCCTGAGATAGCAGGTCCCTCCTCAGAGAGACCTGCCATGGGGGACCGTCCCGCAGGTAGATGATGTCGGAGAACCATACTAAAGTGGGCCACCGGGGTGCTACTAAGAGAAGGCTGATGCCCTCCCGGCGGACACGCTCCAGTACTCCCGGGAGCAGAGTGATCGGGGGAAAAGCGTACAGACGTAGCCTCGGCCACATCTGTGCCATGGCATCCAGCCCCAGCAGGGCCGGATGAGTGAGGGAGAACCACAGCGGGCAGTGGGACGTCTCTTGAGACGCGAATAGATCCACTTCCACCGGGCCCAACCGCTCGCACATAGCCTCCACCACCTTGGGGTGGAGTCGCCATTCCCCGGGCCTCAGCCCCTGCCTCGACAGGATGTCTGCTCCCTAGTTTTGGTCCCCGGGGATGTACATCGCCCTGAGGGATGACAACCTCCCCTGGGACCACAAGAGAACCTGATGCGCCAGTCTGCAAAGAGGGCGCGACCTCAGGCCCCCCTGGTGGTTTAGATACGATACTGCCGACATATTGTCGGATCGTATCAGGACATGGTGGCCGCGGAGGTCCGGGAGAAAGCTCCTCAGAGCTTTGTAGACCACCAGCATTTCCAGGCAGTTGATGTGCCAGGAAAATGCCGGGTCTCCCACAGACCTCTGAAAAAGCGGCCTCCCATGACTGTGTCCCAACCAGTGATGGATGCGTCTGTTGAAACGGTTTCCCGACAACATGATGCTCCCAGCACCGGCCCCCGGGACAGGAACCAAGGTCTCTTCCATATGACAAGGGAACGAAGGCATCTGCGCGTTACCCTGATCATACAGAATGGTCTTCCCCTCAAGGAAAACCTCCCTGGTTCCCAGCCACCACTGTAGGGGTCTCGTGCAGCAGGCCAAGAGAAATTCTGTTGGACGCAGCTGCCGCAAGTCCCAGCAGTCTTAAACTGCTGTACAGTGATGCCCGAATGGAGGAACCTGATAATGATACGCTTCGCCCCCGAAAGCGAACCTCAGGAATCCCCCGTGACACAGAAGGATGGAACATGGAAGTATGTGTCCTCTTTAGATCCACCGTGACAGACCAGTCCTCAGACTGGATCTGAACCACGACACTCAAGCATCTCGAATCTGAATCTCCTCGGAGAACGATCCAAGTACCTCCGATCTAAAGTTGGACGCAACTGGCCATCCTTCTTAGGAACTATGAAGTACCGGCTGTAGGACCCGGACTCCCTGACTGGCGGAGGAATACGTTCAAAGCCTCCTTAACCGACAGGGAGTGTACTTCCTGTTCCATTACCCACACCTGCTCTGGGCTGACCACAATCCAGACCACCCCGTTAGACTTCGGGGGAGGGAACTGAACTGCGGCCTGTAACCCGTTCTACAGTACGCAGGGCCCATGCAGATATATTCGGAGGCATAACCATGCGCCGAGATAATCTGCTAAGGGAACCAGCCTCTCGAGGCCGGCCTCGGGTGTCAACCGAGCCTCCTCCCCGACCCCCTGAAGCGGCTAACCGGCAGGGCGAAATCGAGGAAGATTTTCGGTGTGCGTACGCGTTTGCTGGACCCCCGCAGGTCTTGCTAGAGGCGGCTGGTGCAGCGCGCGTGCGCTGAGAAACGATGTGGCCCGAAACGTACTAGACGGCGGGAGCACAACATCGATTCCCAAAAAGCTCCTCAGGGGAGGCGACCGCGATCGCTCCTACCCGGGAGAGGGGGCAGGCCAGCAGGGGCCTCATCTAAGGGAGCAGCTCGACAGGGCCGCAACCTCCAATCTTAGATGGATATCCAGACAAGTCAAACACCCTTGGGCGACAGACTGATTAAGTATCTAACTTAACAAAGTCAGATAACATGACACTCAATTCCTCAGAATTAAATGTCATCATAATCACCCAACCGTGCAACCTGGTCTGAATGATAGGCTGAGTAAAAAATACATCTAACTCCTATAGTCAGATAATATTTTAATTTAATTCCTCGGAATTAAATGCAGCCATAGTAAGGTGAAAGCGAATACTGTTCGATTATATTATATACGGCTCGAAAATCACACGTTGCCTCAGCAACGCGGCTCAAGCAGTTATAATACAATTGGCCTTCCTCCCTCGAGAAGAAAGCCAAACAGTATCACATTTCACAAATACAGTGAACATGGTCTGAATAATAGGCTGAATATCTAACTCCTCAAAGTCAGATCATAATTCATTTAATTCCTCAGAATAAAACGCAGCCACAATTATCAGACAATACTGCTTAATTGTATTATATACGGCTCGTAAACCACACGTTGCCTCAGCAACGCGGTTCAAGCCGTTATAATACAACTGGCTTTCATCCCTCGAGAAAAAAGCCAAACGGGCGCGAGGCTGAAACACCCGAAGGCGCACGGCAGTACGCGTCGAGATATTTCTGAATGAAAACAGCCCGCCCCCTCAGGAGCTGACTGCATGCCTCGCACCCACAGTATCCCTTCTCACGTGTCACGTTGTATCACTCTAATAACAGACCCAAACCTGCGCGCCGCCTCGGCAACTCGAGGTTGAATCTGCATTAGGAAAGGCGAGCCTCGATACGGAGCCCATCTAATTCCTCAGAATCAGACAGCTCACGCATCGGGTCCTCCACCCCGGGGGAAGAAGCCGCAGCGCGGGCTTCCACGCGGGGAAGGAGAACAATGGAGCTGTCACCGGGAAGGAGAAGATGCATAAGCACTCTCAAGTTCCCCTGACAGACCCATCTGCGAGTCCATGATAGATCAACCGTGCTGCCTCAACAGCACGGGACCGGCCATGGAATTCGCGAGCCCTGTATGATTGTGAAAACAACGTTAGTAGATAACAACACCAAATACTCTCAGACTGGTAACACAGAGCGCTAACGCTGAAGAGCAAAAAAGCTATCTCTGTTACGTTCAGACGTCTCTTTGTATCTTCCGGGTATGCCGTCACATACTACGTCATCACGCAACACCAATCGGATTGGGCTGATTCTACAGTTTCTTCAGACGCTTTACGCGAGGGGCGTTCCCCGAAGTGTCATCACGATGACGCAGTTCGAGTTCCCTCGAAGGGGAACCAAACATTTAAATACAATGTGTACACAAAAATGTATAAAGTTAGCAAATATTTAAAACAGATGAAAGTGCTAAAGCATTATAAAGAACAATAGGTAACACTTTACAATAAGGTCTCACTAGTTAATGTATTAACATCAACAAAGAGTGAATAACATTTTTACAGAATTTATTCTTCTTTGACAATGTTAATTAAAAAAAGCAACTGTTAGTGTTAGCTCAGGTCCATTAAATAATACAGTTACAACTTTTGATTTTAATAATATGTTATTATTTTGCTGAAATTTACATTGAACTAAGATTAATAAATGCTTTAGAAGTATTTTCATTGTCAGTTTGTTAATGAATTAACTAATGTTAAATAATGGAGACTTATTGTAAAGTGTGCGACTGAATAACAATCAGAACATTTTCAAACAATATCTATGGCATGTCATTTAGTCCAGATTAAAATATAAAATGTTTAAGTTTGAAAATGAATAGCCTTAAGTCTTTAAGTATTAGGTTTAGTTCACGAGGGTTACCGGGGAAACGGCTGCATTTCTGCTGTTCTGTCAGCGCCCTCTGCTGTCAGAGAGTGAATGTGCATCTCATGCACGGCTCATGTTCATTTTAAACGGTTGATGGGTAAAGTATTCTTAATATGCATTCTAAAAGTGCCCACGATAACAATATTGTGCATGTTCATTATTGCGGCATATCGTATTACCGTTTACCGGCACATGTCTAGTCCTGGCTAATCCCAGCTTTATAATAGCAGTAGTTGTGAAAAACTCAATTAATAAAGGCCTTCTGAAGCGAATCAATGCGTTTGTGTAAGAAAAATATCCATATTTAAAATTTATAAAGTAAAGTTCTGGCCGTGAAACCCTTGAAGTCTTCCTTTGTAAGCTGTGGTGGTTTGGTGTTTTTCAGTCACAAGATGGCGCCAGACAGTCAACGACAGCGGATAACTCGTAGTGCCCGGATGAGCGGTGTGTGTTATTCATTTTGGCGGTTGTTATCTGGTAATAATAACATACCGCTGGAAAGCGCGATTGACCAATCAGAATCAAGTATTCCACAGAGCCGTGTAATAATTCTCAATAAGAGCTTCTATAGATGTCTTTCAGGGTCGGGGCCAAACTCTGCAGGACAGCGGCTCTCTAGGACCGAACTTGCCCTGCTCTAAGTGAGGAAAACTATGGTATACTTGTACCAATTGTGTACCTTTAAACCCTCCCCAAGGAACAAAATCAACCCTCCACTGTACCTTTTTTTCTGAGAGTGCACAGACACACGGGGCAAAAGACACACATTATTTATACAAATACTTTATCTAAAATAATGTTTTTAATAATGTCTAAGTTAATACTTGTTCAAAACAATCACTTACTTTTGAACTATTTTCTGTTTATTTTGATAAATAAAATTTTTGTTCAATAAATATGCTGTCATTAAAATTTGTTAATATAGAAACTAGTTAATATATTTATAAAAGTAAAGATTCTGAAAGCATTTAAATGAGATCCCATAATAATTTAATGCAGATTTACAGTAGTAACAATAAATTATATTTTATTATATGATGTTATTTATATATTTTTAAGTAAGATTGCTTCATTATAAATCTCTAAGGTGGACACCCAACTTAATATATGATATTTAATGGAAAAGTCAGCTGGTTATTATCATGTTATTGTCTTTCGCCCTAAATTCCATACTTTTACATTGCTATTACATAACAAAAACTGTTGCTTTATTTACCTTGAACAAAACTGAAAATCATTAAGTAGACCTTTGTCTCAAAATATATTCAACAATTTCAGCGATTCTTATTTGCTACTTAAATCTATAAAAATATTAAAAACATCAAATATTAGATCAAATTAGTGCAGAATCAACTTTGCGCTGCTGCCCGCGATCACGTCAAGGATCAGACAAATTTCCACATGCATCTTGAAAAGCAGATGTTTTGGAAAGCGCTGAGGCAAGTTTTTGTGCCATCTAGTGGTTTCAAGGAGAATAAAATCAAAGGAGCCTTTTATCCCATGGAGCCGTTAGCCCCGTTGTACCCTATATTCTCTCCCCTCACAATAACCAGTGTTTGGCACGTTCCTTTAAAAAAGTAATTAGTTATAGTTACTAGTTACTTCTTACAAATAGTAACTGAGTTAGTAACTGAGTTACATCATTATAAAAGTAACTAATTACCAGGGAAAGTAACTACTGTGTTACTTTTTTTTTCTTTTTCAAATGTTCAAATATGTCAAATAATTTGGCCAATATTAAATATGTTAAATGAATTAATTGGGCACTAAATAGAATAAATTATTATTATAAAACATTGTAAATTAATGTACACTATTGTAATGTTGCTGTGGGACAATGTGAGAGACACCAATCAAATTCAATACATTATTGTAATATTATCAGTAGGCCTACTATAGTGTAAATATTATCAGTAGGCCTACTCTAGTGTAAATATTGTGTAAATATTATCAGTAGGCCTACTCTAGTGTAAATATTGTGTAAATATTATCAGTATAGGCCTACTATAGTGTAAATATTGTGTAAATATTATCGGTATAGGCCTACAATAGTGTAAATATAGTGTACATATTATCAGTAGGCCTACTATAGTGTAAATATTGTGTAAATATTATCAGTAGGCCTACTATAGTGTAAATATTGTGTAAATATTATCAGTATGCCTACTAAAGTGTAAATATTGTGTAAATATTATCAGTATGCCTACTATAGTGTAAATATAGTGTACATATTATAAGTAGGCCTACTATAGTGTAAATATAGTGTACATATTATAAGTAGGCCTACTATAGTGTAAATATTATCAGTATAGGCCTACTATAGTGTAAATATTGTGTAAATATTATCAGTATAGGCCTACTATAGTGTAAATATTGTGTAAATATTATCAGTAGGCCTACTATAGTGTAAATATAGTGTACATATTATCAGTAGGCCTACTATAGTGTAAATATAGTGTAAATATTATCAGTAGGCCTACTATAGTGTAAATATTGTGTAAATATTATCAGTATAGGCCTACTATAGCGTAAATATTGTGTAAATATTATCAGTAGGCCTACTATAGTGTAAATATAGTGTACATATTATAAGTAGGCCTACTATAGTGTAAATATTATCAGTATAGGCCTACAATAGTGTAAATATTGTGTAAATATTATCAGTATAGGCCTACTATAGTGTAAATATTGTGTAAATATTATCAGTAGGCCTACTATAGTGTAAATATAGTGTACATATTATCAGTAGGCCTACTATAGTGTAAATATAGTGTAAATATTATCAGTAGGCCTACTATAGTGTAAATATTGTGTAAATATTATCAGTATAGGCCTACTATAGTGTAAATATTATCAGTAGGCCTACTATAGTGTAAATATTGTGTAAATATTATCAGTATAGGCCTACTATAGTGTAAATATTATCAGTAGGCCTACTATAGTGTAAATATTGTGTACATATTATCAGTATAGGCCTACTATAGTGTAAATATAGTGTAAATATTATCAGTAGGCCTACTATAGTGTAAATATTGTGTAAATATTATCAGTAGGCCTACTATAGTGTAAATATTGTGTAAATATTATCAGTATAGGCCTACTATAGTGTAAATATTATCAGTAGGCCTACTATAGTGTAAATGTAATACTTCAGTGAGCTCAATTATAGTAATGCCGTATTTTATTCTCATTAACGCTAATGGCGTTGTAACGGGAGAAACAGTCATACGTTAGATTACTCGTTACTGAAAAAAATTATTCCGTTATTAACGCCGTTTATCTATAACGCCGTTATTCCCATCACTGACAATAACCCAACCCCTAAACCTGCTCATCACACAAAACTTTCTGCATTTTTACATGTGAAAAAAAACTAATTCTGTATGATTTATAAGCTTGTTTTCTCATGGGGACCTCATGAGTCAGTGTGCATTCAGGTTGAAGTTCCCACCGGGATAGAAAAACATGAACACACACACACACACACACACACACAGGACAGACCTGCTGGACAGATGAGAGTGACGCCGCAGAGATCAGACGGGTGACGGGCAGCATACACTCCTGCTACGTTTCCACCCATTGACGTGCCGATCAAATGGAAAGGCTTTTTGCTCAAACCGATGCTCTTCACAAACTACATAAAGAGGAAAACAGGAGAAAATACAACCAGCTGTTATTAAAGAAACATCCAGTTCCCTTTCGTTCAGTCACTACGACGTAACGTTAGTGACTAACGAATGGGGGTTTCGCTTAGAAGCCAATTACCTTTGAGAATTTAACAGCGCCCAATGGCAGTGCCAATGCCATAGGCATGCGGAATTTGCATGCGTAACTCCGCCCCACCTCGTGGGTATATAAGGAAGTACGCTGGCAACATCACATTATGTTTCTGCTTTGGAGCCAAGAGTATCTCTTCACTCCTTCAAGCCTGCTAACTCAGTCTTTGTCAGCCTTTGAGACGAGCAGCTTTCCAGAGGCGTTGGTGTCTACGGCGCGTTCCAGTGATCGCTACTGCCTGCTGATCTGCGCAGTGGTCTGCTAGACAGCTGGTGTGTGGTCTCTGGGCGCTTCGGCGTTCTCTGCGAAGCTTCCTCTCACAAAAGAGCTTGCATGTGGCACGTCCTTTTCAGGATGTCCATGTACTTCTGGGTGTGGCCGGTTGCTTTCATCTTCCGATGGGCACAATCACTGCTTGGTATGCTTGGGCGTTCAGCATGCTCAAGCAGCGTTTGTGGATGCGTCATGTTCCCACTGCGGGAACATGACCATCGCGTTGCCACACCCCAATCTACCGTCTCCACGAGAGGCGGTACTTTGGCTGGTGGTCAGGGTGACCTGAGGGTGACGGTGTGGAACAAAGCCCTGACGCTCATGCCTCGGGCTACACCCCCCTCTAGTGCTCCGCAACCCGCGAGTGTCCAGACAGAGATCGCGGGGCCTGCTCTGCCCACCCCCCCCGCGTATCTCGTTTGGCGCTCCGGAGGATGATGCAATGTTGGTCACCGCATCACAAGGTGGGCTCGAGTCCTCTGAGGATGATGACTCGGCTGTGCTGCCGCCTTCAGGCGCGCCAGCATTGCCCGAGTCGGACCCAGAGCTGACAGCCATGCTGTCTCGGGCAGCCGCGAGTCTTGGGATAGAGTGGAACCCTCCGCCCTGTCCCGAGCGCTCGCGGCTCGATGATTGGTTTTTGGGGGGCGCGAGCTGACACCCGTCAGTCCCCAGATGAACGTTCTGTTGCGATGCAACTGTGTCCTCAGAGCGCTTCAACTTGGCGTGGTGATCCTAAGCACCCCTCCAAAGCCTGTCGATTCACATCAACCTTGGTGGCGAAATCGTACAGAGCCGCGGGGCAGGCTGCCGCCTCTTTGCATGCCATGGCGATCCTCCAGGTCTACCAGGCCAGGATCCTCAAGGACATGCACAAGGGTGGAGTTGATCCGGGGCTCGTGGACGAGCTGCGTGCCGCCACCGACCTCGCCCTCCGGGCGACGAAGGTGACCGCACGCTCCCTGGGTCAAGTGATGTCCACAAATGTGGTCCAGGAGCGACATTTGTGGCTTAACCTGGCTGATATGCGGGACAACGAGCGGACCCGGTTCCTCGATGCCCCCATATCCCAGGCTGGCCTCTTCGACGGGGCGGTTGAAAGCTTCGCCCAACAGTTTTCAACCGCTCAGAAGCAGACTAAGGCAATCAAACATATACTGCCCCGGCGGCCAGCTGCTGCCTCCACCCAGCCGACGGCACAGTCGCCTCAGCCTGCTCCCCGCCGAGGACGCCCTCCTAAGGCTCCCGCCCCTCCCGCCCGGCCCCAGCAGCAGCCTTCACCCGGGCCGGGTCGTGGAGGTCACCGTGGGAAGGCGTCCCAGTCCGCTCAGCCCGCCCCGTGCCCCGCTAAATGCCAGGCCAAGCGGCGCTCCTGAGACGTACGGCTCAGGGATGGGAAATTATTTCAGGGAGATGGTAGCAGGACCACTCCTTTCCCCGGTGGAGGGCTGGGGGAGAATCCTTTGTTCAGCTGCTGGCCCCCGGGTCAGCAGCACCCTATGTTGGTTAAAAAAAGAATTAACACTCCCATCCCTGAGCCACCAGAGATCGGTGATGACAGTGCATGCCACCCCCGGGTCCCGCCACTCGCATCCCTCTCTGTCCCCAGCCTCCTGGCAGAGCAGACCCCAGTGGAACGTGCGTCCTTCCCTGGTCTCGTCTGTCAGGACGCAGCCATTAACCGTGCCCCCACACCGGGACGCCTAATAGCCTCCCATGTCCGGGCCGGTAACGCTGCCTCGCTGCCCCACCCTGGGTACGTCTGTGGTCCGAATGACCCCGCTGGTGCAATTCCTGGGAGCCTGGCTTCAGCTTCTGAGACTGTCCCGCTGGGTCGCGAAGACCACCAGGCGCAGCTACGCGATTCAGTTCGCGCAAGTTCCGACCTGCTTCCGGGGAGTCCGCTACACTATGGTCGGGGCCAATGCCCCTGTCATGAGTGCGGAGGTCGCCACCCTACTGGCGAAGGGTGCGATCGAGCCTGTCCCTCCAGCCGAGATGAAGTCCGGGTTCTACAGCCCCTACTTCAAACTCCTTTTCGACTGCGTTCGTCCGGACGATTGGTTTGCAGCGATCGACCTGAAGGACGCCTACTTCCATGTCTCCATCCTACCTCGACACAGACCGTTCCTACGGTTTGCTTTCGAGGGGCGGGCATATCAGTACACGGTCCTCCCATTCGGGCTATCTCTGTCCCCTCGCGTCTTTACGAAGATTGTCGAGGCAGCCCTTGTCTCCGCTGACTTGCCTCCGTCAAATCGAGAGCGTGAGTGCGGTTCCACTGAAACTATTTCAGAGGCTCCTGGGGCATATGGCATCTGCAGCCGCGGTGACGCCGCTCGGATTGCTACATATGGACGGACCTGAGTGTCCTTAGAACGAGTTTCCAGGCATGTTGTTGTATCAACAGATGCCTCCTCCACGGGCTGGGGTGCCATGTGCAATGGACAAGCAGCCGCGGGCTCCTGGACAGGACCCCAGCGCCTTCTGCATGTCAATTGCCTCGAGTTACTGGCAGTATGGTTCGCCCTGCACCGCTTCCTAGTGTTGCTGAAAGGTCAACATGTACTAGTCCAGACAGACAACACGGCCACAGTAGCGTACATCAACCACCAGGGCGGTCTACGCTCCCGCCGTATGTCTCAACTCGCCCGCCATCTCGTCTTATGGAGTCAGAAGCACCTGAGGTCCCTTCGTGCTGTCCACATCCCAGGAGAACTGAACCGTGCAGCCGACGAGCTCTCACGGTTTCAGCCACTTCCTGGAGAATGGAGGCTCCATCCCCAGACGGTCCAGCTGATATGGGAACGGTTCTGTGACGCACAGGTAGATCTGTTTGCCTCCCAGGACTCTTCCCATTGCACCCTGTATTATTCCCTGACCGAGGGCACGCTTGGCACGGATGCACTGGCGCACAGCTGGCCGCGGGGCCTACGCAAATATGCGTTCCCTCCAGTGAGCCTTCTCGCACGGGTACTGTGAAAGATCAGGGAGAACAAGGAGCAGGTCATGTTGGTTGCCCCGTATTGGCATGGCCAGACCTGGTTCTCAGAACTGCTACTCCTTGCGACAGCCCCTCCCTGGCCTATTCCTCTGAGACCGGACCTCCTCACTCAGAGACGGGGCACCCTTTGGCACCCGCATCCCGCATTCTGGAAGCTTTGCGGTGGTCGCTACTATCACTTCCGCTAGGGCAGAGTCCACTCGGCATGCCTATGCGTTGAAGTGGAACCTCTTCGTCACCTGGTGTTCTTCCCGCCAAGAAGACCCCTGGAAATACCCGATCGGGTCCGTGCACTCGTTCCTCCAAGAGGGGTCGGAGCGAAGGCTGTCTCCCTCCACCCTCAAAGTGTATGTGGCCGCAATATCTGCCCATCACAATCTCTTGGGGGACAAAAAGGTAAGTCAGCACGACCTGATCATCAGGTTCCTGAGGGGAGCGAGGAGACTGAATCCTCCTCGCTCTTCTCTCGTTCCCTCTTGGGACCTCTCAGTAGTTCTAAGTGCTCTGCAGAGGCCTCCCTTTGAGCCTTTACGGTCGGTTGATATTAAGTTCCTGTCGATGAAGACGGCTCTGCTGACCGCATTGGCCTCAGTTAAGAGGGTAGGGGACCTGCAGGCATTTTCGGTTGACGAAGCGTGCCTGGAATTCGGACCGGCTAACTCTCACATGATCCTGAGACCCCGGCCCGGATATGCGCCCAAGGTTCCCACCACTCCGTTCCAAGACCAGGTGGTGAACCTGCAAGCGCTGCCTTTGGAGGAGGCAGACCCAGCCTTGGCATTGCTCTGTCCAGTACGTGCTCTCCGTGCTTACGTAGACAGGACACAGTGTTTCAGGACCTCAGACCAGCTCTTTGTCTGTTATGGTGGAGAGCGGAAGGGAAGAGCTCTCTCAAAGCAGAGGTTGTCTCACTGGATAGTGGACACCATTGTTTTGGCTTACCAGCAGCAAGGTCGACCATGTCCCCTTGGGGTTAGGGCCCACTACACCCGGAGTGTGGCCTCCTCTTGGGCTTTAGCGCATGGCGCCTCGCTAACAGACATCTGCAGAGCTGCAGGCTGGGCGACACCTAACACATTCGCCAGATTCTACAATCTCCGAGTGGAGCCAGTGTCTGACTATGTACTCGCCTCTACTAGTGGCCGGTAATTGGACCAGGCTCAGGTGTCTTCGCTTGCTCGCTATTCCACTCCACGGACTGGATACGTGCGATATTTTCCTCAGGTTCCCCTCCGGCGACCCCCACACGAGTATTTCCACCGTAAGCCTCCTCAGGAGCAGGTGTCTTTCCCTTGGCAAGTCCTGCCACCCCTAGGGTTAACCCTCAGAGACCTAAGGGTATTTTTACAATAAATTTTCCGCCTGGTGTTATTTACTAAAAAAGCTTGTAAAACATCAACCCTGTTGTGCACAGACAATTGACACACCTCTTTTTTTTCAAGACAAGTTGCACTGTCAGTATATTTGTGTTGCATTGATGTCACCTGAATGTAAAATAAGTTATGGGACCATAAAGACAAATGAAAACATAAAACGGAAATTGAATCCCTCAAATATTTATTGAAAACACACACAAATAAATAAAAGCTAAGCATATTTCCTCTGGAAAACTGTTTGTTCAAGTCTTTGGAATCCTGGAACTCAGGAATAAACATGATAACTTATACAGAACCAAAACTATTTACATTTTTCCCAAAAAAGTCCAGGCGCTTTTGGCCTCTTTGGATTTTGGATATTTACTGGTGCCAAGCCTCAAAACAGTTCCTATCAGGAACTTCTCTTCAAACTTTCTCCTCAAACTTTTTCCTCAAACTTTGTCCACAAAACTACTCAAAACTGCAGCGCGTCTCTCTCTCTAACTCCTCAATACTAGCCGTGCGAATCTATCTCTCCACAATAACAGAGCTGTGGTTCATGCGTAATGACGCACACCAACGTGGATGACGGATCAGCCTGTCATTGGTCAAACCCTCATCCAAAATGGCAGCTAGCATCGCGCTAGCGGCAAAAATGACGGAAAATGTATAAATTATGGACATCAAGTGGATATATCTTGGATGTAAGCGTTTTGACTTATTGCTGAACAACTCCAAAAAGATGCACATGTTCCAGGCTGGATAGAAAACCTTCTGTAAAGGCTACAAAGACACCAAAGACACCCCAGTGATGGCTAGCTCGTTAGCTTTCTGCTGGAAAAAACGGTAAGAAAATCGATAAAAGTTTCATGAAATAATATAGATTTTTATCGGAGGTGCCGTGTGACGTCGTGGGCGATGCCGTCGGGCTCTGAGGGTTAAAAGTCCACCCTCTGGCTGGTACCCTAGAGTTCTTCCATATGCAGCCCTTAGCGGGTCATTTGTGTATTCTCCCCACGGGTAGGCATTTTGGCATATCTCCACTGGAATATGCTTCCCAGTGTACCTTGGTAATCCTGTGATAAGTAGGAGTCCTTCGTCCGTACTAGTCTTACGACAGGGTACTCACACTTACGCAGGGCACTGGAAGACAGCCGAGTGGCGTTGTTGTATTGGGACCCCCATTCGTTAGTCACTAACGTTACGTTGTAGTGACTGAACGAAAGGGAACGTCTGGGTTACGCATGTAACCCTCGTTCCCTGAGGAGGGAACGGAGACGTAACGTCCCTTTGCCACCTCTGCTGTGCTGCTGGAACGCAGAGTTCAGTCTTGGCTCCGCAGCAGTAACATAATGCGATGTTACCAGCGTACTTCCTTATATACCCACAAGGTGGGGCGGAGTTACGCATGCAAATTCCGCATGCCCATGGCATTGGCACTGCCATTGGGCGCTGTTAAATTCTCGAAGGTAATTGGCTTCTAAGCGAAACCCCCATTCGTTAGTCACTAACGTTACGTCTCCGTTCCCTCCTCAGGGAACGAGGGTTACATACGTAACCGAGACGTTTTTTTAATGTTGTAGAAGTTTTTTTTCTTGGTAATACGAAACCTTCCATTTGATCATTTTGCAAACATTATGGGAACATTTTAAAAACAAGTAGTACATTAAAAAAATTCTATTAACGTTCATGGAGGAATGTTTGCTCATAATAGACGTTCTGAGAACATTCCCTTTTTGCTGGAATATACAATCATCAGGGATAACATTATGACCACCTGACTAATATTGTGTTAGTCCCCCTTTTGTTGACCCGTCAAGGCATGGACTCCACTAGACCCCTGAAGGTGTGCTGTGGTATCTTTCTATCAGAACCAGCATTAGCTTCTTGAGCAGTTTGAGCTCCAGTAGCTCGTTGGTCTGATCGGACCACACGGGCCAGGCTTCGCTTCCCACATGCATTAATGAGCCTCGGCCGCCCATGACCCTGTCGCCGGTTCTCCACTGGTCCTTCCGTGGAGCACTTTTGATAGAGACTGACCACTGCAGACCGGGAACACCCCACAACAGCTGCAGTTTTGGAGATGCTCTGACCCAGTCGTCTAGCCATCACAATCTGGCCCTTGTCAAACTTGCTCAAATCCTTACGCTTGCCCATTTTTCCTGCTTCTAACACATCAACTCTGAGGACAAAATGTTCACTTGCTGCCTAATACAGTGAGGAAAATAAGTATTTGAACACCCTGCTATTTTGCAAGTTCTCCCACTTGGAAATCATGGAGGGGTCTGAAATTGTCATCGTAGGTGCATGTCCACTGTGAGAGACATAATCAAAAAAAAAAATCCAGAAATCACAATGTATGATTTTTTAACTATTTATTTGCATGATACAGCTGCAAATAAGTATTTGAACACCTGAGAAAATCAATGTTAATATTTGGTACAGTAGCCTTTGTTTGCAATTACAGAGGTCAAACGTTTGCTGTAGTTTTTCAGCAGGTTTGCACTGCAGGAAGGATTTTGGCCCACTCCTCCACACAGATCTTCTCTAGATCAGTCAGGTTTCTGGCCTGTCGCTGAGAAACACGGAGTTTGAGCTCCCTCCAAAGATTCTCTATTGGGTTTAGGTCTGGAGACTGGCTAGGCCACGCCAGAACCTTGATATGCTTCTTACAGAGCCACTCCTTGGTTATCCTGGCTGTGTGCTTCGGGTCATTGTCATGTTGGAAGACCCAGCCTCGACCCATCTTCAATGCTCTAACTGAGGGAAGGAGGTTGTTCCCCAAAATCTGGCAATACATGGCCCCGGTCATCCTCTCCTTAATACAGTGCAGTCGCCCTGTCCCATGTGCAGAAAAACACCCCCAAAGCATGATGCTACCCCCCCCCCCCCATGCTTCACAGTAGGGATGGTGTTCTTGGGATGGTACTCATCATTCTTCTTCCTCCAAACACGTTTAGTGGAATTATGACCAAAAAGTTCTATTTTGGTCTAATCTGACCACATGACTTTTTCCCATGACTCCTCTGGATCATCCAAATGGTCACTGGCAAACTTAAGACGGGCCTTGACATGTGCTGGTTTAAGCAGGGGAACCTTCCGTGCCATGCATGATTTCAAACCATGACGTCTTAGTGTATTACCAACAGTAACCTTGGAAACGGTGGTCCCAGCTCTTTTCAGGTCATTGACCAGCTCCTCCCGTGTAGTTCTGGGCTGATTTCTCACTTTTCTTAGGATCATTGAGACCCCACGAGGTGAGATCTTGCATGGAGCCCCAGTCCGAGGGAGATTGACAGTCATGTTTAGCTTCTTCCATTTTCTAATGATTGCTCCAACAGTGGACCTTTTTTCACCAAGCTTCTTGGCAATTTCCCCGTAGCCCTTTCCAGCCATGTGGAGGTGTACAATTTTGTCTCTAGTGTCTTTGGACAGCTCTTTGGTCTTGGCCATGTTAGTAGTTGGATTCTTACTGATTGTATGGGGTGGACAGGTGTCTTTATTCAGCTAACGAACTCAAACAGGTGCATCTAATTTAGGATAATAAATGGAGTGGAGGTGCACATTTTAAAGGCAGACTAACAGGTCTTTGAGGGTCAGAATTCTAGCTGATAGACAGGTGTTCAAATACTTATTTGCAGCTGTATCATACAAATAAATAGTTAAAAAATCATATATTGTGATTTCTGGATTATTTTTTAGATTATGTCTGTCACAGTGGACATGCACCTATGATGACAATTTCAGACCCCTCCATGATTTCCAAGTGGGAGAACTTGCAAAATAGCAGGGTGTTCAAATACTTATTTTCCTCACTGTATATCCCACCCACTAACAGGAGCCGTGATGAAGAGATCGTTAGTGTTATTCACTTGTCAGTGGTCAAAATGTTATGCCTGATTTGGTGTATCTTAGCTGCATAAGGGTGATGCCACAGAATTCAGACACTCATCAAATAAAACAGGTTATTTTTAATCTGCATTCATCAAAACAAGGAGGTTCACCCTTCTTCTAGAAACAAAGCTCCAGAAAATGCCTCATTCGGTGTAATCAGCTCGAGTCTGCTCATCCGTGCAAATCAGTAAGTTGCTTTAAACGACAGACAACCTTAAATGAGCCAAAATCAATCATGTACGGGCCGTTTATTTCATGCTGGGAAACACAGTGCCCCGGGTTTGAAGAAGGGCATCTATTTTAGGCACAAGTCTGTGCTGTCTGTGCTGTTGAAGCTGATTAGCTCTGGGAGAAGAATAGAGAAATTGAAGACACAAGGGCTTTTCACTGATCTCAAGATCCTTCAGAGAAATCTTAACATGTAAGCCTAATAAATCCACTGTGTCATCAAGAGAAACGTATTAGTCTACACATACTGTGTGATGCTCAGCCAGACAGAAAAACCAGGTCAGTGGCTGGGAATTCAAGTTACATTACATTGATTAAAGTGACAGATTTTAGGAACAGGGACTTTTTTAGATATTTAGTAGATATTTATCTACTTTGTATGAATTAAAAAGAAATAATTTAACATAAAATTATTATTATTATTATTATTATAATAACTTAATCTTACATCTTGTGGATATATATATATATATATATATATATATATATATATATATATATATATATATATATATATATATAGTGAGGAAAATAAGTATTTGAACACCCTGCTATTTTGCAAGTTCTCCCACTTGGAAATCATGGAGGGGTCTGAAATTGTCATAGTAGGTGCATGTCCACTGTGAGAGACATAATCTAAAAAAAAGAAATCCAGAAATCACAATATATGATTTTTTAACTATTTATTTGTATGATACAGCTGCAAATAAGTATTTGAACACCTGTCTATCAGCTAGAATTCTGACCCTGAAAGACCTGTTAGTCTGCCTTTAAAATGTCCACCTCCACTCCATTTATTATCCTAAATTAGATGCACCTGTTTGAGGTCGTTAGCTGCATAAAGACACCTGTCCACCCCATACAATCAGTAAGAATCCAACTACTAACATGGCCAAGACCAAAGAGCTGTCCAAAGACACTAGAGACAAAATTGTATTCAGTGCGACACGCCCATCAAAACCGAGCGTTTCTTTAGAGAGCTTCAAAACCGGTGCAGAAAATAGCCTAGTACTTATCCATTATGATGTAACTGAATGTAAAAACCACGCAAACGTCATAAGTTGACCTCAGACAACAGTATAAAAAAAAAGCCAGTTCATGACACTTTTAAAGGGGCTGAACTTTCCCTTGAGCTTTTGATATATAAAAGGTCATGGTGATATAAGAATATCCTGTAAGTTTCAGAGATGAAAACTTCCTTGTTAGTCAAAGAAAAGCTTTTATTGACACCAGGCCCAGAAAACTAGAGCTCTCAGAATATGTGGATCTCTTACATAACAGGACCTAGACTCCGCCTCTACAGATAAATATGCTTCTGTAGCCCCGCCCACCGACTCGTGAGCTAAGGATCGTCCCTGCATAAGCTTCCTTCTGAACACACACTTATGTGAGTAGGCTAAAACATGTTTTTTTATATGTGTTAGTTTTGCGAATCTATTGATTACACACCTTAGCGCTGTCACAGGGTGGAGAAGGTGTTATTGAATTGGTTCACTCGTGATCGGACTTGTAACGTTATGGGCCAGGCGCCAGTGTGTGTGTCTCCGCGTCTGCGCGAGTGTGAGTGTCCGCACAACGCGAGTGAGTGTGTGTGTGTCCACACGAGTGAGTGAGTGTGTGTCCGCCCGCGTGAGTGTGTGTGTCCGCGCGTGTAAGTGAGTGTGTGTGTGTGTCTGCGCGACTGAGTGTGTGTGTGTGTGTGTCCGTGCAAGTGAGTGAGTGTGTGTCCGCGCGAGCGAGTGTGTGTTTGTGTGTGTCTACGCGACTGAGTGTGTGTGTGTGTGTGTGTGTGTCCGCGCGAGTGAGTGAGTGTGTGTGTGTCCACGAGTGAGTGTGTGTGTGTGTGTGTCCGTGCGAGTGAGGGAGTGAGTGTGTGTGTGTCCGCGGGAGTGAGTGAGTGTGTGTGTGTGTGTCCGCGCGAGTGAGTGTGTGTGTGTGTGTGTGTCCGTGCGGGTGAGTGAGTGAGTGTGTGTGTGTGTGTGTCCGTGCGGGTGAGTGGGTGAGTGAGTGAGTGTGTGTGTGTCCGCGCGAGTGAGTGTATGTGTGTGTGTCCGCAAGAGTGTGTGTGTGTGTGTGTCCGCGCGAGTGAGTGAGTGTGTGTGTCCGCGCGAGTGAGTGAGAGTGTGTGTGTGTCCTCGCGGGTGAGTGAGTAAGTGTGTGTTTGTCCGCGCGAGTGAGTGAGTGTATGTGTGTGTGTCCGCAAGAGTGTGTGTGTGTGTGTCCGCGAGAGTGTGTGTGTGTGTTTGTGTGTGTCCGCACAACGCAAGTGAGTCGTGTGTGTCCGCCCGCGTGAGTGTGTGTGTCCGCGCGAGTGAATGTGTGTGTGTCCGCGCGAGTGAGTGTGTGTCCGTGCGAGTGAATGTGTGTGTGTCCGTGCGAGTGAGTGTGTGTGTGTCCGCGCGAGTGAGTGAGTGAGTGAGTGAGTGTGTGTGTATGTGTCCGCGCGAGTGTGTGTGTGTGTGTGTGTCCGCGAGACTGTGTGCGTGATTTAAACATTGTGTTTGTTGATATTTTACGAGTCCTCTGAGTATTTCCCCCAGACGATTCCTGGGACTGACGGGAGCTGAAGCTCATTAAATATTCAAATCTTATCCAATCCTAGCCATGGGCGTTTACTTCCAAGTGTTCAGTGAGACACGCCCATCAAATCCGAGCGTTTCTCAGAGAGCCTCAAAACCAGGGCAGAGAATAGCCTATTACTGATTAATTATGATGTTTTTGAATATAAAAACCACACAAACGTCATAAGTTGACCTCAGACAACAGTATAAAAAAATTTAAAAAGCCAGTTCATGACCCCTTTAGTTAATTTCCCACCTGATGTATCCGTTTGACTTGGCCCTCTATGGAATAATCCTCAGCACCGGTGCGAGTCGTCCCTTCATGTCCCGGCATGTCAACACACACCAAGTGCACATTTCTAGGGAGAAACTACAAAAGCAAAGAACATCAGTCAAACATTTATCCTTTTACTTTATGATCTGATCCAATTATATAATGAATATTCTGTCATTATTCACTCTCCCTCATGTCGTTCCAAACCCGTCAGACCTTCAGACACAAATGGAGGTATTTCTGATGAAATCCGACAGCTCTCTGACCCCTCCATAGACAGCAATGTCCGTAATGTTATTCAACAATTTCTTCTTGTCTGTGTCAGTCTGCCTTTCCACTGCACACGACATTCGGACACGACTGTCAGAATTTGCCCCCTAGTGGCAGTCGCACGGAAATTTCATTATGATCGTACACGGAAACATGGGAGAGAAGCTTATCCTCGCGGTCTCAGAAAACCCCATTCTGTATGATACTTCTCTAGAATCATACAGAGACTTTAATAGGAAAAATGAGGCTTGGAAGAAAGTTAGTGAGGTTGTCGGGTTGTCAGGTGTGTTTTGTTGGTCAAATGTGCTGAATGTATGCAAATCCTTGTCATGCCTTAATTAGCATCTAGCCAAGTATTCACATGTGTTTATTATTCTACATTTTAAAAATGTATTGAGACAGTGGTTAACAAACTAACAGTGAACAATGCTATCACAGTTTATATAATTTTGGTTCCTCATTTCAAATTTAAAGTTTATGCTCATATGCTAATGTAACATGAACTAGCTATAAAATGACCAGTGTTGGGTCTAATTCATTACTTGGTGATTAACTACTGTAATTTAAATACTTTTCCCTGGAAAGTAAAGTAAGGGATTACTCTTAATGTTTCTGTAATTTAATTACAGTCATTTTTTATGTCACTCCTTTTAATACTGTATAGACTACATAACAATTATATATAAAAATACATAGCTGAAAGCAGCAATACCAGGGCCAAGCGCAACAGAAGCAAACAAGAAAGCTAGCAGCAGACCAACTGAAAAAATGAGTGAAGACATTTGAAGCAAAAATGTTAAAATCCCACATTAAAACAGTGAGTTGTATAGAGCCAATGTCATATTTTGTTCTATTATAGCGCCACCAAGAGGCACAATCCTACCATTTTTTGTATGTGTCCTTGGAGTGAGCCCATACACGTGTGTGTCAATTTTGGTGAAAATATATCATTTTGTTTTGGAGTTATAGACATTTTTATGTTGTAAGTCGCTTTGGATAAAAGCGTCTGCTAAATGCATAAATGTAAATGTAAATGTTATGAAAAAACATGTGAAAAATGACTGACACCTGACTTTGATTGGATTTTACTCCACCTTACTATCAATATTTTGACATTTGGGCATTAACGTATTGCTATCGATCTATATTTCCGAACTTGGTTTTATCTCGATCGGACTAGCGCTTCTGAAGATATCAGCTAACATTTTATAAGCGCTAAATTACCACGCTGCACAAACCATATGCCGAAACCTGGCAAATCTGGTACCGTTGGACTCGGCAAGGATTCAGGAGACAAATGAAAATAAGTCAACCCCACCCAAAGTTATAAGCGTTTGAATGAAAAAAATTATCCACTAGTTGGCGCTGTTTCAAAACTTCTCAGGCTCCTTCAGGGCATCAAGCTGATGACCCATATTGAGTTTGGTAACAATCCGTTCATGTGTTCATAAAATACAGCATTTTAGCACATAATTCAAAATGGCTGACAGCTAAAATGGCTGATATGGTAAAATTCTCGGCATGATGTCCTGAATCTAACGAGACCACTTTTATGATTTTTGGGCAAACAGTTCAGAAGTTATAAGCAAAAATAGCTATTTTTCATATCTCCTGACCAGTAGGTGGCGCTGTGCCGAAACGCTGCAAGTTGCCTCAGGTCATGCTTGTGATGACATTTACCAAGTTCAGAGCTGCCAACTCTCACGCATTGGCCATGAGACACACGCATTTGATTGGTTTCACACGCTCACACGCCACACACCCGATTTCTCACGCTGAAGTGTCAACCTGGTCAGTCAAATGCCTGAAAGATGAGTTTATCTATAGATCTACATGTTGAGCCGATCATGTTGATCGATTAGTTATGCTCTCGGTGAGGGGGTTCAAGATAAATGGGCAAATAAATACGGTGTTGCGTGACTTAAAGCTACAGTCCGTTTTGGGTTCTGACGAGAACGAGCCTGTAATGAGCGAAGTGGAGCGCTGTGACGTCAGGGGTGCGTTTCCCGAAAGCGTTGTTCGCTAACTATGGTCACAAGTTCCGTCATTATAAGCAGAGTTTAACGAGACGTGTTTCCCGAAACCATAGTTCCAACGAACGTTCGCAAACAGCATCGCAAAGTTGATTTGCATACATTTTGTTCTTGCACTGATGTTAAATGTGTAGCCATTTTGCACTTTGGCAGCTAGTTTGAGATATAGGCTATATCTGAGAATTGTGTGTAATGATTCTGATTTTTCCATAGAAATGACGGGAAAAGTGTCCCAATAACCCTGAATTCACCCTTTACTCTTTGAAATCATAATTACATTGCACTATGAAGCTTGAAACCCCAAATATTATAACAATTATTCAGTTATTTGTAACAATCTCATTGTAAAAAAAAGAAAAAAGTGGTTTCAATGTAGCCAGCTACTTTTTGATAGTAACTTATAGTGTAGCTCCTTTTTCTAAAGGGTAGCTTGAATGTAACTTAACTACTCAAAGTAGTTTTTACCACAACACTGTTTTTTTAGATCAGCCACAGCAAAAAAAGAACCACACAACAGACAGAAGAGCAACAGACAGGACTGTTTTTTTCCTTTTTCTTCCCTGTAAGAGTGTGCTGTAGGTTGATGTATAATCAATTTGTTCTATTTAGACAAAACCATGCCTCTAGGCCTACATAGTGCTTTAAAATTGTGTGTGTGTGTGTGTCTATAGGATATAGGCTACTGTATAGCCTACAACGTGTCATATAGATGCATTTTGTATATATATATATATAAAATATATAAAATATAAAATTTTATTTTTTGTTGTTGCAATTTTTGCTTTGTACGCGGCAAAATTTTGGTTGGCCCCACCAAATCTCACTCTAAGCTTTTTTGAAAAGTTGGCAGCTCTGCAAGTTTGGTCTGAATACAATAAAGCGTTGCAAAGATACAGCCTTACGCCTGTTTTTGCAAGTGCTTTGTAAAATTTGTTCACGCATATATCAAAAACAATTTGACGAATCAACCTGAATGTCATAACGTTTTGTCAGCACTGCCTGAAGATGATCTGGTTCAATTTTCGTGCAAATTGGACGAACCGTCTAGGATGAGTTCGCAAAAGTAGGTTTTTGGGAAAATTCCAAACGGCGGGAAATTTATACGGTGGGTGCGATCGAATCGGCATGAGCTCAGGAATCAGAGGGAAAAAATTTTTTGTTTCTAGCTTATTAGCATAAACATGAGTACACATTTGGACAGGTGGTGGCGCTAGAGGTAGGAAGACCCTGTAGCCCAAGACTGGTTTCCCACTGAAGCTAAGCAGGGCTGGGCCCGGTCAGTACCTGGATGGGAGACCAACTGGGGCTTCTGCTGGTAGAGGAGTTAGTGAGGCCAGCAGGGGGCGCTCACCCAGTGGGCTGTGAGGGTCCTAACACCCCAGTATTGTGATGGGGACACGATACTGTAACAAGCACGGTCCTTCGGATGAGAGGTTAAACCGAGGTCCTGACTCTCCGTGGTCATTAAAAATCCCAGGATGTCCTTTGATAAAGAGTAGGGGTGTAACCCCGGCATCCTGACCTCCTAATCATCCCCATATACAATTGGCTTCATCCCTCTGTCTCCTCTCCACCAATCGGCTGGTGTGTGGTGGGTGTTCTGGCGCAATATGGCTGCCGTCGCATCACCCAGGTGGTGCTGCACATTGGTGGTGGTTGAGGAGATTCCCCCCTTCTATATAAAGTGCCTAGAAAAGCACTGTATAAATGTAACAAATTATAAATTACACCGTCGAAGGTGCATCAGGCAGAAATGCCTTGCAGGTATTCCTACCTGTGCTTACAACTGTCTATGGAGGGGTCAGAAATATTTCATCAAAAATATCTTTATTTGTGTTCTGAAGATGAACAAGGTCTTACGGGTTAGGAATGACATGAGGGTGAGTAATTAATGAATTTCATTTTTGGGTGAACTATCCCTTTAAAGGTGCCATGGCATGGATTTTTTTTAATTATTTTATAATGTTTCCTGAGGTGTACTTATATTGTTTGTATGGATTTTACATCATAAAATGTCATAATTTAGAAATAAAAAGCATTTTTACTATACTGATATTAGCCCTCTGGCTTGAATGCTCTGTTTCAAGGGGCGTGTCTGCTGTGAGACTGCAGTGAAAACGGCCACTGTTGTGATTGGCTGACATCTTTGCATTTGAAATGAGTATTAGATTATGTGGCGGAGGGGGTATGGTTTAGCGAGACACCGTCAGACTCTGCAAGCGCTGCCAGTCCAGAAAGAGACGGAGAGCTGGGGAAAGATCGCTGAGAAAGTTATATTGTGCTGAGTTGTTGAGAGTGCTGTAAGTTTATTTTGTTTGTATCTGAGAGCTCTGAATAAACACGCTGTCTGCTTTGCGAGTGGTCGCACTATGGCTAGCGCGCCCGAAGCCTTGTTTATACTTTGGCCTGGCTCCACAGCGCGAGCCCCGCTGACTGCGCGCGCTCCTCCCCAAACGGACAAGGCGTTTGGTTTATACTTGACGCGCTCGGCATTGTGCTATTCTTTGAAACGACAGAGGGCGACTCGGAGTAACTGTTCTATAAACCATCAGGAAAAAGCGTCGAGAAGAAGTGGGCTAATATACACAGGTGGCGATATTTATTTTAGTACACTTCCCCGAAAACCACACTACAAAAGAATCATGTAAAACAGATCAAAATAAACCTTGATATTACTTGTGACATGAGAACTAAATGTATGTAGAAATATAACGTTAACTTATACAACTAAATTTATGATCTCTTAAATGTTTCCTAATTTCACTAAACACTTCCGTGAGATTTCACTTAGTTTCGTGAGCTTTTCTTTATTAAACGAGCTTGTTTATGCTTTAAGCTGTAGGCTCATTTTGTAAATATAAGCAACTAATTTGTATGTGCAAATTGGACCAACTTTACTTTGCATCGCAAATAAATGAATAAAGGATAAATGCACTGCTTCCACTGGTTTGATTATTTACCGTTTCATGTCAAGGAAAAGTTCCATGTCTACCACAGCACAGCTCGCTCGGAGCGTTCAATATGCTGTGAAACTTACACAAAAAACTTATTTGGGACAAGAGTTGCGACCTTAAATTGCTTTCACAAAACTCTTGATCAGCACTCAAAATGTGTTTGTTTATTTAAACCGTTATGCGCAGAGAGCGTGAGGGCAAGAGAGAGTGAGGTCTGCGGTCTTGGCCATTAGTTGATTTACTTGTTTGTGTGTAGGTAATACATTGTCAAATATGTTTAAACTTTAATAGACTACCTATATAAGTAGTTATGTCTCTTTGTATTAATTTGTCCTGTTATTTTTTTAGAGGGAATATTCGGACGTCATTTTTGAGCAATTTTGACACCCCTATGTGGAACCCCTCTCGAATACTACAGCCGTCGAGATGAACGAATGGTGAAAGTGTTGATTATAGCATTATTTTCAGATCTTTTCCCATCACATGAATGGCTGCAGCGATGAGCATTGAGTACAGACGGTCTGTTGATCAGTGAATGCTGTGATCTCGTCATTGCAACGTTATTTCTCTCACAAAATGCTTTGACCACAACTAACACAAACACGACATCGACATGAATACAGTAAGAGCTTCGTTGAGCAGCATAACAGCGTCATTCATTATAACGGCAGTTTGGGCAAGTGTGCAGATACACTCACGACGTGTGATTGACAGATCCGAACATTATAAAGAGTGTGTTCTTTGATGCTCTCTGTAATCATTTAAATAACAGATTTGTTTCGTGCTACTAACAGAAAGGAAGTTGATGGTTTAGTCACTGGCTTGATTCACTGATGCATTGCGCTTAGGGCATCGAGACGGCCAGCGGCGGGACTGACAATATTAAACGATTTAGAAAGAAAGTCTGAGTGATCTTGAATGATTAGCTACACATCAGAGATCACTGATCACAGATCAGGCATTAATGGACACTGTTACTCACTGTTTGTGGCGGTGCTGTCGAATCCATATGGTAAAAGTCTAAGTTTGTAAAGCCTGTGCTAATATCGCGACTGATGAACTGAATCCATTTTCTCCAAATTCTCTGGGCGGGCAAAGCAGAGGAAGGGGAGGAAACCGTTCCCCGTATGACGACATACATGGAAGATTCCCGATCGGCTCGTCTGAGCTCTCATTTTCTCAAAGGCAGAGCAGGACACAGTGCTTGGTTTACATCTGTCAAAATTTCTAGCCACTTGGGGACCATATTCAGACTAGGGGAACTCATATTAATGTTAAAAAACCTGTTAAAATGAAAATTTCATGCCATGGGACCTTTAAGAACAAAGTAATGATTTCAAAATGTCACAACTGTTCGTCAGATTATGGGATTTGTTGATCATTATTTCTGAGCATTTTATATGATTTTTTCCCTTTAATAACATGTTTGAGTGTGAACTGTTGTGGTTTCTTGCCTTGACCACACCGAGCCACATGTCCTTGTGGGCAGAGAATCCGTGTAACATGAGGACGGACGGACGTGAGCCTGGATTCCCTCTGTGAGAGAAACAGAAGCGATATCCTTCATATTCTGCATAATTCACCTGCAACCCCAGCCTTCTGCGCCAATACCTGTTGAACAAATCACCAAAAAGACTTGAATTAAAGGTTCAGTGTGTACATTTTAGCAGCATCTAGTGGTGAGGTTGTGAATTGCAACCGTCCACTGCTGACTCCTTCCTTTCGGAGCCGTAGAGAAGCTACAGTGGCCGACACAGGACAAAGATGATATGATGATATGTACAATGGTACTTAAAGTTTAAAATGTTTACATGTCATGCATGCTATTTTTACATTTTCTGAAGCAAATGCAAGTGAAGTTTACCTGTGCATAATTCACCACTAGGATGCAAAAGTGGTTGCAATAGTGTTGCTTACTGGCCCAAGTCACAATTTCGCACCCAACGTATGGCTATCATCTACCGATTAAGTCCAATCCAGGTGCGGCGTTGACACAGGGGACATGGGGATGGGGTTGGGGGGGTCATGAAGTTTTGAACGTGACACGTTTTCGATTTTGCAATCGACCCCCGCAGTTTTGATAAGGGAAAGTAGCCTTCGCGATTCGCTAACTAAAACTTCCGACAACGAACATCACATTGATTGATTGAAAATTATTAAAGTAGAATTGTGCAAGGTTGAAAGTTGAGACATCCCACATAAAAGGCTGGTCTCCAGGGGAAAGATTTGGCATTATGCAGGCTGTGGCAAGGTGGACGAGCGAGAGATATGGGAGGAGCGAGCGAGATCGGTGTGCGTGATTGAGGATGAACGTCACCTGCGAGGCACACCGGTCTCGAGTCCTCTCATGAGGGAGCACGGAGGACGAGCGACTCCAGTGAAGGATGAGAGAGGACCAGGCCTAGGATTTTGCGTTGTGTTTTATTTACATTTTGTTATGTGTGTGCGCGGCAGTCGTCCGTGAGGGGCTGCCGCTTTTTACTTTCATTTTGTGTTCATTTGTTTTATTAAACTTGTTGAATGTTCGCCGGTTCCCGCCTCCTTCTTCCCATATGAACAAACTACGTTACATTGGTGCCGAAACCTGGGAGGAAGGAGAGACATGCTGTTGAAGAGCCCTCGCTGCTGAGGGGGATCGCGGTGCTGAGGAGTTCGGGCAGCGCGGATGAGATAAGACAGTGAGGGGCTGCCCGAGGCGGTGGTGCTGGAGCGGATGAAGATCGGTGGGGCGGAGAGCTCGCTGCTGTGCCCCTGGGTCGAGGTGGGGTGGCTGCCGTCCTAGAGGGAGCGGAGGAGTCGCCGGTGTTCACCATGGGCCGGAGCCTGTGTCCATCCGCCGTGTAGGGGAGGAGCAGGGAGCGCGCGGGACTCGCTGCCGGCTGCCCTCGACAGGAGGAGCCACCGCTGGCCGCCAGGGGGCGGAGGAGGACCGAGCCGTCCAACGAGCGTCCAGTGCCATCGCATGGCACCGCGAGGAAGAGCCTCTCGGCGGGCTGAGGACCGAGCGGCAGTGTGTCAGGGAACCGGACAAATTTTTTTTTTCTCCTCTCTTCACTCTCTCGTCCGGTCGCTCTGGGGGTCTCCGTCTCCCGTTCTCTCGTCTCGCCGGCCCATATCCCCGGACGCAGAGAGATTGGGCTCCCCGGGGGGGGAGTAGGCGTAGACGTGGGGTACTCCCCGGCCTACGAGGGGTGTTGGGGGTATGTGGCGAGGTGGACGAGCGAGAGACATGGGAGGAGTGAGCGAGATCGGTGTGCGTGATTGAGGATGAACGTCACCTGCGAGGCACACCGGTCTCGAGTCCTCTCATGAGGGAGCACGGAGGCATATAAGGACGAGCGCCTCCAGTGAAGGACGAGAGAGGACCAGGCCTAGGATTTTGCGTTGTGTTTTATTTACGTTTTGTTATGTGTGTGCGCGGCAGTCGTCCGTGAGGGGCTGCCGCTTTTACTTTCATTTTGTGTTCATTTGTTTTATTAAACTTGTTGAATGTTCGCCGGTTCCCGCCTCCTTCTTCCCATATGAACAAACTACGTTACACATGCATTTTGCTCATCCCTAAGTTTTGATCATTCATATGTACTTTTTATTACACTTAGTTCGTATTGTAATAATAATCAATATTATTCTATTAATGATCAGGCAAGTTTAAAACATGATGGTGAGTAAAAATGTCTCCTGGTCCGGTCACAAGACTTGTTTGGGGAATCATGTTCAAAATGCACAACGCCTATATTTGATGCTTTCTGAGTCAGAGAACACTGTTCATAAGCAATCCAGAAGTGACAGTGAAGGAAGCAGTCAGTCTGTCCAGCCCATAGGCAAACAGCGGTTTTCATGACTATGTCATTTAGAGCAAAGTTTGCCTCCTAGATATTACGAGAACCAAAGTCTACTGGGCAGCTTGCGTAAGATTCAACTGACATCAGCAACAAATGCACACGGCTAATGCACACACACACACACATTCAGCTTCCTGTATGCACAGAAACATCATGCATTATTCAAAGCTATTTGAATCATTGGCACCTTGTAGATATGCATGAACATGTGTGACGACTAACCCTTCACACAGTTTAGTGGCATGATAAAAAGAAGAGGCTGTTAAACAAACCAGTTCTATCACTGTGTACCAGATAAGAGACGTGCTAATAATACAAGCCTGAAAAATCTGCCAGTAAAAACACCCACACTGAAAAAAATCATTGTCCTTGTGTTTTTTCCCCCCAACTTAAATCAGGATATATT
This sequence comes from Romanogobio albipinnatus, assembly GCA_023566225.1. Taxonomy (NCBI): domain Eukaryota; kingdom Metazoa; phylum Chordata; class Actinopteri; order Cypriniformes; family Gobionidae; genus Romanogobio; species Romanogobio albipinnatus. Next base: position 2,392,443 of record CM042254.1, on the reverse strand, counting down.
TACTTGAGAAGCAAAATGACTGAATTAAGATTATTACAGTGGCGGGAGGTAGTGCTGGGCGGTATGACCAAACATTTATATCACAGTATTCTTCAAAATGATATCGGTTTCGCGGTATATGACGTATAATTTCCCCCTATGCATTACCGGGTGTTAACAACATTTTCTACTGATTGAAAGAGGAAAAACTGAAGTAGATTGACTAGAATGCCCTGTTTTACTGTCATGAGTGAATATTGTAGAAAAACTCCACACTAGAGTTAATTCAGGTTTACAAAGCCCCACAAATTGATGCTGTGCGGCGACAACAACCAATAAAACACATGCAACACACTCATTACAGACTATTAAAATATAAAGATTTTAAAAATCGAGCCCCTATATAACATCAAACTACCAAAATGAGGGAGAAATGCGGACGAACATTTAAAAGGTCTAATGATATCTTCAATACATTTAAGAGCACTACAGTCTCTGAACAAACGACACACATCAGTTTAACACAGAAAGAATAAAGCAGTTAAATATTTCCCCATTCTTCTTTGAATTGTCAGTCTATTTATTAAAGTGTTAGTTCACCCAAAATTGAAAATTAGCCCATAATTTACTCACCCCCAAGTCATCCTAGGTGTATATGACATTCTTCTTTCAGACGAATAAAATCTGAGTTATATTACAAAAGTCCAGTCTAATCCAAGCATTAGAATTTGATTCATAGTTGCTCCGTTTTTGAAGTCCATAAAAAGTGCATCTATCCGTCATATAACTGCTCCACTCGGCTCCGGGGTGTTAATAAAGGCCTTCTGAAGCGAATCGATGCGTTTGAGTAAGAAAAATATCCATATTTATAACTTTATCAAGCAAACTTTCGACCGACTGCCTTCCATGGAAAAGTGTTGAATGTTGGAAGTGAAACTCGAGATGCGTTCGTGACGTCATGACGAGCGGATCTGGTCGCGTTAGTCTTTCGATCGGCTGGGGAACTTTCAACACTTTTTCCATAAATTGAACAGGGAAGGCGGTCGGACGAAAGTTTACTTGATAAAGTTTTAAATATGGATATTTTTCTTACACAAACGCATCGATTCGCTTCAGATATTTTTTATGTCTCATAGCCATGACAAAACTAAGTGTCCCCTCCCGGTCAACATAGATTATTTAAAAAAATTAAGCAAGTTTATGCTTCAAACTAGAAAAACAAGTCTGTCAATGGGGTCAGAAAAACAACTTTATTTTTCTTGACAGATATTTTTCCTTGTTTTAAGCATAATTTTGATTACTCTAATAATGAATATTTTTTATAAATGATAATAAATAAATATATAATATTTTAATAATGACTCAAAGTAATTTTGCTTCTTAAAGCTGCACTATGTAACTTTTCCATCCGCTAGAGGTCGTCTGTTCAAAACAAAGCGTAGTTTGATGATGTCACGTTTGAGCGCAGAATCTCGGGACATGTGGTCTTCAGCTCACAGCTGGTGGGAAAGAATCGGGATAGGACTCGGGCAGAAATCATGTTGATGGATGTGATTATTAGCGTTACTGTAGTCTGAAGCAGAGCAGGACCGAGTGTTGTGGAGCTGAGGAACCGCTGGAGCGATTGTTCATAAGATGAACGCAACACACGCCTCGCGAGCAGCGGGACTTTTATTATGAAGCCCCAGTCGCCACTTCCACTCCTCCGCTCATGAGTGTGAGGTAACGCAGCTCTGTTGATCATATTACACACATCTGAGTGTGTTGATGATGGGATGGCGTTACTCTGTGCGTTCTCTCGCCAGCTGCTATGACACAGCTGCAGTGAGAGTAAAGCGCTTCTGCAGAATAAAACCGCAAACTAACGCAGATATGATGTCATCGACAGGCCACGCCCTCACACGTCCCGGTTCCTCGGGTAAAATATCATCTCAGGATTTACAAATAGTTGGAAACATTTGGGATATTGTAAATACTCAACTGAACAAAATATATAACACTGGCCTAGTGGTGTTTGGGATATTTTACCCAAAGAAAATTACATAGTGCACCTTTAAGTAAATGTATCTTGATTTAAGAATGTTTGCATATTTGTATTGGATAAGACAAAAAATATTAAATAGAAAATAATTTTTTGCTGTGCAACGCCCTGGACACATGGACATTTTTTCACTGTCAAGCATCAATTTCTTTTGGAATTGTATAATATTTTTTTTGTGTTTGGTGCTTATGGATTTGGACCTGTGGTCGGTTTAACAGAAGCACTGTAAGAAATAACGTGTTAAAATGCTGAAACGTCTGTACTGAGAAATCCAGGTCATTGCACGTTCTTCTTCGAATGAGCTCTAATGAACTCTGATGACATCGTGAAATTAAATGTAAGTATCTCTCCAGCACTTACCAGTGATAAACTTTAATGAGAGCTGCAGGCCAGAGCATGAAAGAGGCTACAAACGCCAGGATGGGGATCGCCAGCGTCCCGCCGGCAATGACGAACATGTTCACCATGTCCAAATCCATCCTGTTAAATAACACAACACTGACAAAAGTCCCAAAAGACAGCGTTTGACCTGACCTCATGTCAGATAGCTTCTAATAAGTATAACAGATTAGATTATCTAACCATAACTGCAAGATATTTTAAGCAAGGACAGAGAAAAAACAGAAATGGCTTCATGCCCAGATGTGCTGATAAATCAAGAGCAAGAAGTGTGGAAATGTAATGTTGTATATGATGCATTTTTATATAATTACATAATATATATATATATATATATATATATATATATATATATATATATATATATATATACATTTTAGGGGTGTAACGGTACACGTATTGGTATTGAACCGTTTCGGTACAGGGCTTTCGGTACGGTGCACGCGTGTAAAGAACGGTTATGAATGTAATCTTTAACAGTTCACAGTCGGCTTGTTGTAAGTGCGGAACACACTTCAATCTGAGTTCCCACACGAACATATTAAGTATTCAGTCCATTTTATCACGAAATTCAAACGATAGATGCCGTTTTAACTCTTTAATGTGACGTGACTGATAGACGCGCATCAGTTCAACTTAAAGCGGCAGCTTTAATGAATGCGATCATCTCTTCCTAAAGAATAAACATAAATGAATACATCTTAAGGTATGTTGAGGATACATTACAACTTACTGAAATGTATCATATGTCGTGTAATCGCTCCATCTGTGTTTCAACCGCGGAAAGACAATAAAACAGCTTGTAAACAATGTCATGCAGAATCACGTTTACTCAGAAGTCCTTCAGTGTCCACAGCTGTAGCTCACTAGAGAAATCAACTCTTTCACTGAATACATGCACTATATTAGCTGTTATATTCATTATATTAGCCGTTATATTCATTATATTAGCCCTTATATTCATTATATTAGCCGTTATATTCATTAGATATAGTACTTAGCCTGTTAGTGATGTCTTGTTTATTTAATGTATGTTTAAAAAAACCTCTCATGAAAATTACAGCCACTAAATGATTATATTTCAACAACGAATAAAAATAATTAGATTTAGAAGTTAATGCAAAAACTGCCTTATGTGAAGCTTATGAGTGTTGATTATTATATCTAAAAATAAATAGCAACTGAATTTAGGCTAATAGTTTGGGCTCTGTTGTTAATCTTTAATAGCTATATGTAAGTAAGGGCTCCCTATATAGTTTACAGCATTATCTTTAAGAAACTTTTAGTTATAATTTAATTCATTTTAGGACAGACACCATTTTTTTCATTAAACCACTGTTGAATAAAAATTAATAAAAAGCAATTTTGTAAAACTGCTGTACCGAATCCATACCGAACCTGGACTTCAAAACCGAGGTACGGACCGAACCGTCAGTTGTGTGTACCGTTACACCCCTAATACATTTATAAACTTTTATTTTGGATGCGATTAATATAGTGCTGTCAAATCGATTAATCGCATCCAAAATAAAAGTTTGTGTTTACATAATATATGTGTGTATGTAGTCTACTGTGTATAATTATTCTGTATATATAAATACACACACATGCATGTATTTATTTAAGAAACATTTGTTACATTTATATATAAAATATTGATATATAATATAAATTATATAAATATATATACAGTATACACATGCAAATATATATATATATATATATATATATATATATATATATATATATATATATATATATATATATATATATATATATATATATATATATAACAATGTGTTAATAATCAATAAATATAAATCTCAACCGATAAAACTGTGAAGGGAAGTAAAACGAAACAATATACATTATTTACATCACGTGAATTCGAGCATGATACACTTTCATTTTTACTACAAAGCATGCATTAATGACACAGATCTCTAATGCACGTGTTACATTGACACATTGTCGCAATTAAATATTGCTTCATTGGTAACTTATTGTCATATTGTAACATATATCAGATCTGGACTTGAATACACTTGACAGTGAAACGCATTTGATCGCAATGTTACAAGCAAATGCTCTTTATGTATAGTAAGCATACCTTTAAATGTCCGTATAATGGGAGAATGTCCAGTAAAGGCCGATCAAAGCACACTTATATCACCCCTTGCCTTGATGTACGGAGACGCGCAGACACGAAGCGCGTTCACTGCTGCGCGCTCACCGAACAGGGAAGTTCGCTCGTGTTAAAGGGGAATGGAGGCGGGACTTAATGTTCAGTCGATAGGAATTGTAAGCGAACATCTGTCAGGTGCACATCTGACATCAATGGAGGCTCACATCATAGATATACATAATAAAGGCTAGATGTCTCGTCCGCGCTGCTGACCAATGGAGGTCGACGTCCGCACCTGGCGGCCATCTTGTCACAGTCAGCTCGCTCACTCCTAACATTGTGTTTTAATGGTGCATGTACTTTTTAAATAACCATAACTTGCTCAATTTTCCACTTATTTTTAAACTGTTTGGTTTGTTATAAACGTCAGAGATGTAGTTATGACACTGCAATAATTATTCATAATTTGTTCAAGCATCCATAATTATAACCACGTTAATAACGTTTGTAAGAAACCAAACCATTTGTAAATTCGTCAAGATTTCAGTGAGATAAGAGTATTTGTGTTCAGATCACTCGCCTTACATCAGGAGCCCGCCAGAAAGCTTGCCTGTGACAAGATGGCCGCTGGTGATGACGTTAGAAACTCCGCCGTCATTGGTCATGTGATTTTGATAGAACGAATCAAGCATCGATACATTAGGTGTGTTCGGCATCGGCTGCGGCTGGATGCAACCGATCCGCGAGAGTAGCCGCGTGCAGGCGGCGAAGAGCTGCAAACGGAGACGTGAAGTCGGACACTTTCTGCTTCCCGTAGTGACGCTTGTGTTGTCTGGCTATCACCAGACCAAGCTCAGGTCCCGTTCTTCGTGATCCCATTGTTCAAACTTTAGTTAGTGTGTAATGTTGCTGTTAGAGCATAAATAATACCTGTAAAATTATAAAGCTCAAAGTTCAATGCCAAGCGAGATATTTTATTTAACAGAAGTTCCCTTTCAAAGCCTACAGCGAACGGCCGGCTTGGACTACATCCTGGTACTTCCTTTTTTAATTACGTCAGTAGAACAGTTTGTTGACTAACCTCCGCCCACAAGAATACACGAAAAAGGGGGCGTGGTCTTGTTGCTCTCCCACGTGGAGAAGAGGAAGTGTTGCGTGGAGAAGAGGAAGTGTTGCGTGGAGAAGAGGAAGTGTTGCGTGGAGAAGAGGAAGTGGTGCGTTTGAGTGTGTTTGTCGCCATGTCGTTGAGACGCTGTTATTTTCATCCCGGAGTCAAATCACCTTTGTTTGGCTTTCCCAGGGACGCTGTACTTAGAGATCATTGAGCGCATACATCTGTTACGGTAAGAGGCGTGACCTTTCCGTGCAACGTGCGGTAAGCTGCGGTCCAATCACAATACAGGAACCGGGCAACGTGCGGTAAGCTGCGGTCCAATCACAACACGGGAACCGCTGGCACAATCAGAACTCGTTACGTATTTCTGAAGGAGGGACTTCATAGAACAAGGAACTCATCGGCCGTTTTCAGGACAGTGAGAACAGCGGTGTACAGATGAGCAAATTGTGTGAAAAATACTGTGTTTTTTTACACGCGAAACATGAACACATGTTATATTGCACACTGTAAACACAATCAAAGCTTCAAAAAAACACGAAAAACGGGACCTTTAAGATTGAACATTAGTCTGGGGATTCTGCTCTGTATTTTCTACTGCGCAAGAGGCGTGATCAACAGGCATAGTTCAAATGACTCTGTACGCAATTGGATAGTCCTTCAACCAATCAGAACACAAGAGGCGTGATCAACGGGCAACGACCCATCGCTTCTCTATCCGTCATCGTGTTAAACCCGCCAATAGCGCGCCAGGTGGATAAGCCAGTCTGTGATTGGTTCCCAAAAATGTCTTTAATTCTGCGTGGTGCCAGTCCAGCACACTGGGTATAATGCTCCAGTGCAACTTTTAACGCACCCATTAAGGCAGCCGAGATATAGCGCCTCCAATGGGCCAACAATGCAATGGCCATTCTAACTTTGTCGTTTGTCAAATTCGTGGGTCCATAAATTAATAACAATACAGTAGAAATGTCTGAAAATGTGAATGATGATGGTCAAGCACACACTTTTTACTACCCCAAATGGGCCCACAATGTGATGGCTCTTCTAACTGTATTGTCAGATTGGGTCCATAACATCAGATACAGTAACCAACAATGCAATGGCTCTTTCAAGTCGATTTAATTAGTCAATTAAATCAGAAAGGACAGTTGTAAGATATTACAAATTATAGTATTGACAAATATTACATATGCATTTAAGCAAAACTAGTTTGCATTTCAAAGCAATGATAACATGATTATACATTTTGTATTATCATCCATATTTGGTGTCATCTGGTGTTGGTTCATCTGAAGTCTTGGGAGGCTGGATCCAAGCTGGAGCTGCCATTAATCTCTAGTTACAAATTATTGATTTATTAATGCATTCAAAGCATTCAAGTGCAATAATTGAAGAATGATGTAATTATATTTTATGCACATTTATATTTTTTTACAGTCATTTTCACTGATATTTCAGTGTTATTTACCTTTCAAAATAGTTTATTATTCTTTTCTGAAAATAGACACAATAGTGTCAGGGTCCCTAAAAGTGTGAATAAGAGAAAAACCACATGGGCCTTAAATTGAGCTGTACAATAATTAAAGAATATGCCTACTGTAATTATAGCTACTGTATGTGCTTTTATATGTTTACAGTCCATTTTCGCTTATTCTTTTATTCTGAAAATAGACACAAAAGCAACACAATCCCTTAAAAAGCGTAAAAAAGAGAAAAACTGTAGAATAAGAAGCTGAAAAACGCGGAAGCGTCGCGGTGGAACGGAGAGCGTCAATAAGAAGGTGAACTAACAGACTCCATACATGGCCTGAAGATCCAGCTAATCAATCAATCGATCGATCAATCAATCATTTCTTTCTCGGAGTTTGGCCATTGCTGCATTCGCTTATTCTTTATTTTTTATTTAAAAAAAAAAACTAAATGTGTAGGAATATGTAACATTTAAGTGCAGATCCGCGCAAACTCTAACGGATAATATTGCCCACAGCCGAGTTGAACGATTCGATTAGAACTACAAACGCGGATAAAATGTGTTAAAAAACTACAAACATGGCCAAGATGTGCGAATCTGACGGTTAAGAGGTTGGGGTTGGTTTTGAGTGAAAAACTATCAGTAACCTGAAATATATATATTTAATGTTATCCACATTTATATTTAATCCGCTACAGCACTGAGAACTGTTGTAATGATACGTTAGACCATTAACTTTTAAATGCATTATATTCAAATTGTAAACACACTAGAGTCTTTGCATTAAAGACCCACCAATGGCAGATCAACAACGACACGGTAGGAAATGAAATGAAATTGAATGTGGAGGATTTTAACTGTGCCAAGATGATTGACAGGGCAGGTTAAATGGGGAAGGGATGGATGTAACTGGAGTTAAAGATGAAGTATATGTCCCAAAGCTTGCATACTCTTCTGCTACACACTCACACGTATGTTCTTTTTCTTCACAACAAGAGTACATACTTTTAGGTCGTAGTATAAGTAGGCGGTGTGTATCTTTATGGTTTTCTCTAACAGGGTTTAAATCAAAACAAACACCCGCGGCTGCAGCGACGCGTTCCATCCGTGACGTCACAGTACTGGAGGCTAAAGCCTGTTCACTCTTCACTACATTTATCAGCTCTTCATTACTACAGCTCTTCATTACTACAGCTCTTCATTACTACTGCTCTTCATTACTACAGCTCTTCATTACTACAGCTCTTCATTACTACTGCTCTTCATCCATTTACATTTTTTAATAACCACGACAGAATCTGATTGTAAATCTTCTCTACCATTTATTAGATAGAGAATGCATCAAAATAAACGTCGCACACTCAGGCCCCAGACTGTAACAATCTTGCCTGAACTGTGTCCACCATCGGCTCCTAAAATGAGCAAGGTAAGAAGGCTATCATACTATTGAATGCGTTTATTCAACTATCATGGGTCATTATTAATATTAAGCCTGTGTTCATGTTTAGGACTCCTCCGCCAGACTGAATGCACGTACCTCATTCCTGCCTGAGCTGTTTCCCCATCCACCATCGGCTCCTAAGAATGTTTTGAGGAAGGTAAGAAGTAGGGCTGCGCAATATATCGAAAATATCGCAAATGTTCATATCGCGATATGCATATCGCAACGGCACGCAATATCTGAATGGTTTTAATATGAACATTGTGAACAACTACTTCAACATTGTGAAAAGTGTATGTTTTAGGTTGATGCATACAGCAGAGAATAGACTGGGCACACGACTGTTACTTATGTGACTTGCTTGACGTTAAAAAGAAATAACTTGCGAAAAACAACAAAAGAAAAAGAGAAAATCCCTGTGCTCTTGGCTGAATAACCTTTGTAGCTTTATTATGTATTCAGTGTATATTTAGTTCATGTGAAGACTACCGTTTTTAGTTCTAGAGAAATACAAATAATCATCCACACCTAGTTCAGGTGTCTTTGTGTTCTTGCAGGATGCAGGATGTTCTTGATGTTAAGTTTTAGGTTGATATAACTATATATTACCAAGTCAAGCAAAGAGTTTTTGGTATTTAAATAATGGCATTACATTTTTTGTTTGTTTACATTGATGTTAAAATTATATAGTCAGATTTGTGACAGACATTTTTGCTAAAACACTGCTGGTCACTTTCAGAAATTGTAGCGATGCTTTCTTTTCCCAGAAAGAATGTGAAACACATAAATGGTATCATCCTCATTTCTTAAATTAAAAACATTATAATAATAATTTAAATAGATTTTACACACTTAAAGCAATATCGTATCGCATATCGAATATCACATTATTTAACAAGGAAATCGCATTTTTCTTCAATATCGCACAGCCCTAGTAAGAAGGCTATCACACTATAAACCCTTTTCACATTTCCCGGTTTCTCAGAGAGGAAGTCGGCATAGTTGGGTTAACTATTAAATCTGTGTATGAGAGAATACATTCAATATTTTTTGTGTCCATTTGCTCAAATAGCAAAAGAAAAACGGCACAATAGTGATTTCACAACTTTCAAAAAGAGGGAAAAATAGAGTGAGATTGATTGCATTTCCTTTCCCTGCTCTCCCTCCTTCTCTCTGTCACTCACGCATCTCTCTTTCTCACACTCACACACACACATATATATATATATAATGATATTTTGTTACTAAATACTTTTTGTGCAATAATTGTGGTCCATATTAAGATGTTTATCCTCATTTATCATCAACAGGAGTTCACGCCGCGGAACAGGATTGTTCCCAAAGGAAAGAGCCCGATCTCCAGGCATGTAAAGTTTGGCGGGATTCCTCCCACCGATAACCCTTACTTAAAAGGTTTGTAACATTTGAATTCAAAACATATCACTTGAGTATGAAGTAAGCATAAGTTCCTTCATGAGAACCATATTAACATGAAATAAATGTGATGTTTTGTGCAGAATGGCATCTACTACATAATATGTATGGTATCCATGTTGATATGAGGAAAGCGGAGCTATTACGCCAATGGAGCTATGAAGTAAGTGAATTTAGTATATTCTGATTGTTCCAGTTCAAATGAATATGACATTTTGTAATATGTCACCCTGGAGCACAAAACCAGTCATAATGAAATTTAAATATATAATCTTTCCATTAAAGCCCTGAAGGCATTTTTAGAGATTTTTTGTCTGAATGACATTCACAGATTTAAAGACTCATAACTTCAAAACTACAACAAGGAGAGTCAAAAAGTATATATCATGTGTTAGCAAACTTTCTATATTTTTAGAAAATATAAATTTTATTACATTTGGACAATCTATTGCTGAGAAACTGCTGATAAAAGACAAAACATTTTTTTATTTTTTTTATAATTTTTCATATTTTTCTTATTTTACATGCAATAACTCAGGAAGACAATACGGTAGCAGGTTAATTCTTTTTTGGTGATGTTCCCCTATATGTGGTCTACATCTGGATCAAATTTTGTGGTGATAGCATAAAGTAGTCCAAAGTTACAGCATTTGGAACAAAGGTAGCCTTTTTGTTCAGACCTTGACTCCCGAAAGCATTTTAAAACTGTTGTTTTCTGAGTGACATACACCAATTTAAGATCTAAAAGACGGATTATGGTATCATTGGTCTCTTTTTAATCGTGAGAGTCTGCTGTAAATAGGGATGTGTCATTTTTAACGATCGGGTCATGTTTCATGAAGTTATGAGTGAAAACGCCAAGTGTTAGCAACTGCTTTCTTTTACTCCGCTCATTGGCTTGGTGCTGTTTTGTTTGTGTTCTACTTTAAAGAGGGATATTTTAAGATCTAAGAGATGGATTATGGTGTCATTGGTCTCTTTTTAATCGTGAGAGTCTGCTGTAAATAACGATGTGCCATTTTCCACGTTTCATGAAGAGACGAGTGAAAAACGCCACGTGAATGCCGCATCAGTATATTATTTACATATGGGTCTTGCTGGACTTAACTGACAAAAACTCGCTGAAAATTCAGTCAAAGCCCAAAACAATTAGGCTTGTTGTGTTCTACTCAGTGAGACCTTTCAAATGAGATATGACACATAACTATCTGAGCTGTATGATGTTTTTGACACATTGAAGTACATAATAATCGCCCCCCCCCCCATAAATTATGATTATTTTTTTTTCCATTTTATCAGCAAATAACTCAACACTACTTTGGAGATAATCATAATGGCTACATTCATTTTAAAGTTTAGACTCTCAGCTTTCAAATGACACCTATTTTGTGTTGATCAATGCAGTAGTTTTGAAATATATGACAATTAATTTTTTCACAGCTAGGTGGCGCCCGCGGGCGGTACACTCCGATTTAGATGAATAACTCAGCGCTCGTTTAGAGTATCCCAAAATGGATAGATGCATTGAAAAGCTGAGATTCTAAGCTTTAAAATGATACCTATTTTATGTTATTACATTCAGTAGTTGCTTAGTAACCCCCCCCGCAAATTTTTTTCGCGGGGGGGTGTCCCGGGGCCGGGACACTTCGGGTTTAAGGGGTTAGAGTATGGTTTGTTAGGACAATATGTGGCCGAACTATTTGAAAATCTGGAATCTGAGGGTGCAAAATAATCAAAATATTGAGAAAATCTCCTTTAAAGTTGTCCAAATGAAGTCCTTGGCAATGCATTTTACTACTAATAATACATTTATGATATATTTACTTAAGAGATTTACAACATATCTTCATCTTTTTTTTGGCATAAAAGAAAAATGTATAATTTTGACCCGTACAATGTTTTGTTAGCTATTGCCACAGATATACCCGTGAGACGCAGGACTGCTGTTGAGCTCCAGGGTCATATATGAAATATCTACTGCTTGTAAATTGTGTGCATTAGGTTTTTTCATTTGTGTGTAGCATCTGCACTCTTCTAACCTTTCTCCCTCTTTCTTTCTCGTTTCGTTATTTACAGTGTGTGAAAATGGCCCAGCCTAAAAATCAGGAGAAAAGTCCTGTACCCAAAATAGAGGACGATTCCATGCCCTGTAGAAAAGAGAGGTAATTACGTTTACATCATTGTTAAATGTTGATTTGTTTAAGTTTATATAGCTCTGGTTGCTGAACACACAAATGTGACGCCAGGCGTGACGTGACGCGAGTGTGTTCTGCGAGTCTCAGCCGGACGCAGTTCTCACGTTCACGTCCAGCTCCTCGTTGTTTAAATATCAAATGCACTGGCGCATCTGTTGGGCGTCTGGTCTGAACACCAGGTGTGATCAGGAGCATTGCTGGAGCGTTGCTATTGGAGGAACTGAACACCACTGACCAACACACACCTGCTCTAAAGTCAATAGTGCAGTATTTGTGTGTTATTTAAAGAGTGTGTTAGTGATATGAGCCTATAGACGTTCAGTCTTTAAATAGTGACTCCACCGTGGTGCGAGCGCAACTGGGCTTCAGATCGTTAAAGGGCATATTGCAGGTTAGAGACCCCAGTGAGTCAATGTATAGAAAAAATGGCAAAACCAGACGTGATGTAACGGGAGGGAGTGCGGTGAATTTCAACGATAGGAAAACAATGAATCGCTACGACAGTTCAGACGCTGAGGAAATTATAAATGTGTATTAATACTCATATGGCAGACCACAGCCGTACAATTATGACACACAATTAGACACAGGCCAGGATTAGACAGATCAGCGGTTAGAGGAGACGAGTTGTGTGAGGAGTAGGCCTGCCGCGATAGTCAATAAATCAATTAATCACGATAAAAAAATTAGCTCGATAATTTTTCCGGCCGCGATAATTTCCACTTGCATGCTTGTTTGTTTTCCTCGTCTCTCTCTCTCTCTCTCTCTCTCTCTCTCTCTCTCTCTCTCTCTCTCTCTCTCTCTCTCTCTCTCTCTCTCTCTCTCACTGCGCACGCACCTCGTCCGTTTGGGGAGGTGTTTATACTCGACGCGCAGACTGGGTGCCAGCGTGATGAGACGTCATGCTCGGCCAGATTCGCCTGGAGCTCGTGCTTCTTCGGTTGCGGAGCCGCACGCAAAGTTACAAAATTTGACGTGCACACTGCCAAGCGAAATGGGGTCTCGCGCACTTAAAGGGATAGTTCACCCAAAAATGAAAATTAGCCCATAATTTACTGATCCCCAAGTCATCCTAGTTGTGTATGACATTATTCTTTCAGACGAATAAATAGTAAATACTATAGTATATAGTTATATTACAAAAGTCCAGGCTAATCCAAGCATTAGAATTGGATTCATAGTTGCTCTGTTTTTGAAGTCCATAAAAAGTGCATTTGTCCGTCATATAACTGCTCCACGCGGCTCTGGGGTGTTAATAAAGGCCTTCTGAAGATAATCGACGCGTTTGTGTAAGAAAAATATTTATATTTATAACTTTATCAAGTAAACTTTCGACCGACCGCATTCCGTGTTTAATTTATAGAAAAATTGTTGAAAGTTCCCCAGCCGATCGAAAGACTAACGCGACCAGGTCCGCTCGTCATGACGTCACGAACGCATCTTGAGTTCCCTTTCATTCAGTCACTACGACGTACGTTAGTGACTAACGAATGGGGGTTTCGCTTAGAAGCCTATCATCTTCGAGCATATAGAAAACGCCCAATGGCGTGCCAATGCCATGGGGCATGCGGAATTTGCATACGTCACTCCGCCTCACCGCGTGAGTATATAAGGAAGTACGTGGCAATATCGCATTATGTTTCTGCTTTCGGAGCAAAGAGTACCTCTCTTCACTCCTACAGCCTTCTGAGATTCGTCAGCTTCTTCGAGACGAGCAGCTTTCCAGTCGGTGTTGGTGTGACGGAGCGTTCCAGCGAGCACATACTTCCTGCCTGCCTGATCTGCGCTGAGGTCGTCTGACAGCTGGTGTGTGTTTCCCTGGGCGCTTCGGCATCGACTGCAAGGTTTCCTCTCATAAAAGAGCTTGCACGTGACGCGTCCTTTTCAGGGCTTGTGGATGATTCATGTTCTCACTGCGGGAACATGGTCATCTCGGTGTTACGGTCGAGACTCTGTGAGCTTTGTGCAGATACCTGAGCGAGAGTCCCCTCTGCCACACCCCAATCTGCGGCGATCCTAAGCACCCCTCCAAAGCCTGTAGGTTTTTGTCATCCCTGGTGGCGAAGTCCTATAGAGCCGCGGGGCAGGCTGCAGCTTCACTGCATGCCATGGCAACTCTTCAGGCCTACCAGGCCAAGTTGCTGTGCGACATGCACAAGGGAGGAGCTGACCCAGGACTCAGCAATGAGTTGCGTGCCACCACCGACCTCGCTCTCCGGGCGATGAAGGTGACCGCGCGCTCCCTGGGTCAGGTGATGTCCACTAGTGTGGTCCAGGAGCGACACCTATGGCTCACCCTGGCCGATATGCGTGACGCAGAGCGAACACGTTTCCTTCGAGGACTTCGCCCATCAGTTCTCGGCCGCTCAGAAGCAGACTGAGGCCATAAAACACATACTGCCCCGGCGGTCCGCTGCTGCCTCCACCCAGCCGCCCGCGCAGTTGCCTCAGCCTGCTCGCCGCCGAGGACGATCGAGCCTGTCCCTCCAGCCTAAATGAAGTCGGGGTTCTACAGCCCCTACTTCATTGTACCCAAGAAAACCGGTGGGTTACGGCCAATCCTGGACCTTCGCATCTTGAACCGAACCCTCCACAGGCTTCCGTTCAAGATGTTGACTGCGAAACTCCTTTTCGAATGCGTTCGTCCGGACGATTGGTTTGCAGCGATCGACCTGAAGGACGCCTACTTCCATGTCTCCATCATTCCTCGCCCCTTCGGCAGCACGGGGTTCGCATCCTGAATTACCTCGATGACTGGCTCATACTGGGCCACTCTCGGGAGCAGGTTTGCGGACACAGAGATTGGGTGCTCCATCACCTAGCCCGTTGGGGCCTTCGGGTCAACTGGGAGAAGAGTAAACTCTGCCCAGCGCAGAGGATCTCTTTTCTCGGTATGGACATCGACTCAGTCACCATGTGCGCGCAGCTTTCGAGTGAGCGCGCGCAGTCTCTGCTGACTTGCCGCCGTCAAATCGAGAGCAAGAGTGCGGTTCCACTGAAACTATTTCAGAAGCTCCTGGGGCATATGGCATCTGCAGCCGCGGTGACGCCGCTCGGAATGCTTCATATGAGACCGCTTCAGCATTGGCTTCGCGATCGAGTCCCGAGGTGGTCATGGCAGTCTGGCATGCTCCGGGTACAAGTGACTCGGGCCTGCCTACAGACACTCACCCCGTGGTCGAACCTCAGTTTTCTACGGGACGGTGTGCCCTTAGAACGAGTTTCCAGGCATGTTGTCGTATCGACGGATGCCTCTGTCACGGGTTGGGGTGCCATGTGCAATGGACAAGCAGCCGCGGGCTCCTGGACAGGACCCCAGCGCCTTCTGCATGTCAATTGCCTCGAGTTACTGGCAGTACGGTCCGCCCTGCACCGCTTCCGGGCGTTGCTGAGGGGTCAACATGTGCTTGTCAGGACAGACAACACGGCCGTAGTAGCGTACATCAACCACCAGGGCGGTCTACGCTCCCGCCGTATGTCTCAACTCGCCCGCCACCTCGTCTTATGGAGTCAGAAGCGCCTGAGGTCCCTTCGCGCTGTCCATATTCCAGGAGCCCTGAACCGTGCAGCCGACAAGCTCTCACGGCTTCAGCCACTCCAGGGGGAATGGAGACTCCATCCCCAGTCGGTCCAGCTGATTTGGGAACAGTTCAGGGACGCACAGGTAGATCTGTTTGCCTCCCACGACTCTTCCCACTGCAGCCTGTTCTATTCCCTGACCGAGGGCACGCTCGGCACGGATGCACTGGCGCACAGCTGACCGCGGGGCCTGCGCAAATATGCGTTCCCCCCAGTGAGCCTACTCGCACAGCTCCTGTGCAAGATCAAGGAGGACAAGGAGCAGGTCCTTCTGGTCGCCCCGTACTGGCACGGCCGGACCTGCTTCCCCGAACTAGTACTCCTTGCGACAGCCCCTCCCTGGCCTATTCCTCTGAGACCGGACCTCCTTACTCAGAGACGGGGCACCCTATGGCACCCGCGTCCCGATCTTTGGAACCTCCAGGTGTGGCTCCTGGACGGGACGCGGCAGGTTTGAGTGGCCTACCACCACCGGTGGTTGCCACCATCACTTCCGCTATGGCAGAGTCCACTCGGCATGCCTATGCGTTGAAGTGGAACCTCTTCGTCACCTGGTGCTCTTCCCACCAAGAAGACCCCTGGAAATGCCCAATCGGGTCCATGCTATCGTTCCTCCAAGAGGGGTTGGAGCGAAGGCTGTCTCCCTCCACCGTTAAAGTTTATGTGGCCACAATATCTGCCTACCACGCTCTCTTGGGGGACAAAAAGGTAAGTCAGCACGACCTGATCATCAGGTTCCTGAGGGGAGCGAGGAGACTGAATCCTCCTCGCTCTCCTCTCGTACCCTCTTGGGACCTTGCAGTAGTTCTAAGTGCTCTGCAGAGGCCTCCCTTTGAGCCTTTGCGGTCGGTTGATATTAAGTTCCTGTCGATGAAGACGGCTCTGCTGACCGCATTGGCCTCTCTTAAGAGGGTCGGGGACCTGCAGGCATTTTCGGTTGACGAAGCATGCCTGGAGTTCGGGCCGGCTAACTCTCACGTGATCCTGAGACCCCGGCCTGGATATGTGCCCAAGGTTCCCACCACTCCGTTCAGAGACCAGGTGGTGAACCTGCAAGCGCTGCCTTTGGAGGAGGCAGACCCAGCCTTGGCACTGCTCTGTCCAGTACGTGCCCTCCGCGCTTACGTAGACAGCACGCAGTGTTTCAGGACCTCAGACCAGCTCTTTGTCTGTTATGGTGGAGAGCGGAAGGGAAGTGCTCTCTCAAAGCAAAGGCTGTCTCACTGGATAGTGGACACCATTGTTTTGGCTTACCAGCAGCAAGGTCGACCATGTCCCCTTGGGGTCAGGGCACACTCCACGCGGAGCTGCAGGCTGGGCGACACCGAACACATTTGCCAGATTCTACAATCTCCGAGTGGAGCCAGTGTCCGACTATATACTCGCCCCCCCAAGGGGCCGGTAATGGGCCAGGCTCAGGTGTCTTCGCTTGCTCGCCATTCCACTCCACGGACTGGATACGTGCAATATTTTTCCTCAGATGAGCCCCTGAGTTCCTCCAGCACCGCTTACGCCGATACCTGTGTGTCTGCCCTCTCTCGAGCCCAGACCCTCGTGTCCTGCCAGGTGCCCCGTGTGCATGGTTCCCCTCCGGCGACCCCCACACGAGTATTTCCACCGTAAGCCTCCCTAGCGAGCAGGTGTCCTTCCCTTGGCAAGCCCTGCCACCCCTAGGGTTAAAAATCCACCTGCGGCTGGTACCCTAGAGTTTTCCCATATGCAGCCCATAGCGGGTCATATGTATACTCTTAAGTCCTCCCTACGGGCAGGCATCTTGGCATTCCCTCCCTGGGATATGCTTCCCAGTGTACCTTGCTAATCCTGTGATAAGCGTGGGTCCTTCGTCCGTATTAGTCTTACGACAGGGAACTTACACTTACGCAGGGCACTGGAAGACAGCTGAGTGGCCGGATTGTATTGGAACCCCCATTCGTTAGTCACTAACGTACGTCGTAGTGACTGAACGAAAGGGAACGTCTCGGTACGTTCCGTTGCCACATCAGCTGTGCTACCTGGAACGCAGGAGTTCAGTCTTGGCTCCTCAAGCAGGTAACATAATGCGATATTGCCACGTACTTCCTTATATACTCACGCGGTGAGGCGGAGTTACGTATGCAAATTCCGCATGCCCCATGGCATTGGCACGCCATTGGGCGTTTTCTATTTGCTCGAAGATGATAGGCTTCTAAGCGAAACCCCCATTCGTTAGTCACTAACGTACGTCTCCGTTCCCTCCTCAGGGAACGAGGGTTACATACGTAACCGAGACGTTTCACTTTCAACATTCAACACTTTTCCATGGAATGCGGTCGGTTGAAAGTTTACTTGATAAAGTTACAAATATGGATATTTTTCTTACACAAACGCGTCAGAAGGCCTTTATTAACACCTCGGAGCCGCGTGGAGCAGGTTTCCTCAACTTTGTTTTTATAGGAAACCTGTGGACTCGATGTCCTGACAGGCTGGACACAATAATTTACCATGACAGTGAAAAATTGAAATGGAAGAACTACCGAAAATACACCGACTCGTACTGAATACCAACCTGTTCTGCACTGAGCCAGCGCAGAGCCCGACAAACGACTCCCTCTCGTGACGTAATATGACACAATGTTGAAAAAAAAGTGTTTTTTTACAAACGGCCACTTTATCTACTAAATTTGTGCTCTTATGTTATTTTCAAACAAGGTTATATATTCATTTAGAAGAAAATGTACCTGCAATATGCCCTTTAAAACAGGACCCACTGATTTATTTGCATTTTGTCAGAGCTCAGGATTTTATTTTTGCACATGTATATGTTGCATATGCACAGTGAAGATACTGCGTCTGGCAACATTATTAATAATAGCATCTCTGTTACTGTTGCAGTGGAATCGACGAGGAGCAAAAACGGCAGAAATTAATTAAAGAAATTGAAGAGCTCAAAGAGTCCATCAGGATGGTAAACACACACTTACATTTACATCAACAACAAAAAAACACACTGATGTCTTCTGTACAGTTCTGTCTCACTGACTGATTCTGAATATCACTGACTATTCATGTGTTCTACAGGAATTGGATGCTGAAATGCGAGCACGTTTAGACAATCATCCTCCGATGACAGTCCGGGTCCGGGCAATGTTTAGACTTGTAATGGAAGGCAAACACAGTGAAATAAAGGACCCCATTAAGCAGCTGGAAGTGGTGAATAACGCACAAATAATTCTGGCAATCTTGAAAGAATCTGTATTTGTTGTTGATATGATTTTTAAAATGAAAATAAGTTTCAGTAAAGTCCTAAAGTCAGCACAGCAATGTGTAATGAAATGCAACACGCAAGCTGATGTTTTTTTCACAACTGCTCTTTTGTAATTCTACCTCCAGATTCGGGACTTCTTTAAGCTGGCGAGAGCAAAGCACTCGGCAGATTCATTTGGAAAACTGACCAAAGAAATGAGTTTTCTTTATACCGGCACCGATTTACTTGAAAAAGCACCTCGATTAACAGAGAAGATAAAGGAGTTTTATAAGGAGACCATCGGCCCTTTCTGCAGCCCTGACGATCCTTACACTATGATGAAGGTTTTAGAGGAGTACGCTTTAGAAAGTGTAGAAAGCATGCCGCTTATGACACTCAGAAGATTGAGAAAGGACCTTTTTGATGCCTATTTTATCACGTAAGATAAAAAAAAATACATGTTTTCATGACAAAAAGCGATAAAGCTACTGTGATGATCATCAGTGGCTGTTATAATTGTATAGTTTGTGTGATCTCTTGATAATCTCCCTCCTTTACAGTTTGAGGGAAACTAAAGAAGCAGAGGAGATTGAAGGAGAATGGAGGAAGAAGATGCTGGAGAGAGCGAAGGCACATCCTCCAGCACAAATAGTAAGTGCCACACAGAACCAGTACATACCCCGTACTTTTGTCCTGCTCATCAAAAATTGTAACATGGATCCATAGTGTGATGCTAACTTAAAAATCACATCTCTTGCAGATCGATAAAAGGCTCCTAAAATACAGCCTGCCGCTGCCTGCAATCAAAAAATAAATTATATGCAGCAATCAAAAAATAAATTATATGGGATATCCATCTTGTAGTGTCTGGAGTCTCTCTCTCTCTCTCTCTCTCTCTCTCTCTCTCTCTCTCATGGGATCAAAGTGATGTGAAACAGCAGGGATGCCTTTCTCTACCCAGTTCTGCATGTAAATCAGATCCCGGCACCTAGGGGCTCCGGTGAGTCTCGGTTTTATTAGCTGTCAGACTCTGACGACCCACCAGAGAATGGCCAGGGCTACGACGATGGCTCTGCGAGGAACTTCAAATAGATCCCTATCAATCACCTATTAATTAATACCATAACTCGGAAAGTTTGTCCTTTGTGGCCAGAGGGATAAACTTCCCGAAAATTGGGTAAAAGACCTAGTGAAAGTTGATAAGGATTAAAAATGATAAGGATTAAAGGATCCGTTAAACAGAACGGATTTTAGTTCATTCTTAAAAGGATATTCTATAGCCTCCTGACTTGGCTTATATATTCGTAGTTAATTGCAATTCATTGTAGTTAATTGTGTATATATTTGTTCAAATATTTAGGCTGGGTATCATCAGATTTGTGATTCAATTATAACCTGTTATGATTAATCATAAATCCCTAAATATTAATACCCATAATTCCCTATTGAGCTAAATTTAATTTAATAATATATGTAACCCTAAGACGTTACAATCTCAAGAAGAAAACCCAGACCATCTCAAGAAGAAAAAAAGTAGACGGAAGGATGAGAAGCAAGAGAACTTCACCGAACTCTTGGGGGACACCGGGCCCCTCCAGCCTCAGGCAAACGCTGGCGACTCCTCCTCTCCCTCCCGATAGATGGAGAGAGTCCGGTTCCCAAAGCACACTGCCGTCCGGCCTTCCACCAGCCGGGTGAACTCCTCCAGGCGATGGCGCTGGAAACCCTTTGATGGACGACTCTCTGACTCCTCCCCCGCCTCGCGGACGACGACGACCCCTCCGGCTTCAGACACATCCAGCAGTGAGTCCCCCGTTTGCTGCGCCTCTTAGGTAGATAGATAGATGGATGGATGGATGGATGGATGGATGGATGGATGGATGGATGGATGGATGGATGGATGGATGGATGGATAGATGGATAGATAGATAGATAGATAGATAGATAGATAGATAGATAGATAGATAGATAGATAGATAGATAGATAGATAGATAGATAGATAGATAGATAGATAGATAGATAGATAGATAGATAGATAGATAGATACAACCCCAAATCAGAAGAAGTTGGGACAGTATGGAAAACGCAAATAAAAAACAAAAGAAGTGATTTCTAAATTTACTTTGACTTGTATTTCATTGCAGACAATATGAACACAAAATATTTCATGTTTTGTCTGGTCAACTTCATGTCATTTGTAAATATGCATCCTTTCCTGTCATTCAGACCTGCAACACATTTAAAAAAAAGTTGGGACAGGAGCAATTTAGGGCTAGTAATGAGGTAAAATGGTCAAATAATGATGTGATTTGAAACAGGTGATACAACAGGTGATTGTAATTATGATTTGGTACAAAAGCAGCATCCAAGAAAGGTCTAATCCTTTAGGAGCAAAGATGGGCCGAGGATCGCCAGTTTGCCAACAAATACGTGAGAAAATTATTGAAATGTTTAAAAACAATGTTCCTCAAAGAAAGATAGGAAGAGATTTGGATATTTCACATTCAACAGTGCATAACATAATTAAAAGATTCAAGGAATCTGGAGGAATTTCAGTGCGTAAAGGACAAGGGCGCAAGCCTAAGCTGAACAACCGTGATCTCCGATCCCTCAGGCGGCACTGCATCAAGAATCGTCATTCATCTATAAGCGATATCACCACATGGGCTCAGGACTACTTTGGCAAACCTTTGTCAAGTACCACAATACGTAGTTACATCCACAAATGCCAGTTAAAACTGTACTGTGCCAAAAGGAAGCCCTATGTTAACAGTGTCCAGAAGCGCCGTCGACTTCTCTGGGCTCGGAGGCATCTGGGATGGACCATCACACAGTGGACACGTGTACTGTGGTCAGATGAATCAGTATTTCAGGTATTTTTTGGGAGGAATGGACGCCGTGTGCTCCGGACCACAGAAGAAAATGATCATCCAGACTGTTACCAGCCACAAGTCCAAAAGCCAGGGTCTGTCATGGTATGGGGTTGTGTCAGTGCCCTTGGCAAAGGTAACTTGCACTTCTGTGAAGGCACCATTAATGCTGAAAAGTACATAGAGATTTTGGAGCATAATATGCTTCCTTCAAGAAGACATCTTTTCCAGGGACGTCCATGCATATTTCAACAAGACAATGCAAAACCACATTCTGCACACATTACAAAGTCCTGGCTGCGGAGGAAGAGGGTACGGGTACTTGACTGGCCTGCCTGCAGTCCCGACCTGTCTCCAATAGAGAATGTGTGGCGCATTTTGAAGCGCAAAATGCGACAACGAAGACCCCGTACTGTTGCCCACCTTAAGACTTGTTTGCAGGAAGAATGGGACAAAATTACACCTGAAACACTTCATCACTTGGTGTCTTCAGTCCCTAAACGTCTTTTAAGTGTTGTGAAAAGGAATGGCAACATTACAAAGTGGTAAATGCTTTACTGTCCCAACTTTTTTTTAAATGTGTTGCAGGTCTGAATGACAGGAAAGGATGCATATTTACAAATGACATGAAGTTGACCAGACAAAACATGAAATATTTTGTGTTCATATTGTCTGCAATGAAATACAAGTCAAAGTAAATTTAGAAATCACTTCCTTTTTTTTTATTTGCGTTTTCCATACTGTCCCAACTTTTTCTGATTTGGGATTGTAGATAGATAATCCACATTCACATCCACATCCACATGTGAATAATCCACATTATTCACAGCCTTTGCTCTATACTTTGTTGAAGCACCTTTGGCACTGATTACAAAGTCTTTTTGAGTTTGATGCTGCAAGCTTGGCACACCTATTTTTGGGCAGTTTCTCCCATTCATCTTTGCAGGAACTGTCATCAGGTTGGATGGGGAGCCATTTTCAGATCTCTCCAGAGATGTTCAATCGGGTCTGGCCACTCCTTTGTTATCTTGGCCGTGTGCTTGGGGTCGTTGTCCTGTTGGAAGATGAACATTCGCCCCAGTCTGAGGTGCAGAGCGCTCTGGATCAGGTCTTCATCAAGGATGTCTCTGTACATCCTGACTAGTCTCCCAGTTCCTGCCATTGAAAAACATCCCCACAGCATGATGCTGCCACCATGGTGTTGGCCACGTGATGAGCGGTGCCTGGTTTCCTCCAGACATGAGAATTTAGAGTCCTTCAGGTGCCTTTTGGCAAACTCCAGGTGTGCTGTCATGTGCCGTCTGGCCACTCTACCACACAGGCCTAGAATTGAGGGAAACAATAATGAATTTAATCCATTTTGGAATAAGGCTGTAACATAACAAAATGAGGAAAAAGTGAAGCACTGTGAATACTTTCCAGATGCACTGTACCTTCGGCCGAGTCCGTTTTGTCACAGTCGGGTCACTATAGAATTAAGGAACTCAGCCGTGTGAAACGTTTTCGAGAGGAATCATTTCAGCTGAAAAACAAGTAATTGAATTAATTTATTGTTCTAGTGTTGTTTGATGTTTTAATTGCCAAGAAATCAGCTCCGCACCTCCTCACTACTCCAAAAATGATCAGTACTTTTTGCAGTTGGGTCTGTTCGAGGTCGGATCAAGTTCTCACCACAAACGAACCTGTGGCGAGGAGGGCGTGGTTTCGCGGGGTCTGCACAGACGGAGAGAGTGAGGAGACGAGCGGTAAGAAAGTAGGTCAAGTGCATAACGATAAACAGCTGTGTCTGATTGCAGTGATTGGCGTGGAGAGACCGGATAAAGCCGCTCCCCAAACAGGGAAGAGAGAGAGAGAGCTGGAAGGACACTGAGACACGAGGATAAGAGCAGCAGAGAGGAACTGCCTGAACAAACCGATGATAGAAACAAGAGAGAGTTTTGAGTTTGATTTGTGCGATGTGCACGTCTGTTTGGTGAACTGAGTTATACGACAAATAAACTTGAGTTCCATGTCCAACCCAGCCGACCCCTTGCCGTCTTCCTCCCACACCCCACGAATCGTATCACACTGGTGCCGAAACCCGGGAGGAAGAAGAGGGACGCGTGTCGCCAATGGCTGGTGGTCGAGGGAAGCGACGTGGACCATATCATCGACCAGGTGGTACTGGAGCAGTTCGTGGCACGTTTGCCACGAGAGACTGCGCAGTGGGTCCAGTGCCACCGTCCCGCGTTGCTGGACTCGGCCATCCGACTGGCGGAGGATCAGATGGTGGCATACCAAGGGGTCGGCGAACCCCTACCAGCTGTCTCTCTCCCCTCCTCTTTTGTTTCCCCTCTTCCCCCCTCTCTCTCGCCTTCTTCGGCGAGACCTGTCCCTGCTCCTAGGTCACGCCGGGGCCCGCCACCGAGACCGGTGGCCCGTTGGAGATCGTGGGGAGGCGTCGACCGATCAGGGGGCTCCGCCCAGTGGACCGGGATCCTGGGCTCCGGACCAGGTGACTGGCCAGGGAAGCCTGGGCCGGCATGTTGGCGTTGTGGGGACCCGGGACACTTCATGGACAGGTGTCCGGTAATGGAAGTGGGGACTCTGGTCCGGGTCCCCGACGTGCCACAGGCTGCCCCCGATCAAGCTGGGTTATACCAAATACCCGTGAGTATTAAGGGGGGTACATATCAGGCTTTGATGGATTCCGGCTGTAACCAAACCGCAATTCATCAAAGCCTGATAAAACCCGACGCATTGGATAACGGCCGCCTGGTTACGGTAAGGTGTGTGCACAGGGATGAGGTTAAGTACCCATTGGTGCCAGTCATAATCCAGTTTCGAAGGGAAAAACATAGTGTGGAGGTCGCGGTTAGTCCCCACCTCTGACATCCCCTGATCTTGGGAACGAATTGGCCGGCATTTCGGGAGTTATTGGGGTGTATATGTGCGGATGTCTCTTGGGAGAAAAGAGGGCGGGGGAAGAGCGCGGTCGCGCAGCTAGGGAAAGCTGAGCCGGGACCATCGGGAACTGGGTCAGAGGAACGGAGCGCTGTGAACAGGCTAATTCTGTCGGAGCGTGATGATTTTCCTCTGGAATAGTCCCGAGATGAGTCGCTCAAAAATGCCTTTGAGCAGGTTCGTTCGATCGACGGCCGGCTTCTTCAACCCGCCCGGCCGCTCTCTTTTCCTTATTTTGCCGTGATTAAAGATAGGTTGTATTGATTAACCCAAGATACTCAGACAAAACGAGATACAACCCAATTGTTAGTACCGAAGGGCCCCCGGGAAATGCTTTTCCAGGTGGCTCATTGTAATCCCATGGCTGGGCATTTGGGTCAAACGGGCACGTTGAATCGTTTAATGGCCCGATTTTTCTGGCCGGGCATTCACGAGAATGTGCGCAGGTGGTGTGCCGCTTGTCGTGAATGCCAGTTGGTAAACCCACCGGCCGCTTCAAAAGCGTCATTGCGCCCTCTACCTCTTGTGCAGGTCCCCTTCGAGAGAATTGGCATGGACCTCATTGGGCCATTAGAACGATCCGCACGGGGGCATCGCTTTGCATTAGTAATAGTGGACTATGCAACTCTGTATCCCGAAGCAGTAGCTCTCCGCACCATTTTGGCAAAAAGTGTGGCTGATGCTCTGTTTCGTTTAATCTCCCGGGTGGGAATTAGAGGTCTTCACGGGTCCAAAAATTCATACCCGAACCCGAAGAGACCCGTAATGTGCTTAACGGAACCGACCCGGACCCGTCTATTATTTCAAAAGCTGGACCCGGACCCGTGAAGATCCGAGAAATGCCAAAAACGTAGTACCCGGAACCGACCTGGACCCGTCTATTATTTAAAAGCTGGAACCGAACCCGGCGTGAAGACACAGACCCGACTGGACCCGTTTGTCACATATTCCACAATAACTGATATTAACAAGTCAATAAACAAGTTATGAAAAATATAACTTTTTGTCTTACCTAGCCGTCGTCTCCCTTCCTTGTAACGTTACTTGTGATGCATTACATCCTTGCCAAAAAGTTAAATCCATGTTATTCCTCTCTTGTTATTCCAAGCATGCTTAATTCACTCATCATTTCAGCTTTAAAAGTCCACTTTATGTCACGGTGACGGATGACAAATGCGTCTTTGCAGATTTGCATTTCGACTCGAGTTAACTCGCATAATAACTTTGACTGTTTGCCCTTTTTAACTAATAACGATTGCTCGTTCGGTGGCCGCTGACGTCCGCATTATTTATTTGCTATAATCTCTGTGAGCCGAGTCTGTTCACCAAAACTTTAAGAAATAAGACGGTTCATTCATATTATTATTAAAGTCAATCACAGCGGAAGCTCGGGTTGCCATAGAAATGACACGCGCTTGATACTGCACATGCGCGGTGGCTGGAGCAACCTGAAATATGAGCTTTTTTACGCAATTTGAGCATCATAGAAAACATTTGTGACAGTTCAACTGAGATTTTGTTGCTGATTTTAAGCAACTACAGTGCGTCACACGTAGACAGCACTTACTTTTTTCTCATGTTTGTCCACAATATGCATGAAGGATGCCCGGACAGAAGAGGTGCCCGTGGGTTTAACTTCTTTATATTCGTTGTTTTTTAGCTTTTTTCACACATCACTCATGAAGGTAACCATTATTATTACCGTGCGCTTGCAGAGAGAGAGAGAGAGAGAGAGAGAGAGAGAGAGAGAGAGAGAGAGAGAGAGAGAGAGAGAGAGAGAGAGAGAGAGAGAGAGAGAGAGAGAGAGAGAGAGAGAGAGAGCCGGGCATGGTAGTTCGCTGCCGGCCAGAACACATTTGGTTACCGGAACACAAAAAGAAAGTGGTTCAAACGGAATTAGAGGTGATGCTGGACTTGGGAATAATATAAGAGTCCCACAGCGATTGGGCGAGCCCGATAGTTTTGGTGCCCAAAACGGACAGCTCCGTGCGGTTCTGTGTGGATTATCGCAAGGGGAATTGCGTATCGAAGTTCGACGCTTATCCAATGCCGAGGATTGACGAGTTGCTTGATCGGCTAGGTTCGGCTCGTTTTTATTCGACACTGGACTTAACGAAAGGATATTGGCAGATCCCCTTAACTCCATTATCCAAAGAAAAAAACGCTTTCACAACGCTGTTCGGATTACACCAATTCGTCACGCTTCCGTTCGGGTTGTTCGGGGCACCCGCCACCTTTCAGCGATTGATGGACAAAATCCTTCGGCCTGACACTGCATATGCGGTTGGGCGTGTGGAGGTCAAGTATCTGGGCTTCCACTTAGGGCACGGACAGGTGCATCCCCAAATTAACAAGACAGCAGCCATTGCAACCTGCCCGCGTCCAAAGACCAAAAAGGAGGTGAGGCAGTTCTTGGGGCTGGCGGGATATTATAGAAGGTTTGTACCTAAGTATTCGGACCTCACCAGCCCACTGACTGACCTCACTAAAAAAGAGGCACCAGATACGGTCCAGTGGACGGAGCCATGCCAGCAGGCTTTTACCCAAGTTAAAGCTGCTCTGTGTGGCGGGCCGCTCTTGCATTCTCCTGATTTCTCTGTCATTTCTGTTGCAGACGGACGCCTCGGACAGGGGGCTGGGTGCAGTATTGTCTCAGGAGGTGGAGGGTGCGGAGCGGCCGAAAAGGAGTGTCTGGCGATCCGATGGGCCGTTCTCACCCTCCGTTATTACCTCCTGGGGTGGGAATTCACCCTCTGTTTGGACCCCTTGCAGTGGCTCCACCGCATGAAGGATACCAACGCCCGGATCACCCGTTGGTATCTAGCTTTAAATCCTTTTAAGTTCAAGGTGGTCCACAGGCCGGGTGCACAGATGGCTGTGGCTGACTTCCTCTCCAGGAGGGGGGTTGGGGTTGGGACGGCTGCAGGCCGGATGGCTCCCTGGCCTGGAGCGGGCGGTGGGGGTATGTGGCGAGGAGGGCGTGGTTTCGCAGGGTCTGCACTGACGGAGAAAGTGAGGAGACGAACGATAAGAAAGTAGGTCAAGTGCATAACGATAAACAGCTGTCTGAGTTTTTCACAATCTGTTCAGTTACTGGGATTTTCACGCACAACCATTTCTAGGGTTTACAAAGAATGGTGTGAAAAGGGAAAAACGCCTTGTTGATGCTAGAGGTCAGAGGAGAATGGGCCGACTGATTCAAGCTGATAGAAGAGCAACTTTGACTGAAATAACCACTTGTTACAACCGAGGTATGCAGCAAAGCATTTGTGAAGCCACAACATGCACAACCTTAAGGGGGAAGGGCTACAACAGCAGAAGACCCCACCGGGTACCACTCATCTCCATTACAAATAGGAAAAAGAGGCTACAATTAGCACAAGCTCACCAAAATTGGACAGTTGAAGACTGGAAAAATGTTGCCTGGTCTGATGAGTCTCGATTTCTGTTGAGACATTCAGATGGTAGAGTCAGAATTTGGCGTAAACAGAATGAGATCATGGATCCATCATGCCTTGTTACCACTGTGCAGGCTGGTGGTGGTGGTGTAACGGTGTGGGGGATGTTTTCTTGGCACACTTTAGGCCCCTTAGTGCCAATTGGGCATCGTTTAAATGCCACGGCCTACCTGAGCATTGTTTCTGACCATGTCCATCCCTTTATGACCACCATGTACCCATCCTCTGATGGCTACTTCCAGCAGGATAATGCCCCATGTCACAAAGCTCCAATCATTTCAAATTGGTTTCTTGAACATGACAATGAGTTCACTGTACTAAAATGGCCCCCACAGTCATCAGATCTCAACCCAATAGAGCATCTTTGGGATGTGGTGGAACGGGAGCTTCGTGCCCTGGATGTGCATCCCACAAATCTCCATCAACTGCAAGATGCTATCCTATCAATATGGGCCAAAAATTCTAAAGAATGCTTTCAGCACCTTGTTGAATCAATGCCACATAGAATTAATGCAGTTCTGAAAGCGAAAGGGGGTCAAACACAGTATTAGTATGGTGCTCCTAATAATCCTTTAGGTGAGTGTACACATGCAGCGACATCTCTACAAGAGACTACAAGAGCGAGTGCGCGTGTGCTGCGCCCGTCATCCACACAGACGCAGAAAATGCAGGAGTAATATTTAATTAGTATTTTGCAGTTTATTATTTACAGACACTAGTATAAATTCGGCTTCAGTCTGGAGCCCTGCGCTTAACTTAACACGGAAGCGACTGAACGCAGCTGCTATGGTGAGCAATTTTTAGAACAGACCCGCGGGCAATTCATGTGGTCCCCTGAGTCTAAGTCGTTGCTTTCCTTCTTCTTTTTAAACCCAAAATGTTCCCACACATCTGCTTTTAAGCATGAAGGTGCTGGATTTATATTCGCCGCCATTTTCTTGAATCTCCTCGCTCTGACTCCGTAAACAAGAAGAGGTAGACGTTGGCGTCTGTGTAAAGTTAGTAGTACGGGTAAAGGGTAGCATCTTTGGTTGAACCTCAGCTCTATTAAGGAGAAGGATAAAAAATTTCTGACGGACCCGCCCGTGTCTCCTTCAGGCCTGTTTGGCAACACAACGCTGTTGTCGAAAGGTTTCAGGAGGCATCCAAACAAATGGTCGCGTTTCAAAAGCTCCTCCCCCGCCCCTCACATTTCACTGGGGCTGCCGATCACAGAGAGCAGCCCCAAACATCAAAAGCCAGCTCTTCACACCGTGCCACGCTAAAACAGAGTGTGGCTTCCCGTGCTCCCCCTCAGAAAGATTGGGGACACGGGAAGCGCAATCTGCCGCAGCCTTCGAGGGGTAAGACGGCGGACCGTCATTACTTCCAAGAAGGCTGCAGGGAAAAGGGTCCTGACGCCAGAGGGGTCAGGATAATGGAGGCGTTCCTCCCGTTCCTCTGGGGGTCATTCTGCCAACCATGCCACCTCTGGGGTTACAGGGCGCAGCAGTTTCCCACGAGTGTGTATCCCAGGGTCCACCCAGAAATGTAGTGGTCCTGGGCTGCATGCCCCCTCCGAGGAGGGTCCTAGAGCAGTCAGTTCAGGTGTTCCCTGCCGGTTCGCTGTTACAGGGCACCGTACTGACAGTTCAACAAAAACCAAAAGCCATTCTCGAGAGGATGGTACCTCTAGAAAACTTTTTGGCAGCGTGGAAGCGACTGCCAAATGTTTCTCGTTGAGTCCTGCACACAATAGAAAAAGGGTATCAAATACAGTTTGGGTCTCGCCCGCCCAGGTTTATGGGGGTCCTACCCACGCTGGTGGGCCCCGAGCAGGTTCTGATAATGGAACAAGAAGTAAAAGCCCTGTTAGAGAAAGGGGACAAATGAGTATGTACCTCACTCAGACAGGGAAGCGGGTTTTACAGTCGGTACTTCATAGTTCCAAAGAAGAATGGGGGTCTGTGTCCCATTTTAGATCTTAGGGTGCTGAACAAGGCGGTCATGCAACTCAAGTTCAAGATGTTCACCTTCAAGACAAATCGTGCCACAGATCAGGTCCGAGGACTGGTTTGTCACAATAGATCTCAAGGACGCATATTTCCATATCTCCATCCTTCCATATCACAGGAAGTTCCTGAGGTTTGCTTTCGGGGGGAAAACATACCAATACAGAGTTCTTCCATTCGGTCTAGCACTTTCACCTAGCCTGGTCTTACCAGACTCTTGTACATTTCATTTGTACATAGAGTCTGGCCACTCTCCATTGACAAGCATTTACTTCCTAGAAGGCGGGAACTCTGTTGAAGTTTAAAACTATTGGATCTGCCAAGAGTCACTCTGGATCTGCCTAACCAATCGCTAACGTTTGTGCGCCGTTTGCCTTTGATTCTCACATTAACTGTGCACACCACCTCAGTGTCAGTGATAAAACCTTGTGCATTCGGATTGTGATTTATTCACGGTGGAGAGGAGAGTTTTGTGATTGGAACGCGCTGCTCTCGTGGTGCATATCTCGTGCAATCATAACATGATTGTATATGCTGTAAATAAAATGTCATATGCTTGGTATGATAAGAATAAATGCTGCCATAAATAACAGCCCAATTCAAATGTTTACGTGCTTTTCTTCTTTTATTTTTTGAGCGGTGATGAAATATTTTGCTCTTGTAAACACTTGCCAGCATTTAAAGAAATACAGGTCTAGAAATGCATCGAAATGACATCGAAGTGCAGCCGTACGGTGCTCTGCAGGGGTCTAATATATATAATAAGTGAATTTAGAAGTGATATATTTTTGAAAACTCAGAGATGTGGATTTGGAGAGCAATAACATTACCACACGACCTTTGTGTTTGTCAAAAGCAGTCTGTAATTCAGCTGGGGGGGTTTTCGCGGGTGGTGGGAGACGGACGGCTTCAGCAACTCCTTCACCACTAACGAGCGAGCCGAAAAAGACTTTTCCCGGACCACAACATTATGGCCACCAACAAAACTCAGCAGTGATTGTTCTTGCTCCGTGTAACGGAGTTCGTTTGTTCAGGGAAGAAGGAGGCGGGAACCGGCGAACGTTTAATAACTTTTAATCAAATAATAAACACAAAATTAAAGTAAAAGCGGAAGCCCCTCACGGACGACTGCAGCGCACATACACAACAAAACGTAAACAAAACCAGACCCAACAAGGGGTCCCCAGCATCTAAGCAAAGAATGAGCAAGTGGGTGGTTGAGACCACTTCTCCCTTGGCCGTCCGGTCCCACTCTACTAGGAGAGTGGCAGCCTCTAAGGGCCTTATTTCAGGAGTGGCTCTGCAGGACGTTTGTGATGCGGCGGGTTGGTCCTCAACGCATACATTTGTTTGGTTCAACTCTTTGGACTTGGACTCTACACCAGGGTCTGGGGTTTTGTCGTCCTAGTGCTGTTTTTTCACACTGGACAGGCACGTCTCGCTATGGTGGTGCTCAATGGGGCCGCAGCCTAGGGTACACTGGGGTCCCACCCACTGTTGAACACTCTGTTGCGCACTACGGCATGGCTTTCGGGCACACTCCGGGTCCCAGTGACTCGCCCCTGCCTGCAGACCCTCACCCTGTGGCTGAACCTCATTCTATTTTATCTTAAACGAAGGCAATTCACCAGCATATGAACGTTCGCCTATCAACGGGTTGTTCTGTTTGGCCGATGACCGCGCACACACACACAGCGGTGAAGTGGCCGTTTGAATTGAACACAGAATCGATTCTGAATTTTTGAGAATCGATTCTGAATCATTGGATAACGAATCGCGATGCATCGATGCATCAACCTTTTCTCCCACCCCTATGTTTAATTTGGTTTAATTATCTGCACGTGCTCCTCCCGAAATTTGTTAATAAAACATCACTTAGTTCTCCTTCCAAAAGTTAGGCAACCTTTTGTTTGTTCTTTTGGCCAGACCCTTTCCTGAAGATTGATTGCTTCCATTTTACTTTGTTACCTGAAATAAAATAATTTTAATTTGCCTAATCTAGTGGTTGACTCACATCTCTGGGCAGAGGACTGAAGTGAATCCTACAGGGTCTTGTCCTGATGAGACTGAAGCTTGATAGCCTCGAAATCTAGACGCACCCTAGCGACAGCAAGTCTAATTTGCCGCGAGTGTAGTCTAGCAACTCTCGGTAGACCTGCGAGCTGGAAAAAACAAACTCTGGTAAGGCCAATCACATCGTTTATAGAGTCGGTGGGCGGGCTTAACGTAATGACGGCAGAGTTGTGGCGGTTCCGTGGGCTACTCGTAAACAAAGAAGCTGGTGAACAGCCGTCTTTCTAATCGGCTTTGGCCGTGTCTCTGCACTGAAAAAAAATAACGATTCGTTGGCTCAACATCCATTACTTACAAAGATAAATAGATTAAACTCAAAAATATATTTATAACATTGCAAGCTCTACTTAACATATTCTAGAGTATGCAACACAAAAATGTAAATTAAAAGGTGAACATAAGTGTTTGCGTAAACTACTTCAACTAGCATTACAGCTTGGTTCAAATTAAGTAAACCTAACATAAAATTTTACGTATTTGTGAGCATATTCTATCCAGCCAATGAGCAGAAGCGGGAGCCATTTTGAAGCGTGATGTGGTGAAGACTCTGTCAGGTAAGCTGTCTTTGAAAAAACCTAGGTAGAATATTAGAGTTTGACTTTTTTAACATTCATTAACACTTGTTTATTGTGTTAGTGGAGTTTGTTCCTTTTACTGGAAGAAGCACAATGCAACGTTCTCCGAAGCGCCATGTGGTGAAGATGGTGAAAGGAGGTAAGCTAAAGCTCAAATTTATATTAACAAAGTAAAACATTCAATTTTGACATTTTTAACTTTGATTAACACTCATTTATTGTGTTAAGCTTAGCTTTATATTAACAAAATAAAGTGTGCCATCTAACGTCCACTCTTTTAATGCATTTGTAGTCACTGGGGATTCGTCAATATTATATTTTTAATTTCCTATGAGTTCTTCAGCAATCAGAATGTTACTTTTGAATACCTTGCAACTAGCTCTTTATATCGAGTTTGTATGTGTAAGTTTATTGCACATGAATCAAGAAACCGATTTGCACGTGATTATATTTTATAAATGTACATGCTTCCTGCAAACTTATTGTTGAGTGCTTAAATGCTTATGTTTGCGCGTATTCATGAAGACTGCATAAGGTAAAGTTATGGAGTTTGCACAAATGCATATGCATTAAGTGCATGCACTGAGCTTTCCAAAAATAATATATAACAAAAGTTGAAAAAGTTAGCCTAATAATTTTTATTTTGTAGTACTATTGTTTTATATGTATTATATAAAATATATATGTAACATGCAAGTTTGTGCAAGTTGTGTTAACTTAACATAACTTAGTAGATTCTATCGTGTTACATATATTTTTAAGTAAAGAATGTTGAGTGAACTCAAATATGTAAGTACATATAACAAAGGTTTTCTTGTTCATTTTAAGTAAAATTATTCCAAGTTGGGTTTACTTAAAAAGTGTGATGCAAAAATTATGCGTAAATATTTTAAGTAAATCCAACACATCATTTTTACCAGTGTGGAAGACTTGGAGTTAAGCTTTTCTTTTGAGGAAAGAACAAAGAACGGCACTGAAGTCATTCTTAAAAAAGCAAGATGTGTTCGGACTCTGAGTTTTACCGGCCGGATACGGCGAAATATTGCTTGAGAAGTTGCAGTATTATATGGTAACAGCTATCTCACAGACAAAACAGCCTATATCATTTGACTGTCAATTTATAATAAAAATAAATCAATCTAGTAATAATAATACTATTAGTTAAAAAATATGGACTAATAAAACGAAATAATTAAACTGCTATGGGCTGACAGTGAAGCAAAAGAGGCAGAATGAGCCAGCCAGGAGGTCGAGTGCAAATACTAACGAGTCCAAGACATAGAAAAACCAGAGACCTGACTCGAGTACTACACAACTAGGTCAAGGTTAGGGGTTAGGGGTTAAGGGTTCAGGTTTAGTTATTGTAATTACTATAATAAGTACATAGTGTGTACATGAGGAACAAGACTGTAAGATAAAGTGCTAGCCATTTTCCAATAAAGTAGACACTCGTCTTAAAGGTCCCGTTCTTCGTAATCCCACTGGTCAAACTTTAGTTAGTGTGTAATGTTGCTGTTAGAGCATAAATAATACCTGTAAAATGATAAAGCTCAAAGTTCAATGCCAAGCGAGATATTTTATTTAACAGAAGTTCCCTTTCAAAGCCTACAGCGAACGGCCGGTTTGGACTACATCCTGGTACTTCCTTCATTAATGACATCAGTAGAACAGACTAACCTCCGCCCACAAGAATACGCGAAAAAGGGGGCGTGGTCTTGTTGCTCTCCCACGTGGAGAAGAGGAAGTGTCGCGTGGAGAAGAGGAAATGTTGCGTTTGAGTGTGTTTGTCGCCATGTTGTCGAGACGCTGTTATTTTCATCCCGGAGTCAAATCACCTTTGTTTGGCTTTCCCAGGGACGCTGTAGAGATCATTGAGCGCATACATCTCCCGTTAAGAGGCGTGACCTTTCCGTGCAAGTTACGTGCGCTAAGCTGCTGTCGAATCACAACACAGGAACCGCTGGCACAATCAGAACTCGTTACGTATTTCTGAAGGAGGGACTTCATAGAATAAAGGAACTCATCAGCCGTTTTTAGGACAGTGAGAACAGCGGTGTACAGATGAGCAAATTGTGTGAAAAATACTGTTTTTTTACACGCGAAACATGAACACATGTTATATTGCACACTGTAAACACAATCAAAGCTTCAAAAAAACACGAAAAACGGGACCTTTAATGTAATATGTTAACCCTAAAGGGACATTCGGGACTAATGTGAACAATCTTTTTTACTTTAATTTTAAAAATACTTCCCTTAATCTGAGTGGTACAAGGCTTGGCTACTTTTTCTAAGTGTGCCACCTGAACACAAAAAAAACAAAATTACTCGATTTTAAAGGTCCCGTTCTTCGTGTTTTTTTGAAGCTTTGATTGTGTTTACAGTGTGCAATATAACATGTGTTCATGTTTCGCGTGTAAAAAAACACAGTATTTTTCACACAATTTGCTCATCTGTACACCGCTGTTCTCACTGTCCTAAAAACGGCTGATGAGTTCCTTGTTCTATGAAGTCCCTCCTTCAGAAATACGTAACGAGTTCTGATTGTGCCAGCGGTTCTTGTGTTGTGATCATAGGTCGTGATTCGACAGCAGCTTAACGCACGTTGCCCGGTAAGGTCACGCCTCTTACCAGAGATGCATGCGCTCAGTGTTCGAGTGACGTTATCAAAGAAGGAAGTACCAGGATGTAGTCCAAGCCGGCCGTTCGCTGTAGGCTTTGAAAGGGAACTTCTGTTACATAAAATATCTCGCTTGGCATTGAACTTTGAGCTTTATAATTTTACAGGTATTATTTATGCTCTAACAGCAACATTACACACTAACTAAAGTTTGAACAATGGGATCACGAAGAACGGGACCTTTTAAAATGTTAAGTGGTTGAATAAAACAACAACTCCTTAATTGGGCGGGCATCCATAGGAATTACAGATGCTAGGACACATTTCTCAATACTTAGGTCACTTTTGCAAAACTCTTCACACAGTGAGCGCAACAGAAGTCTATGTGGGCTAAACTGAGGATCATTATCACCGCTTTGGCACAAAAGGCATTCAGTGACTACATCTCTCAAATTTCTTGAATTTGTTTCTCCCTCAGACACAACAACCGCCAGAACTCTCTGTACGTACAGGCCAATCTGCACATGCTTACATACGGTTCTCAAAATGATATATTTTAATGAAATATATTTTAACTCTTAAAATGAAATGCTATAAAGACAATTGGACCAGCCACAGCTGACTCTCATTGTAGATGGTGGATGGTGTTTATACAAATTCTTGTATTTTGGAATTACTAAACGACATAAAACATTGATGAATTCTGCATCATGTCTGATTGATTCCAGTAACATATATTGCAGTGAATTATAAACAGAGATGTGTCCTTGTACATTGTATAATGCTTCATGTTGTGTGTGTTTTTTAGGTTATTGTTTTGTGGGTGACAAAGTGTGTTTGTCGGCTGTCAACCTTTGATTCAAGATTCAAGAGATTTATTTGTCACATACACAATTATATAGAGCATATATAACCAGCAGTGAAATGAAAGTCAGGTCCGCTCCATGGACAGTGCAATATTAAAAATTAAAAAGAATAAAAAAAGAATAAAATATAATACAACACAGATGAAAATATACATAGAAATACAATATACACAGATAAAAATATTCATAAATATAGCTATGAGAAAAAGAATGAAAGTTGGAGGCAATGTGCATATGTGCATTATACTGTAGTCTTAAATATTAAGATACACAGGAATGTACAAGAGGAAAAGTGCAAACGGGTCGACACTGACAGAATGTTACATTGAGGTAGTGAAGGATGAAGATCTTACTGATAAAGTGAATGTTAGGTAGAGACATCAAGATGTTAAGAGGCTGGTTTTGAATTTAAGAGCCTGATGACCTGGGGGAAGAAACTCCTCCTGAGTCTCTCAGGCTATGGAAGCGCTTACCAGATGGCAGCAAAGTAAAAAGATGGTTACTGGGGTGGATGGAGTCTTTGATAATTTTAACAGCTCTGCTTTGGCAGCGTTTGAGGTAGATGTCCTGTAGAGAGGGGAGAGCAGACCCTGAGATGCGCTCAGCTAAGCGCACAATTCTTTGCAGTCTTGATTAGAGCTGTTCCCATACCACACTGAGATACACTGAGACAATGCACTTTCTATGGCCCCTGAATAGAAAGTTTTCAGGATTGCTGGTGAGACCCTGAATTTCCTCAGCTGTCGCATATGGTATAGTCTTTGCCTGGCTTTATTTACCTGTGTTTGAATGTGGGTAGTCCAAGTCAGGTCCTCAGAGATGTATACACCAAGGTACTTGAGGCTTCTCACCCTCTCCACAGGGGTCCCGCTGATCATAAGAGGAGTGTAAGGCTGCTGGTGTCTCTTCCTGAAGTCCTCAATCAGTTCTTTAGTTTTGCTCACATTCAGAGAGAGACAGTTGTCCTGATGTTAATTTCTCTACCTCACCCAAGTATGCAATCTCAGTATTGTTGAACCACAGTATCATCAGCAAATGTGATAATAGATGTGGAGCTGTGGGATGACACGCAGTCATGTGCGTAGAGAGAGTAGATCAGGGGACTCAGGACACAGCCCTGTGGGGCTCCTACGTTCAGGGTGATAGAGTTGGAGGTGTACTGGCCTACTTTCACCACTTGAGGTCTGCCGGTAAGGAAATCAAGAATCCAGTTGCAAAGTGGAGAATTCAGGCCAAGGTCCATGAGTTTAGAAGCAAGCTTTATGGGGACTATAGTATTGAAAGCTGAGCTATAGTCGATAAATATCAGCCTTACATAGTTCTTATTATTGCTGTCAATGTGTGTGAGAGAAGAGTGCAGCAGTGCTAATTTTGACAGCATATTTTGATTTAGTTTTAGTCATAGTCTTTTGACTAAAATGCCATTTAGTTTTAGTCATATTTTAGTCACCTGAATGGTTTTTAGTTTCAGTCTCCTAAAATCTAATGAGTTTAGTTCAATTGTAATACATTAAGCATTTAAGCGTTACATAACCGACTGACACTTGAACTGACATTTTGACATAATTTTGTTTTTAACATTAAAAATACACAAAAGAGCTCAATTCACTTTTTTGTTTTTTTTAAAAACATCTATATAGTTTTTATAACTTTGTATTTCTGTTTTAGTTAGTATATCATGTTAAGCTAAAGCTTCAAATCATTTTTTTAATTTTTTTTAATTTTATTTCAGTTAACATTTATTTAATTTAAAGTAACATAGATTTTTTTAAATGGTTTTAGTGAACTATTATAACCCTGATACTTTATTGAATATGTGTCAAATACTGGTCTTTCCTCCTGACTATGAATTAAATGGGAATTAAATTAAACACAGTTTATTGTGTGAGCAAAAACTAATATATAATGCGTGACTTTTAATTATAAACCAGCTGGAAATACACCGGGACTCTTATTTTGAAATCTCGCCTTACAGTTGCAGGAGCTCATTCAAGTTCAGATGAGGAGATAAAATATGCATTGTAACATCGAAATAAATCTAATTAATAAACTAAATTAACCATATAAACTAAATTACTGATCTAATTATTGATCTAAAGCCCACAGTGTCACCGTATGGAAATTGAAATGAACTGATGACATCAAATGGCTATACAGCTGAATAAAATTATGCTGTTTAACACTGTAAAGCTGCTTTGAAACAATCTACATTGTTAAAAGCGCTATATGAATAAAGTTGACTTGACTTGCTACAACCGTCTAAAACACATTACTATATAAACATGGTGCAGTAAACACTGTCATTATTCATCAGCATTAGTTCATAAACAATAGTCTGGCATAAATGTGTGTTATTGATTGATTGAGCCGCTCTGGAGCGCTGGATTGGGGGTGTGTGAGCCTGTAGGCCGTGTGTTTTCCAGATCAAATGTGCGCATCTGTGACACAGGACATCAGTTCTGATCCGATCTCTTCCCTAATCCCTCACTAACATTTTCATCTCGTTTTTATTTGTTGACGAAAATGATAGTTGATTTTCCTCATAGTTTTTGTCATCCAACACTAGTTTTTATTTAGTTATCGTCTCGTTCTCGTCAGTGAGAAAAGGTTGTTGACGAAAATTATGACGAAAATTTTTCATCAACGAAATGAACACTGGAGTGCAGAAAGTGAGAGATGGCATCATCCGTGGATCTGTTGGGGCGATAAGCAAACTGGAGAGGGTCCAAAGTATCAGGGATGAAGGAGCAGATGACGTTTTTAACCAGTCCCTCAAAGACCTTCATGACTATTGATGTAAGGGCCACTGGATGATAGTCATTCAGACAAGAGGCTTTATTGTTCTTAGGCACAGGGATAATGACAGATTTTTTGAAGGAGGTGGGAACCACCGATGTAGCAAGAGACTCGTTAAAAATAGATGTAAACAAACCAGCGAGCTGAACAGTGCAGGACCGCAGTATACGGCCAGAAATCCCATCAGGTCCGGCTGCTTTCCTGACGTTCACTCGCTTTAATGCCCTCCGAACCTCATCCTCAGACACGGTGATCATATGATTACTGATCGGCAGACTCGCGCTGCTTAGATTGTTTTCAAAGCGGCCGTAGAAAGTGTTTAGCTCGTTAGCCAACGACGGATCTACGCTCATTTATTTCCAAAGGCACAGATGGTCCTAAGTCCTTGCCACATGCGTCAAGAGTCATTAAGCTCAAAAAGGCCAGGGAAACTATAACTATAACTATGGTATTTTGTCTGAAATTTAGTTTAATATCTAGTTTTATTTTATTATTAATGTAAGAGGCCAAATTACAGAATTTTTTGTCATAAGCTCACAGTTTTGTGCATTTGTATTTATATTAAATGTGTGTATTATACTAAATACCATAAAGCCGTTCTAGATATACACTGTAAAAAAATATTGCTGGTTTAACTTAAAAAAGTAAGCAACCTGGTTGCCTGAGTTCATTGAAATTAAAAATTTGAGTTAATACAATGAAAGAAATTGGTTCAATAAATAGAAACTCAAAATATTATTGTATCTGAACCACAAATAAAAAGAAATGTTGTGATAAATCATAAAAATGGCACAATTTGGCATGTTTCACTGCATTATTACAAATAAAACACACAATTACCCAATATGCTTACAAAATCTTTTAATAATATTTGAATAAAAAGTGATGTCGATTCTCAAATGTTCATTGAATTAACTAAATTTTTTTATTTCAATGAACTCAAAATTTTAAGGCAACCAGGTGACTTACTTTTTAAATATGTTGATACAGTGTAGAAACAATATTATACACAAAATATTACAATATTTTACGTGTGGTGATCTAAATAGACTACTCGTTAATTTAAATAAGAGTTAACTTTAAAAAGGAGTTTGATAATTTTTACAGATACTGTTTGTGTCCTATCTCAAGCTACTCTCTTGTCAGCTCTAACTTTTGTCAAATCTATCATGTTTCCAAAAAAAAAAACATGTAATCTATATAAAATGCTATAAAAGGTGTGTCTACAACATCAACTCTTAAAAAAAAAACAGCCCTGCAGTTGAATGTCTCCTGGAGAAGCAAAATAAAGTGTTATTAAGCAGACTACAAATACATTTAAAAAAAAATGACTT
The DNA here is from genome assembly GCA_023566225.1 of Romanogobio albipinnatus. Lineage (NCBI taxonomy): Eukaryota > Metazoa > Chordata > Actinopteri > Cypriniformes > Gobionidae > Romanogobio > Romanogobio albipinnatus. The sequence goes on along the minus strand of CM042254.1, from coordinate 2,351,912 downwards.
GTTGAATTTACTCAAAAAAGCAGCGTTAAGTGGATCCACACAACTATATTGAGTAAATTTTAGTTACTAACATAAACGTAAAAAATAACAATTTAGTTATATGAACAAAAGAAAGTCAAGTAAAGCTGACAAAATGTCTTTAAGTAAATACAAACCATTTTAATTTTTCACTGTTACATCACATTTACACGTGCAGTTTACTTAATAATGTTGTTAAATTTATAAAAGTGTATTATGTGAGGTGAACACATTTATCGATTTAATTTACTTTATTAAATTAACTACTTGCTCTACAAGTGTAAGTGGAAAAATATTAAATAACAACAAGCATATTTTTAGAAACTAAATGCTAAAATAACTTAATTAAGGGCAGGAAGTCCATCCAATAAATGAGTGTATGAGTGCCCACCGCCTAAACACAGGCACTCTTCTGCATAATGCTAACCACAAATTACAGAAGCTCCTCTAAACTGAACATTAAACACTGTCATAAACTAACAACATCTTTCCCTTTACTGAAAAACATTAAATAACACTTTAATCCCTAAATTTACTCTCCTAATGCAGTCCCTTGCAAAGCATGCTGGGAACTTCAGATCCCAGTTTGTTCGTTTCACTCAGCAATGTTAAGTTGACCGAACAAACCATTATTAAGTAAAGCTGACAATACTCATTTTTAGTAGAAACAACTCAGTATATTTAAGTTCATTTAGTTACATGAGTTTTTTAAGTAATGTGAACACGGATGATTTGAGTGCAACAGTGAAAGTTAATTTTTTTGAGTGTTAGTTGACATGTAGTTGCAAAGTTACTCATGGTTAGTAAAGTGGACCATTGAAATAAAGTGTTAATACAATTTTGGTTACAAGAAAAAACACTGATTTTATACACCAGACATGGTGGGGTCTGCTAAAGCGATCCTCCAATATTCCTACCATGGAGATTCGACAGAACAAATGTCATGCCAGTATAATTTGGAGGACATAACCTACACTCAAAAATTATTTTATGATGCTGTTCCCTTTATTTAAGCAATTCATCTTGATTTAACACAATTATATCAGGTTTCTGCTTCAAATGTAATTGATTCATGTTAAACTGACTTAAAACCGTTACTCTTTGACATAACTTGATGTTTTCATTTTGAAATAACATGTTAACCCAATCAAACAAGACTTTCACTTCCCATCATGCTTTGCAAAGGGGCTGAATTCAGAGAGTAAATGTTTAAATGAAGTGCTAGTTGATGCATTTTTAACAAGATGAGAAAATAAAGAGACTTTTTAATGCTTAATGTTTTATGTTGGTATTTATACGTTTTTGTAATGTTAATGTTTCAGAGGTTACCATTGCGGTGTAGAGCATGTGCTTGGGGTGAGGACCTGCGAATAACAATATTAAATATGTTTTAATATAAAAAAAACAACTTTGGGCATGCCATGGATGTAAAAAAAAAACAATTTTCTGGCTAGCCAATAAGAACTTGTAAATGTTGTAAAAATAGCATTTCACTAAATATAAATAATCAATTAAACTGGATTACTTTTTTGTGGTTTGTTTTTTATATTAATTTTAGAATAATTAAATTGAATAGTTTTGGACAAAATTAAGAATGTTAACTAAATGGCATTGAATTAACCTTACGTAAAAAACGTACGTTTACTGAAATAAACAATGTTAATTAGATTCAACAAAACCCAATTACGTGGAACCTGTTGACATAAAAACAATTAAGTAAATCCAACGTATCATTTTTTGGGATTTACTGTAGATTTGAACTATATGTTCTTTGGGTATCTTTCTGTTGATGCCATTTTTTAAGCCAACTATATTTCTCATGAGAAACATCTTTTAAAGTAATTAGTAATCTCTGTAAATAAAGAGTGATGATTTGTGAGCACACGTTTGTTTACTTGCTTTGGAAACCTACACCCTTTGCTGACCTTACACCTCTGCCCCAGACCAAGCTCATTACTGAGGAACAATGACCACTCTATTCCTGTACATGAGGTTTTTAGATGCAAAAAAAAGATTAATTTGCATAAAATAAATCTCACCCTTAGAATCTTCTGAATGTTCAACACATCAAGTGCATTTTCCTGGTAAACAGAATGACTCAAAAACAGAAGACATTCAGAGGAAAGTCTTAGTTTCCTTTCTTGTGTCATCCCCCAAAATGCTGAAAACCACCAGACTAAAACTTCTGTTTGTTTTTCCAGAAGAGCTCATGGTGAGAGAGGCGGGTTTAGCAGAATGTGCTCTAGGGTCTACAAGCTGGAATTCAGCCCACGTCTGTGGATGCAATTATCGGCAAACAAGGCTTACAAATGAACGTTTAATAAAACACACAAACCTAAATGTGCAGAGGACATCTGTGAGGGACTGAATAACTACAGAAATAAAGCTGAGACAATCATATTCATATATATATATATTATTTTGATGCTCCCCCAACAGACCTTTACTGACTATAAGTAAATCTGCAACTACATCACTTATTCTTTTGCAAATGTCAACTTATTCTTTTGACCCAAACCCAAACACCTAACCCTGACCTAACAGTCTACTAATATATGGATCAATCACAAATAAGGTTTTTAAGATTTAAAAAAAGTATAATTTTAAGTAAAAAATTTTGTCAAAAAAATGTGTGGTGTTTATTCATATTAGTTTTACAGATTTTAAGAGCGCATTAATTCATTATTAAACCAGATTTCTGATTTTACCACCCAGAAAATGTCAGATGGTGCGACCATATATTAATTTAAAATAATATACATACAATGAGGAAATTAAGTATTTGAACTATTTTGCAAGTTCTCCCACTTAGAAATCATGGAGGGTCTGAAATTGTCATCATAGGTGCATGTCCACTGTGAGAGACATAATCTTAGAACAAAATCCAGAAATCACAATGTATGATTTTTTTACTATTTATTTATGATACAGCTGCAAATAAGTATTTGAACACCTGAGAAAATCAATGTTAATATTTGGTACAGTAGCCTTTGTTTGCAATTACAGAGGTCAAAGGTTTCCTGTAGTTGTTCAGCAGGTTTGCACTGCAGGAGGGATTTTGGCCCACTCCTCCACACAGATCTTCTCTAGATCAGTCAGGTTTCTGGCCTGTCGCTGAGAAACACGGAGTTTGAGCTCCTCCAAAGATTCTCTATTGGGTTTAGGTCTGGAGACTGGCTAGGCCACGCCAGAACCTTGATATGCTTCTTACAGAGCCACTCCTTGGTTATCCTGGCTGTGTGCTTCGGGTCATTGTCATGTTGGAAGACCCAGCCTCGACCCATCTTCAATGCTCTAACTGAGGGAAGGAGGTTGTTCCCCAAAATCTCGCAATACATGGCCCCGGTCATCCTCTCCTTAATACAGTGCAGTCGCCCTGTCCCATGTGCAGAAAAACACCCCCAAAGCATGATGCTACCACCCCCATGCTTCACAGTAGGGATGGTGTTCTTGGGATGGTACTCATCATTCTTCTTCCTCCAAACACGTTTAGTGGAATTATGACCAAAAAGTTCTATTTTGGTCTCATCTGACCACATGACTTTTTCCCATGACTCCTCTGGATCATCCAAATGGTCATTGGCAAACTTAAGACGGGCCTTGACATGTGCTGGTTTAAGCAGGGGAACCTTCCGTGCCATGCATGATTTCAAACCATGACGTCTTAGTGTATTACCAACAGTAACCTTGGAAACGGTGGTCCCAGCTCTTTTCAGGTCATTGACCAGCTCCTCATGTGTAGTTCTGGGCTGATTTCTCACCTTTCTTAGGATCATTGAGACCCCACGAGGTGAGATCTTGCATGGAGCCCCAGTCCGAGGGAGATTGACAGTCATGTTTAGCTTCTTCCATTTTCTAATGATTGCTCCAACAGTGGACCTTTTTTCACCAAGCTGCTTGGCAATTTCCCCGGAGCCCTTTCCAGCCTTGTGGAGGTGTACAATTTTGTCTCTAGTGTCTTTGGACAGCTCTTTGGTCTTGGCCATGTTAGTAGTTGGATTCTTACTGATTGTATGGGGTGGACAGGTGTCTTTATGCAGCTAACGACCTCAAACAGGGGCATCTAATTTAGGATAATAAATGGAGTGGAGGTGGACATTTTAAAGGCAGACTAACAGGTCTTTGAGGGTCAGAATTCTAGCTGATAGACAGGTGTTCAAATACTTATTTGCAGCTGTATCATACAAATAAATAGTTAAAAAATCATACATTGTGATTTCTGGATTTTTTTTTAGATTATGTCTCTCACAGTGGACATGCACCTACGATGACAATTTCAGACCCCTCCATGATATCCAAGTGGGAGAACTTGCAAAATAGCAGGGTGTTCAAATACTTATTTTCCTCACTGTATATACAATATACAAATGAATCATTGTAAAATGCATATCACATGGTAAATTCCCTTTCCCTTTTCTATGTGTTGCCCTTTTAGTCCAATTCATATAAACGGACACTTTTCTGTGTTCAGAACACAATTTTCCATAAGGAGTTTTTATGTTTTTATTATTTATACATTATATAATTGTTTACATTTATATTTCTTACTTCATTTTGCAATTGCAGTGGGAATTGATAGTTTTAAATGTAAATTTGCTGGTCGCACCACCTGACATTTTAGGTCTTTGAAACACAACTCAAAAAGTCAATTGAATTTCAAAAAAATTAAAAGAGTATCTTATAAAGTAAATATTGTACATCAATTTGATGTGACATGCATGTAAACATTTTTTTTTAGGAAAATAATGAATTCAGACACAAATACATGTCATGTCATTGACCCATATACTGTATATAAAATTAGTCATGCAAGAGCAAACATTTTATAGTTCATCTATAATATAAACCTAATTATTATTGGGGGATACAAAGCATAATAGGGGTAGGGCTTATTCAACTGAATTTATGTTTCTTGTGACCTTTACATCAAAATCATTTGATTTAAAGGATTTTGTTTCAATGCTTGAAATCTGTTTCGCAGATATACATTGTGCCTTCATATGAATTTCTTTCTTTTCTTTTTTGTTGAATGGGCTGAATAGTAAAAGAGAAGCAGCCTAAAAGTGTTCAGCATACATGGAAACTCATTCAGCGTTGTTTAAAAAGCATCCCATGATGCATCTTGTGTAGCTGTTTGAGAGAATGACTGGACTGCAGAGCTGGAATCTAGACAAAGAGTTGCTACTGTTAAGCGGAATTATCCTCCAGGGACCCAGAAAAAAATAGATTTTTTATGTCATTACATTGAAACAAATGGAAAAAAAAACGTTTTTGAAAAATTATATTTTATTTATATGTTATGCTTTATCCTCTAGTGACACCAGGATTCAGTTGTTTAAAATATAAAATGACATCAAATTGCATGTATACGCAAAAACTATTGGATTTATTTTTAATTCACCAATCAATTTTTAGGTTTCAGGATTTTTTTAAACAAACTTTGTTTAAAGATGATTCTGAATTATGTTATGAAAGATATAATGTAGTGCATTGATAAACCATTTTACTTTATGCAATTTGTGGGTAAAATGGCCATACTTGGATTTTACCATTCAATACACTGCATCTAATTTGCATATTAATGTGTTCTCGGTGCAACATGTCATGAAAAAAGAATAATGGGAGTAATAATTGGCAACATTTTCATAATAATATCTAATATGAATATTGATATGTAATTTCTTTCCCTGTTCACTTGTTGTGTCTCCAGAATGCCTGATAATCATGATTTAAGTCCTGGCGTCTCTACAGTGGACATTTATGAAATCAATGCCCTGTTCTGGGACAGAAAGTCACATTTTGATTAGAAACCCCATTTCCTGAGATGTTGATTTATAACAAATAATTAGAAAATTAATCTGATTATAATTAAAAAAATTATCATATTTCCATAAGAGTTTTAAACATTAATGTCAGATGTTTTTAAAGAGCAAGAAGAAGTTCCTGTCCTGGTGAAACCTCCAAACATTTGGTATCTCTGCAAAGCCCCGGATGTGCTCCTTACAGGACATCCCGACTGGGACATGTGACATGTATGATGTCAGAGAAATGCACTCAAATATAACGTCCCACTACAGAGGACAAAAATCTATTCGTGGGTCCCAGGAGGATAAAATAGACATTTCTATTTTTTGTTATTATTATTATTGTGACTGTTATTCTAAAATGTGTAAAATAGCAATAATGAAGCAGGTCGCTTCATTTAAAAAAGTGTATCTTATGGTGAGGCACTTACTTTGGAAGTATTTTCGGGTGAAAATTAAACTTCCTCTGTTAAAATGATTGTATTATTTGAGCTGTAAAGTTGTTTGATGTTGTTAAATTGAATAAAACTTTACACAGAAGCGGTTTGTGTCAACACACTTATTGTGTATGTGTTGTGGCTATACTTTTCAAAGAGTATTTTAACATTTGAGGACTGGCCCTATTTACTTGCATTGTTTATGCCTTGCTGTTTTTTTGCTTTGTTTTGTTTTTTAAAGAAGAGGAGGAGTGCTGTTGACTGAACTTAACTTCCATTGAACATGCCTAGACATTCAAAAATATTAATGGCAACTTAATCTGCTGTAAAACATTCAAATAAACGTAACTTTTAGATGTTAGATGCATTAGCATTTTCTCATAAGACTCAGAAAACAAACTCTTGATCATCTGTTGTGTTTTTGTTAGTTTGTGTGTGTGTGTGTGTGTGTGTGTGTGTGTGTGTGTGTGTGTGTGTGTGTGTGTGTGTGTGTGTGTGTGTGTGTGTGTGTGTGTGTGTGTGTGTGTGTGTGTGTGTGTGTGTGTGTGTGTGTGTGTGTGTGTGTGTGTGTGTGTGTGTGTGTGTGTGTGTGTGTGAGAGACTCACATCCAAGTATTTCTTTCCCCCCACTTTACACGTGAAACTTGGAATGGAATGAAAGGTGTGATCTGTGAAGAACCAGACTGCAGATGACGTCAGAGACGCGGTATAAAAGCAGAGGAGACACAGACACACTCAGAACCTCAGATCTCACCAGACACAGCACTGAACATGCTGTGGACGCTCCTGTTCGGCTGCAGCGTTTATCTGCACAGCGCTCTGGTTTCTGCTCAGGGACTATCCAGAGGTGAGTTGACTTCTGCATGATTGCATTCACCTCGCATGGAAAGTTATTGAAAGAGTAACACACTCATATATACAGGGTTTACACACTTCTATACTTCTGAGGTGAGCATAAAATGTTTTTTTTTGTTTTGTTATATCTTGTATATATTCAGAAATCTAAAAAGTCTTTGTAGAGGGATATCTAATGTGCACTGCAAGATTAGTATATTCATAAGCAGAGGAGGACAGAACGTAAGTATTTTTACTTTCCAAGTAATTTTATGTTTCAAGTATATGTACTTTATCAGTGTTTTTCTTTGGATAACTTTTACTTCACAACCTTCCAAAATATATTATTGTACTTTTTACTGCACTATGTTCAATATTGAATATCATTTAATACTGAATTACATTAAAAATTTAGTATTGAATACTTTTACTCAAGTAAAAGTAATTCAAATTTTACTTGAGTACAAATAAGAAAGTACTATATTTTTAATATAATTAAGTATTCAAGGTAAAAAAAAACTTTTATTTATGAAATGGTGTACAGTAAAAGGTATGACAGTATAAATTATGCTTTGGAATGTAATGAATTAAAAGTTTTTCAAAGAAAAACACTGATAAAATATATACTTGTAAAATGTACTGGAGTAGAAAGTAAAAATACTTAAGTACTGTCCGCCTCTGTTCATAAGCATATTATACATAAAATGCTCCCTCATAAATGAACATACACTTTTTACAAAGCTCTTATGCTAAGAATCTTTCTACTGTTTGCCAAGTAAGACAATCTATCATCTTTAATATCATTTATACAGCTGAATAGAACATTTACATTCTAAGAAGTTGCTCGAGAAACATCAATATTTTAAGTGGCCCACCAGTCAAAATGATTAACTGATAAGTTGTGCTTATGGAATCCTGGAATGCATAAGGAAAACGCTGAGGCCGCTAATGGAAAGAGCACACTTCCCTTATGTTTGTCTGTACTGCCCACTGGGGATGGGAACCTCTGACAAAGCCCTTTCTATTAAGTTTGTATCTTCGATTTTTATTTACTTACTTATTATTATTTTACGTTTTTAAATTTACCGCAATCATCAATGGAGAAAACCTAACCCCACCTCTGAGAAAGAAATTGTGTCTGGTTGATTTGATCATTCTAGCGTTGCTGCTATCCTGTGGCTCATAAATCACAACTGCAACAGTTTATCTGCTGTCATAACAACATGTTCACCCATGAGATTAATCAAAATGACGCATGATATTTGGATTAAACACAGAATCCACTATTAGCTCTACACTCTCAAAAGAGTACAAAATTGTACCTTTTAAGGTACAAGTGTCCGTCACTGGGGTGGGACCCTTAAGGGTACATTTCTGTTCCTCTAAGTCAGGGGTCAGCAAGTTAGGTCCTAGAGAGCTGATGTCCTGCAGAGTTTAGCTCCAGCAATACTAAACCACCACAGTATAAACTCATGGCTCCCAGCATGCATTGCAGCATTAAGTATGTCACCATTGTTGAGATTCATATGCTGATTCTTGATATCTGTGTGCGTCTAAACTTTTCCCCCCGCTAGAATGTGTTTAAAAATCAGAATTCTGAATGTGTGGCAGGAAAGTATTGTTGGTGAATATTTATTATTAATATTATTAGTCAGTGATGAGTTTAGGCAAACCTTTTTCTTCATGATCATTTTTGTTTATGGCTTCTTTTGATTTGAACAGATTATGTGTTTTGTTAACACTGTAACAAAAACCACAAACTCACATAAAAGGCAAGAGTCAAACTGGCCAACTAAAGGAAACACTGATCTCCATAATGGCGACTCAATAAAACATCAGCATCTAAACCTCTGTTCATTCTCAATAAGAGCTTCTATAGATGTCTTTTAGGGTCGGGGCCAAACTCTGCAGGACAGCAGCTCTCTAGGACCGAACTTGCCCTGCTCTACAATCACAAAAAAATGACTTGTTGAATTTACTCAAAAAAGCAGCGTCAAGTGGATCCATACAACTATGTTGAGTAATTTTTACAAATAACAATTTAGTTATATGAACAAAAGAAAGTCAAGTAAAGCTGACAAAATGTCTTTAAGTAAATACAAACCATTTTAATTTGTTACTGTTATTACATAGGGATGGGCGTATCGATATAGCGATACTGATGTGAGCATCGAAAAGTATCGATACTCAAATAAAAATATCGATACTAAGGTGTTTTTTTTTAAACCAGTAATTTTGTTTATTTAAAAAGATTATTTTATGCATACAATACGAATAAATTATGTTACCGAATAGTTGTGTAGTATAAGACTATTTTCCTGCTCATCAGAACCATGATCTGAACGCACGCAAATGCAGCAAGACAGAACCAATCAATCACAGAGAGAGCGTTCGCTCACTGATGACACTGTATTCAAACAGAGCTGCGTTTCCCAAAACTATCAAAAGAAACCATTGATGCTTTTGGAAACGCAGCCCAGAACAATGCTCATCAGAAGACAGTAAACATATGTTTGAGTTATTTCACAATAAACAAATAGAAATTGTAGCCTACATAGTGCAATTACTCTTTTAATTTAATGTTAAAAGTTGATATTGATCAGTTCTATTCTGTAACTAATGTTAAAGGAGTGGTTGCATGCAATTTCACTTTTTTAACATTAGGGCCCCACTTTATCTTAGGTGGCCTTAACTACTATGTACTTACATCAAAAAATAAGTACAATGTACTTACTGTGTTCATATTGTATTGCAAAAAACCTTTGCTGATATTGAGGTGGGAAATGGGTAAAGTTAGGGACAGGTGTGGTGGTATGGGTAAGTTTAAGGGTAGGGTTAGGGACAGATGTGGTGGTATGGGTAAGTTTAAGGGTAGGGTTAGGGACAGGTGTGGTGGTATGGGTAAGTTTAAGGGTAGGGTTAGGGACAGGTGTGGTGGTGTGGGTAAGTTTAAGGGTAGGGTTAGGGACAGGTGTGGTGGTATGGGTGAGTTTAAGGGTAGGGTTAGGGACAGGTGTGGTGGTATGGGTAAGTTTAAGGGTAGGGTTAGGGACAGGTGTGGTGGTGTGGGTAAGTTTAAGGGTAGGGTTAGGGACAGGTTTGGTGGTATGGGTAAGTTTAAGGGTAGGGTTAGGGACAGGTGTGGTGGTATGGGTAAGTTTAAGGGTAGGGTTAGGGACAGGTGTGGTGGTGTGGGTAAGTTTAAGGGTAGGGTTAGGGACAGGTGTGGTGGTATGGGTAAGTTTAAGGGTAGGGTTAGGGACAGGTTTGGTGGTATGGGTAAGTTTAAGGGTAGGGTTAGGGACAGGTGTGGTGGTATGGGTAAGTTTAAGGGTAGGGTTAGGGACAGGTGTGGTGATGTGGGTAAGTTTAAGGGTAGGGTTAGGGACGGGTGTGGTGGCATGGGTAAGTTTAAGGGTAGGGTTATGGACAGGTGTGGTGGTATGGGTAAGTTTAAGGGTAGGGTTAGGGACAGGTGTGGTGGTATGGGTAAGTTTAAGGGTAGGGTTAGGGACAGGTGTGGTGGTATGGGTAAGTTTAAGGGTAGGGTTAGGGACAGGTGTGGTGGTATGGGTAAGTTTAAGGGTAGGGTTAGGGACAGGTGTGGTGATGTGGGTAAGTTTAAGGGTAGGGTTAGGGACGGGTGTGGTGGCATGGGTAAGTTTAAGGGTAGGGTTATGGACAGGTGTGGTGGTATGGGTAAGTTTAAGGGTAGGGTTAGGGACAGGTGTGGTGGTGTGGGTAAGTTTAAGGGTAGAGTTAGGGACAGGTGTGGTGGTATGGGTAAGTTTAAGGGTAGGGTTAGGGACAGGTGTGGTGGTATGGGTAAGTTTAAGGGTAGGGTTAGGGACAGGTGTGGTGGTATGGGTAAGTTTAAGGGTAGGGTTAGGGACAGGTGTGGTGGTATGGGTAAGTTTAAGGGTAGGGTTAGGGACAGGTGTGGTGGTATGGGTGAGTTTAAGGGTAGAGTTAGGGACAGGTGTGGTGGTATGGGTGAGTTTAAGGGTAGGGTTAGGGACAGGTGTGGTGGTATGGGTGAGTTTAAGGGTAGGGTTAGGGACCGGTGTGATGGTATGGGTAAGTTTAAGGGTAGGGTTAGGGACAGGTGTGGTGGTATGGGTAAGTTTAAGGGTAGGGTTAGGGACAGGTGTGGTGGTATGGGTAAGTTTAAGGGTAGGGTTAGGGACAGGTGTGGTGGTATGGGTAAGTTTAAGGGTAGGGTTAGGGACAGGTGTGGTAGTATGGGTGAGTTTAAGGGTAGGGTTAGGGACAGGTTTGGTGGTATGGGTGAGTTTAAGGGTAGTGTTATGGACAGGTGTGGTGGTATGGGTGAGTTTAAGGGTAGGGTTAGGGACAGGTTTGGTGGTATGGGTGAGTTTAAGGGTAGGGTTATGGACAGGTGTGGTGGTATGGGTGAGTTTAAGGGTAGGGTTAGGGACAGGTGTGGTGGTATGGGTGAGTTTAAGGGTAGGGTTAGGGACAGGTTTGGTGGTATGGGTGAGTTTAAGGGTAGGGTTATGGACAGGTGTGGTGGTATGGGTGAGTTTAAGGGTAGGGTTAGGGACAGGTGTGGTGGTGTGGGTAAGTTTAAGGGTAGGGTTAGGGACAGGTGTGGTGGTATGGGTGAGTTTAAGGGTAGGGTTAGGGACAGGTTTGGTGGTATGGGTGAGTTTAAGGGTAGGGTTAGGGACAGGTGTGGTGGTATGGGTGAGTTTAAGGGTAGGGTTAGGGACAGGTGTGGTGGTATGGGTGAGTTTAAGGGTAGGGTTAGGGACAGGTTTGGTGGTATGGGTGAGTTTAAGGGTAGGGTTATGGACAGGTGTGGTGGTATGGGTGAGTTTAAGGGTAGGGTTAGGGACAGGTTTGGTGGTATGGGTGAGTTTAAGGGTAGGGTTATGGACAGGTGTGGTGGTATGGGTGAGTTTAAGGGTAGGGTTAGGGACAGGTGTGGTGGTATGGGTGAGTTTAAGGGTAGGGTTAGGGACAGGTTTGGTGGTATGGGTGAGTTTAAGGGTAGGGTTAGGGACAGGTGTGGTGGTGTGGGTAAGTTTAAGGGTAGGGTTAGGGACAGGTGTGGTGGTGTGGGTAAGTTTAAGGGTAGGGTTAGGGACAGGTGTGGTGGTGTGGGTAAGTTTAAGGGTAGGGTTAGGGACAGGTGTGGTGGTATGGGTGAGTTTAAGGGTAGGGTTAGGGACAGGTGTGGTGGTGTGGGTAAGTTTAAGGGTAGGGTTAGGGACAGGTGTGGTGGTGTGGGTAAGTTTAAGGGTAGGGTTAGGGACAGGTGTGGTGGTGTGGGTAAGTCTAAGGGTAGGGTTAGGGACAGGTGTGGTGGTATGGGTAAGTTTAAGGGTAGGGTTAGGGACAGGTGTGGTGGTATGGGTAAGTTTAAGGGTAGGGTTAGGGACAGGTGTGGTGGTATGGGTAAGTTTAAGGGTAGGGTTAGGGACAGGTGTGGTGGTATGGGTGAGTTTAAGGGTAGGTTTAGGGACAGGTGTGGTGGTATGGGTGAGTTTAAGGGTAGGGTTAAGGTTAGGGTTATGGTTAACCCTAACCCTTATACATAACATTTATATGTGCAGTTTACTTAATAATGTTATGTTAAATTTATAAACGTTTATTATGTTAGGTGAACACATTTATCGATTTAATTTACTTTATTAATTAACTACTTGCTCTACAAGTGAAAGTGGAAAAATATTAAATAACAAAAAGCATATTTTTAGAAACAAAATGCTAAAATAACTTGAGGGCAGGAAGTCCATCCAATAAATGTGTGTGTATGAGTGCCCACAAAATTACAGAAGCTCCTATAAACTGAACATTAAACACTGTCATAAACTAACAATATCGTTCCCTTTACTGAAAAACATTAAATAACACTTTAATCCATAAATGTACTCTCCTAATGCAGTCCCTTGCAAAGCATGCTGGGAACTACAGATCCCAGTTTGTTCGTTTCACTCAGCAATGTTAAGTTGACCGAACAAACCATTATTAAATAAAGCTGACAATACTCATTTTTAGTAGAAACAACTCAGTATATTTAAGTTCATTTAGTTACATGAGTTTTTTAAGTAATGTGAACACGGATGATTTTAGTGCAACAGTGAAAGTTTTTGAGTGTAAGTAGAGGAAAATAGTTGTATACTTGTACCCTAAGGACCAATTGTGTACCTTTTAAAGGTTCAGTTATACGTTGTGTTCCCCATGGAACAAATTTGAACCTTCACTGTACCTTTTTTTCTGTGTAGCCAAGACAACAAACTTGGAATGGGCTTTGCTATTCACAAACACACGCTCAAAATGTGTGTTTTCAGAGTGAGACACAGATGTAGTTCTTGGCAAATTACTGTAATACAGTTCCTGACTGTTATAATGTCAGACGCTGAAAAATCATCCACAGGGCCGGCAGGAAAAGTCATTATATTTGAGTGGAGCCTTACAAGCATTAATCCCGAAACGGTCCCATTGTTCTTATGTAGTTTACTGTAGATACGCTTTTCAAAGGGATAGTTCACCCAAAAATGATTACTAACTTTCATACACCCTCATGTCTTTCTAAATGTCGTGTCATTATTCTGCAGAGAGAAAGACATTTAGCATAATCTTTAATGAGCTCAAAAATTACAATAATATTTAACCATAAAAGTATCATAAGTGTTTCGTGGTTTTCAAGGTGAGTATATTTATTAATTCTCCTTTTTTCATTTCATACTTTCTAAAAATTGTCTTAATTCTACACCGTTTACTACAGATGGAGAGATTATCAAACAGATTAAAGGCACAAACCAGGAGCTTGCTGAAATCAAAGAACTACTGAAGCAACAGGTAATTCACAAACCAAACCAAACCATACAATTTATCCTGAGAATTTGCAATGGCATACTTTTGGAAATGATTGAAGAGCCTGTGAGAAGGTCAAAGACCATGATGTAAATGTGGATGTTAACCATATTTGGAGGGAATTCCCTTGTTGAAATGTATACCACTTGTATCCCTTGTATACCACAGAGCTGTTGAACACGCGCGCACACACACACGCTCGCGCACACACACACACACACACACACAAACAACCACACACACACACACACACACACACACACACACACACACACACACACACACACACACACACACACACACACACACACACACACACACACACACACACACACACACACACACAGGGGTGTTTTTGTGAAATGTGGGGACATTCCATAGGTGTAATGGTTTTTATACCGTACAAACCGTATTTTCTATCCCCCTACACTGCCCCTAAACCTACCCATCACACACACACACACACACACACACTGCCCCTGCCCCTAAACCTAACCCTCACAGGAGACTGTGCAGTTTACTTTCTGTGAAAAAAACTCATTCTGTGTGATTTATAAGCATTTTGAAAAGTGAGGACATGGGGAACGTCCTCATATTTCACCCTCTTTTTGTAATACCTATGTCATACCCATGTCATTATACACATTTGTGTCCTGATATTTCACAAAAACATGCCACACACACACACACACACACACACACACACACACACACACACACACACACACACACACACACACACACACACACACACTATGGGGACTTTCCATATAAATAATGTTTTTTATACTGTATAAACTGTATATTTTATCCCCTTACACCAGGGGTGTCCAAACTTTTTTAAAAGGGGGCCAGATTCGATGTTGTGGACGCACCCGGGGGCCGGTCCCTCTTCTATTATATATATCATGTTTTGTTTCTTGGAAACATGACAGATTTGACAAAAGCTTGAGCTGACAGTAGAGTAGCTTGAGATAGGACACATTTAACAATATCTGTAAAACTGTCATCAACCAAAAAGTTTTAATGGGTGAAATTTAAATATTATTAGTGAGTTAGAACTCTATTCTTATTTAAATTAACGAGTACTCTATTTAGATCACCACAGGTAAAACCACACTGCCAAAAACCAAAGCCACAGATATTTTCCAGTCCAAATATCTAAGATTTCTTAAATCAAGATGCTTTTACTAAGGAAAATTACATTGTTTTGCTTGATTTCTGGGTTAAAAAAAATCTAAATTAATAGAGTTTTTGCTTAAAACAAGCAAAATGATCCGCCAATGGGATAAGAAAAATAATCTTGTTTCTGTTTGCGACAGAAAGAAGAAACAAGATTGCAAAGAGAAACAATATTATTTTTATTAACAATATTATTTTTATTACCCCATAATCTTCAATTTAACTTCAAATTAATTTTATTTCCCAGAAAACAAGAAAAAATATCTTATGTCATTTAACAGTAAATACATCTTTATTGAATTATTTTTTAGATATATTTAGACTAGAAACAAGACAAAAATACTAAATAAGAGAATTTTTGCAGTGCACACATTGGCACCTCACTGCATGGTAAAAAGTAAAAAATATTATTTCTATATCTAGAATGGCTTTATGATCTATAAATATATAAATACAAATGCACAACTGCAAGTTTATGACAAAAATAGTCTGTAATTTGGCCTTTATTTCTCATTTAATACATGTCAAATGAGATATTAACCTACATTTCTGACAAATGACCACGGTTACAGGTTTAATGGTCATGTGATCGAGACACTCAGAGGATAAACACATTTGTTCAGACTCAGAGCTCGAGAGCTTTCGGCGCTGTTTCCATGGCCTAAAATCTAGTACTGCCACCTTGTGTTGACATTGTGAAAATGCACGATTTGTAAATTATGTCTGGCGGGCCGCATTTAATATATTTGAACAGACAAGCTGCGGGCCGTTTGAAATTCATCCCCGGGCCGGACTTTGGACACCCCTGCCTTACACTAACACTAAACCTGCCCATCACAGGAACCATTCTGCATTTTTACATTTTCAAAAAACATCACTTAGTCTGATTTATAAGATGTTTTCCTCACGGGGACCAAAAAATGTCCCCACAAGGACAAGGATTTCGGATATTGCCATCTTTGTGGGGACATTTTGTCCCCAAATTGCTCAGGGTAATTTCGGTGGAATTCGGTTTAATTAATCATTAGCTAATGATTTGCAAAGGTATTATTAGGTTATGACTTTACTTGTTGATAATTGTATTTTAATAACATTCCTACCTATTAAAACGTTCTTATACATTCTTACATATACTGACATGTTAACTATTTGTTTTATAGATACAGGAAATAGTTTTCCTGAAGAACACGGTTATGGAGTGTGAAGCCTGTGGTGAGGAATTCTAAGCTTATCCATTGCATCAGATTCATAATTGAGATTGTAACTGCTAAATATTGGATATTCTTTCTCGCTTGTCTCCTTGTAGGCATGAGAGCAGTAGATCCAGAGCCTTCATGTGTTCCCAATCCCTGCCACCCTGGTGTGGAATGCATTATGACTCCCAGTGGCATCAAGTGTGGCCCGTGCCCGGAGGGCATGGCAGGAAATGGAACTCACTGTACTGATGTTGATGAGGTGAGTGGGCTGAATTAGGGTGAATTCCAATCAGAAGTGAACATCCTTACTCACTGTAAAGGGGGCTCTTGAAGTGGGGACTCTGGAGGAAGCAGGGAAATTGTGTCTTATAAGGTAGCAGGGAGTATTTAGGGAGTACGTGGACTGAGTACTCCTCTGCAATGGTTCCCCCTTTATCATCGGCGAGAGCGAGGAGAAAACCAGCATGCCAGCCACCAGCCAAATGACTGAAGAGTCCATTCCATCCATCCATCCATCCATCTTCTTCCGCTTTATCCGGGGCCGGGTCACGGGGGCAGCAGTCTAAGCAGAGATGCCCAGACTTCCCTCTCCCTAGACACTTCCTCTAGCGCTTCCGGGGGGACACCGAGGCGTTCCAAGGCCAGCTGGGAGACATAGTCCCTCCAGCGTGTCCTTGGTCTTCCCCGGGGCCTCCTCCCGGTTGGACATGGCCAAAACACCTTCCCGGGAAGGCGTTCAGGAGGCATCCGGAACAGCTGCCCGAGCCACCTCAGCTGACCCCTCTCGATGTGGAGGAGCAGCGGCTCTACTCCGAGTTCCTCCCGAGTGACTGAGCTTCTCACCCTATCTCTAAGGGAGCGCCCAGCCACCCTGCGGAGAAAGCTCATTTCAGCCGCCTGTATCCGGGATCTTGTCCTTTCGGTCATGCCCCAAAGCTCATGACCATAGGTGAGAGTAGGAACGTAGATTGACCGGTAAATCGAGAGCTTCGCCTTACGGCTTAGCTCTTTCTTCACCACGACAGACCGGTCAACGACCGCATTACTGCAGAAGCTGCACCGATCCGTCTGTCAATCTCCCGTTCCATCCTCCCCTCACTCGTGAACAAGACCCCTAGATACTTAAACTCCTCCACTTAAGGCAGGAACTCTCCACCATCCTGAAGTGGGCAAGCCACCCTTTTCCGACTGAGGACCATGGCCTCAGACTTGGAGGTACTGATCCCCATCCCAGCCGCTTTACACTCGGCTGCAAACCGTCCCAGTGCATGCTGAAGGTCCTGGTTAGAAGGGGCCAACACGACAACGTCATCCGCAAAGAGCAGAGACGAAACCGTGTGGTCCCCAAACCTGACACCCTCCGGCCCTTGGCTGCGCCTAGAAATTCTGTCCATAAAAATTATGAACAGAACCGGCGACAAAGGGCAGCCCTGCCGGAGTCCAACATGCACCGGGAACAAGTCTGACTTACTACCGGCAATGCGGACCAAACTCCTGCTTCGGTCATACAGGGACCGGACAGCCCTCAGCAAAGTCAGGCCGGAGTCCATTCCAGTGAGGGAAATTCCAGAGCACAACCTAGCACTGTCCATTATTGCTCTAGCATTTATGTGTGTCTATCAGGCACGTGCAGAGGGTGGGGGGCCCTTTTTCAAAATTAATCAAAAGTGCCCCTCTCAGACAAATATCAATGATAATATCGTGGTCAATAAAACTAAATAAATGTGATTATTATAACATGACAATGTATGCAATAGTAACGAACGGCTCGGACAATTTCTGTTGAGGCATTGCCATAATGCGCTGCTATGGGTTGCGTGCGTTTTGATTGGCTGCTGATTTTCCACTGTTCGGAAACGGCTCTCGAGCCGAATATGGTCCTTTCAGAGAGTGTGTGGCCTCACGGGAAAAAAGTCAACCAATGTTTTTTTTTTCATCCATAATCAGAGCGAATGTGTTGATTTAATTACAAATCTATATATTATATATTTTAAAGTATTACGCAATTCACCAATGCCCGTTTGTCATGTATATACACCAACCAATCGTGATCTGGCAAAGCAAGTTTCAAATTCCATTGGGCGATGTGAAGTGGAGCGGTCATTTTCTGTTCTTATTCATAAATCGGTTGAAAATGACATGGACAGATGATCTAACATTTGTGGAACGATTTCCTGCGGTTTGTCTCATTTATAAATTGCATCACTGACTAAATGGATTTTAACTGACAACAAACAAATCCCTGCACAAAACCACGCAGCAGCAAAAGTCGCATTAATGGTAAGTGTTAACTTCACTTGTGTTTATGCATATTGATACACCGTTTACTATTTCATGAAACTATCAAAGTTAATGAAGCCCAAGTGCCACCGGCCCCTACAGGCCTATTATGTGAAGTGTAGGCTGGCGAAACACGTGAAAGGACTTTATTATATTACCATCTTTGATGATTATGCAGCATTATGAAAGAAGTCTCTTATGTTCATCAAGTCTGCATTTATTTGATAAAAAACAGCAATATTTTGAAATATTATTAAAATAATGGTTTTCTATTTTAAAATAAATAGTCGGTCTTAGTACACGATGTAACTATACACATCACAACATGTAAATAGGAAAATGCTGGTGTTATTTTGTCACTTATTGAGCAGTAGGCTAGCTGGAGCCATTTACCTCCAGTCTTTGTGCTAAGCTAGGCTAGCTGGAGCCATTTACCTCCAGTCTTTGTGCTAAGCTAGGCTAGCTGCAGCTGTTTACCTCCAGTCTTTGTGCTAAGCTAGGCTAGCTGCAGCTGTTTACCTCTAGTCTTTCTGCTAAGCTAGGCTAGCTGCAGCTGTTTACCTCCAGTCTTTATGCTAAGCTAGACTAACTGGAGCCATTTACCTCCAATCTTTGTGCTAAGCTAGGCTAGCTGGAGCCATTTACCTCCAGTCTTTGTGCTAAGCTAGGCTAGCTGGAGCCATTTACCTCCAGTCTTTGTGCTAAGCTAGGCTAGCTGGAGCCGTTTACATCCAGTCTTTGTGCTAAGCTAGGCTAGCTGGAGCCATTTACCTCCAGTCTTTGTGCTAAGCTAGGCTAGCTTGAGCGTTTACCTCCAGTCTTTGTGCTAAGCTAGGTTAGCGGTGGGTGCGTCAGACAGAGTTATGGCACACACAGAGATGAGAATGGTGTGTATGGACTTATCTAACTCTGGGGATACGGTGAATAAGATAAAGTCCTAAAAAGTCGGCGTGTTCCTTTAAGGATTTGTAGTGCACTGTGGGATAATGTCTCTTAAGTATTTTTAAAGAACAAATATTTAATTTGTACTTCACTAAGATTTTTGTTCTCTACTATGTCTTTGTTGTGTACAGTGTGTTGCAATGCCATGTCACATGGGGGTGAGATGCATTAACACATCACCTGGTTTTCGCTGCGGCCCCTGTCCCGCTGGGTACATGGGCCCCCAGGTGCAGGGGGTCGGACTTGCCTATGCATCAGCCAATAAACAGGTAATATTTTTATATGAGATTCTTTCAATTATTCAAATAAAAAGATAATATGTTTGAAATTAAATTGAAACTCTTATATGCAGGTCTGCACAGACATTAATGAGTGTGATAACTCAAATGGAGGCTGTGTGGAGAACTCCAACTGCATCAACACACCAGTGAGTGATGCATTATTGTCTATTGGTCACAACCCATCTGGTGGTTTGCAGCCCAAACATTGGTTCTGTTCTGATACACTATAAAAAGAGACTTTGCCAGTTGTTACCTTATAGGGTTAGTTTACCCAAAAATGAAAATGCTGTCATTAATGACTTCCCCTCATGTCGTTGGACACCCGTCAGACCTCCGTTCATCTTCAGACACAAATGAAGATATTTTAGTGTAAATCCGATGGCTCAGAAAGGCCTCCATTGGCACAATGCACTTTACACTCTCAAGACCCATAAAAGGCACTAAAGACGTCGTTACAAAGTCCATCTCACTACAGTGCAGGTTCTACAATAACTTTATGAAGCGACGAGAATAGTTTTTGTGTGCAAAAAAACCCTAAATAACGACTCATATAGAGATTACCGAATTCAAAACAAGGCATCATGAAGCTTCGAAGCGTTATGAATCAGTGAGTCGAATCATGATTCGGATTGCCAAAGTCACGTGATTTCAGCAGTTTGGCGGTTTGACACGTGATCGGAATCATGAATCGACTCACTGATTCATAATGCTCTGAACCGCTGAATCGACTCACTGATTCATAACGCTTCGAAGCTTCATGATGCCATGTTTTGAAATCGGACATCACTATATAAGTCGTTATTTAGGGGTTTTTTTGCACAAAAACTATTCTCATCGCTTCATAAAGTTATTGTAGAACCACTAGCCTGGATGCCAGCCGAACTTAGCCCCGCCCACAACATTTTAACTCGGGCAGTTCGGTCTGGACTTGATCCATAGAGAAGTAATTATGCCCGAACAGAAACTGTTCGGACCAATGAAATTGTCCGGGCGGGCTTTAGACGATGATGGACAGATGATCAACAGTAACGTAATCATCCGCGTCATCAAAGAGCGCTTGGGTTGAATTGGTTCGAATCCTAAATGGAGAACTTGTTCGTATATGCGTTCACCTTTACTATTTCTCTCAGAAATGATGATGGTGTTGGTCAGTACTCTGTGTATCCTTAAATACTTTTTTTACAACACCGGCAAAGATCGCTTACACACTTTTTCTTCGAACATTACAGCGTGCGGGCAGACAGGGTTGCCAAGTTTTTACAGCAAAACCCGCCCAATTGTTACTCAAAACTAGCCAAAAACAAGCCCAATAGCTTTCTGGGGGGGTTCTCCGGGAAAAAAAGGCATTTGGGGGTTAAATATGTGTTATTTTGGCAGGGCTGCTGCTAAATTTCGCATTACTGGGTCTGTATATCGCATAATAATTGGGGTCGCTTCAACCCGTGGACTTGGCAACACAGTGCAGTTGAGTTCTGTTGACATTTGACAACTAACGTTATGCGTCGCTCCGTTGCTCTGATTGGTTGTAGGTCTATCCAGTTGAGGTCTTTCCTGGTTCGTTTGAAACGTGTCCCATAATCACAGCCCAACGGAGCAGATCAGACTCATATTCTGACTAGAATTGAGTATGACGACGTCAGGCTATAGAGCCACTGTAGTGAGATGGACTTTGTAACGACGTCTTTAGTGCCTTTTATGGGTCTTGAGAGTGTACATTGTGCCAATGGAGGCCTTTCTGACGCATCGGATTTACACTAAAATATCTTCATTTGTGTCTGAAGATGAACGGAGGTCTGACGGGTGTCCAACAACATGAGGGTCAGTCATTAATGACAGAATTTAAATTTTTGGATGAACTAACCCTTTAAGTCACCTTGGTCAGGATGTCTACCTGATCTGAGACTTAAAAGTGTCATAGATGTGACATTAGGAATGGGCGATATAAACGATATGCGATATAAACGATACAAAATTGGCCTACGATAGAGATTTGAATCGCGATAATGCATGTTGATGAAGGAATCTACCCGCGAAATTTAGAGCCACGAGCTGCAACTGATTGCAACGCATCATCATATTCATCATCTTGAGTAAATATAGCTGAAAGCGAAACGGAGGAGCTGGTGAAAAAGACCAGTGCAACATCCATTATTTGGACTTGGTTCGGATTTAAGCCCTCAGACACGCGGGCGCACGCGCACACACACACACACACACACACACACACACGCTCTGTCTTTGTAGTCTCTGCAGTGTCTATATGAGGACATGAACGCATAAACCGCCACTTCCTGAGAATAGACTTCATTAGTTTCACTCTTCACGGCAACCCGTCAAAATAAAAGTTTGGTTTAACATGAGACATTTTTCTGAATATATTATGCTCCTGCTGTTGCCTACAGTAGATTTAACTTCGTCTCTATGTAATAATTTGTCTCTACTAATAATAATAATTATGCCTAGATGGTTGCTTATTTTTCACTTGATCTTTTTTTTATAAACAATGTTTACTTTTAAACAGCATACAGCCTTAAATGTTTATGTATTATTTACTTATGATTATCATCATAAATAATAAACTTATTGAATTGTATTAAATTTTTTTTTAAATAGTTACATTTTTATTTTTATATATATAATAAAAACATTTTGTGGTACCGATATTGGTACAGAGTACTGTAAAATGTTTATGGTATTGGTACCGACTGGAATTTTCGCATAGTGACACGACATCCCTATTCTCTAATTCACAGTATCCGTTCCTTTATTAACAAGACTTTCATTTCATTAAGAGAACAAAATGTTTAAAACCAAATGCGTTACATTGGTAAGAAACTTTTGTAAAGTTTTAGCCTGGTCTCTATTCACTGCCATTATATGGATAAGCGCGTACAGGATGTTTTTAAAACGTTCTGCTTGTTCTTTGTTAAAGTCTCTGCAGCTTCTGTACTTGAATTGTATTTATCTGCAACATTATGTTGTATAATTACAGTTTTGCTCAATAAATGTTCACAAAACTACAGACGTTTCCTTCTTTAAACAAAGATACATTTAGCAGTTTGGCTTTCCTTAGGGTCTGTGTAACCTGTTCTTAATTGGTTCTATTATAATTTATATATCGCAATATATATCGTTATCGCAAGAGGCTGCAATGTATATCGCAATATGGATTTTAGGCCATATCGCCCATCCCTATGTGACATGCACAAAAATGGGTAAATGAGTTTTATTTAAATAAACTTTCATACCTGTCATGGTGCTGCTATGAATAAGGTCTATTGGGTTTCAACTTATTTGAATTTCTAACGATACAAATGTTTTTTTGTTTTTGTTTTAAAAACACTGGTTCAAGTAGCATAAGATATTGACATATTTTACCAAGATACAATTTTATAGACAATTTATGCTCTTTATTATGTACATAAATGGACCAAGGTAAACATATTTACACAAGTTGTAAACCATGAGTTGGGTCGCATCTCCACAAAAAAACGAATCAAACCAGTTGATAACCACAAAGTTTGAAAAACGGATTCATATAAATCAGTGGTATCATCATTCTTTAGATTCACCTTTTTTATATGAATCCTTTTGTGTTTATGGCAGGGCTCTTTTCGTTGTGGCCGCTGTACGACTGGTTTTGTTGGGGATCAGGCGAAAGGCTGCAAACCTGAGCGATCTTGTGGTAATGGTCGGCCCAATCCTTGCCATGCCAGCGCAGAATGCATTGTTCACCGCGATGGACAGATCGAATGCGCAGTAAGTCAATGATCATATTTAACACATGCAAACCCCTATATAGATGGAGAAGGGTCTGACAGCAGAGCCACAGTTTTACCCCACAGCAGTTTTACCCCACAGCAGTTTTACCCCACAGCAGTTTTACCCCACAGCAGTTTTACCCCACAGCAGTTTTACCTCACAGCAGTTTTACCCCTCAGCAGTTTTACCTCACAGCAGTTTTACCCCACAGCAGTTTTACCCCACAGCAGTTTTACCCCACAGCAGTTTTACCTCACAGCAGTTTTACCCCACAGCAGTTTTACCCCACAGCAGTTTTACCTCACAGCAGTTTTACCCCACAGCAGTTTTACCTCACAGCAGTTTTACCCCACAGCAGTTTTACCCCTCAGCAGTTTTACCCCACAGCAGTTTTACCCCACAGCAGTTTTACCCCACAGCAGTTTTACCCCACAGCAGTTTTACCTCACAGCAGTTTTACCCCACAGCAGTTTTACCCCACAGCAGTTTTACCTCACAGCAGTTTTACCCCTCTTTATTATTGGATATTATTGGATAGATGTGACTGGTCTAACTGATATAATCTGTTTTAGTGTGGAGTTGGTTGGGCTGGGAATGGATACTTATGTGGAACAGACACTGATATTGATGGCTTTCCTGATGAAAAATTGGAATGTGTGGACAGAATCTGTGCGAAGGTAAAAATATTCAAATAAATAAATAAAAACAAGAATAACAATGTATTGCACGAAGCATTAAGTAAAAACAAAGTAAAAAGTGAAGCACTAAAATGGTTTTCTAGGACAATTGCCTCACTGTTCCGAACTCTGGCCAAGAAGATGCAGACAAAGATAACATCGGTGATGCATGTGATGATGATGCGGATGGAGATGGGATCCTAAACACAGAGGTCAGAGGTCACCACACCATCTTGGTTAAATGCAGTGTTATAATAACACCAGATATATGTACGTTTTGTTGGTGTGCTGCATTGCTGCCTGCATAGAGAGCTGCCTTCTAAGGAAGTATCCTAATTCAAATGGAGCTTCATCCCAGTCACTGAACTGGAACATTCTACATAGCAACAGTTTGGCACATCATACAAAATGCTGCATGTAACTGGGGAGGAGACGACTTACTATTGATTCCAACAGCGTTTGATGTTAGCATGTTGCTAAGCTAATATTACACTAAAACAGCGGTTTCCAAACTGGGGTGCGCGAGAGAATGTTTGTAGTGGCAGAAAAAATGTCTCTTTTTAATTTTTATGTATTTAACTTATGTAAACTTCACATGTCAGATTACATTTGATAAATAAAAATTTCACATTACAAGCTGTAGTAAATTACTCATATTTTCATTTCATTTTACAAGCGTGTCTGCATCACCCCGCACTTTTCATATTACGCGCTAAGTGACCATTCATTCATTTTTTCGCTTACTATATTCATCAAAATGGAAACCTGGATAAAAACTGGCACTTTAAATTGACCCACTTTATATTAGGTGTCCTTCACTACTATGTACTAACATTTTAATTAATAATTTGATACAATGCACTTATTGTGTACATAAATGTTTTTACATTGTACTTACATTTTTAAAAATACCTGCATGTAATTACATCTGTCATTTCTGTAGTTACATTTGTAATTACACTGTTGACACTTCCCTTACACCTAACCCTACCCTTAAACTTACCCATACCACCACACCTGTCCCTAACCCTACCCTTAAACTTACCCTTACCACCACACCTGACCCTAACCCCTTAAACTTACCCATACCACCACACCTGTCCCTAACCCTACCCTTAAACTCACCCATACCACCACACCTGTCCCTAACCCTACCCTTAAACTCACCCACACCACCACACCTGTCCCTAACCCTACCCTTAAACTTACCCATACCACCACACCTGTCCCTAACCCTACCCTTAAACTTACCCATACCACCACACCTGTCCTTAACCCTACCCTTAAACTTACCCATCCCACCACACCTGTCCCTAACCCTACCCTTAAACTTACCCATCCCACCACACCTGTCCCTAACCCTACCCTTAAACTTACCCATACCACCACACCTGTCCCTAACCCTACCCTTAAACTTACCCATACCACTACACCTGTCCCTAACCCTACCCTTAAACTTACCCATCCCACCACACCTGTCCCTAACCCTACCCTTAAACTTACCCATCCCACCACACCTGTCCCTAACCCTACCCTTAAACTTACCCATACCACCACACCTGTCCCTAACCCTACCCTTAAACTTACCCATACCACTACACCTGTCCCTAACCCTACCCTTAAACTTACCCACACCACCACACCTGTCCTTAACCCTACCCTTAAACTTACCCATCCCACCACACCTGTCCCTAACCCTACCCTTAAACTTACCCATACCACTACACCTGTCCCTAACCCTACCCTTAAACTTACCCACACCACCACACCTGTCCTTAACCCTACCCTTAAACTTACCCATCCCACCACACCTGTCCCTAACCCTACCCTTAAACTTACCCATACCAACACACCTGTCCCTAACCCTACCCTTAAACTTACCCATACCACCACACCTGTCCCTAACCCTACCCTTAAACTTACCCATACCACCACACCTGTCCCTAACTCTACCCATAAACTTACCCATACCACCACACCTGTCCCTAACTCTACCCTTAAACTTACCCATACCACCACACCTGTCCCTAACCCTACCCTTAAACTTACCCATACCACCACACCTGTCCCTAACCCTAGCCTTAAACTTACCCATACCACCACACCTGTCCCTAACTCTACCCATAAACTTACCCATACCACCACACCTGTCCCTAACCCTACCCTTAAACTTACCCATACCACCACACCTGTCCCTAACTCTACCCATAAACTTACCCATACCACCACACCTGTCCCTAACTCTACCCTTAAACTTACCCATACCACCACACCTGTCCCTAACCCTACCCTTAAACTTACCCATACCACCACACCTGTCCCTAACCCTACCCTTAAACTTACCCATACCACCACACCTGTCCCTAACTCTACCCATAAACTTACCCATACCACCACACCTGTCCCTAACTCTACCCATAAACTTACCCATACCACCACACCTGACCCTAACCCTCCCCTTAAACTTACCCATACCACCACACCTGTCCCTAACCCTCCCCTTAAACTTACCCATACCACCACACCTGTCCCTAACCCTACCCTTAAACTTACCCACACCACCACACCTGTCCCTAACCCTACCCTTAAACTTACCCATACCACCACACCTGTCCCTAACCCTACCCTTAAACTTACCCATACCACCACACCTGTCCCTAACCCTACCCTTAAACTTACCCACACCACCACACCTGTCCCTAACCCTACCCTTAAACTTACCCATACCACCACACCTGTCCCTAACCCTACCCTTAAACTTACCCATACCACCACACCTGTCCCTAACCCTACCCTTAAACTTACCCATACCACCACACCTGTCCCTAACCCTACCCTTAAACTTACCCATACCACCACACCTGTCCCTAACCCTACCCTTAAACTTACCCATACCACCACACCTGTCCCTAACCCTACCCTTAAACTTACCCATACCACCACACCTGTCCCTAACCCTACCCTTAAACTTACCCACACCACCACACCTGTCCCTAACCCTACCCTTAAACTTACCCATACCACCCCACCTAAGTAAGTAAGTAAGTAAGTAAGTTAACTTTATTTATATAGCACCTATCACAGATAAAAATCACAAAGTGCTTTACAAAGAATATACAATTTAACAAACAAAACAAACCCAAATAAAACAAAAGCCCAAAATTAACTAAAAGCTTGTCTGAATAAAAGTGTCTTCAGCTGTTTTTTAAAAGAATCAACAGATTCCGCCACACGCAATGCGGGGGGGGAGAGCGTTCCATAATTTAGGGGCAATTGCCTGAAAGGACCGGTCTCCCCATGTTTTAAGACGGGTTTTGGGGACACTCAGGAAATTTCGACCCGAGGAACGAAGAGTACGAGAGGAAGTGTACGGTGACAGCAAGTCTGTGATATATTGGGGGGTCTGACCATGTAGTGCTCTAAAAGTTAGAACTAAAATTTTATAATCAATTCATATTTAACAGGCAGCCAATGTAATGTAAATAAAATTGGAGTAATGCGTGTCCTTCTATTGGTTCCTGTTAAAAGCCTGGCAGCAGCGTGTTGCACCGTCTGGAGACGACTCAGAGAAGATTTGTTAAAGCAAGTAAAAAGAGAATTACAGTAATCTAGACGTGATGAAATAAAAGCATGAATTATCAACTCCATAGTAGCTTTGGGCAACAAAGTCCTCAGTTTAGAGATATTTCTCAAATGATAATAACAGTTTCTGACCAACTGTCTAGAATGACCATCCAGAGACATTGATTGGTCGAACCGAACACCAAGGTTTCTAAGGCTCAACTGAACGGTTGAGTCCAAGGAACCGAGATGCAGTTTTATTAGAGGTATTTTTTTGTCTGGAGCAATGATTAAGGTTTCCGTCTTTTTTGTATTTAATTGTAAGTAATTATTATTTAACCAGATTTTAATGCAAGACATGCATTCCAGCAATTCAGTTAACTTACCTAACTTACCTAACACCTGTCCCTAACCCTACCCTTAAACTTACCCAGACCACCACACCTGTCCCTAACCCTACCCTTAAACTCCCCCATACCACCACACCTGTCCCTAACCCTACCCTTAAACTCCCCCATACCACCACACCTGTCCCTAACCCTACCCTTAAACTTACCCATACCACCACACCTGTCCCTAACCCTACCCTTAAACTCCCCCATACCACCACACCTGTCCCGGACTCTACCCTTAAACTTACCCATACCACCACACCTGTCCCTAACCCTACCCTTAAACTTACCCATACCACCACACCTGTCCCTAACCCTACCCTTAAACTTACCCATACCACCACACCTGTCCCGGACTCTACCCTTAAACTTACCCATACCACCACACCTGTCCCTAACCCTACCCTTAAACTTACCCATACCACCACACCTGTCCCTAACCCTACCCTTAAACTTACCCATACCACCACACCTGTCCCTAACCCTACCCTTAAACTTACCCACACCACCACACCTGTCCCTAACCCTACCCTTAAACTTACCCATACCACCACACCTGTCCCTAACCCTACCCTTAAACTTACCCATACCACCACACCTGTCCCTAACCCTACCCTTAAACTTACCCATACCACCACACCTGTCCCTAACCCTACCCTTAAACTTACCCATACCACCACACCTGTCCCTAACCCTACCCTTAAACTTACCAATACCACCACACCTGTCCCTAACCCTACCCTTAAACTTACCCATACCACCACACCTCTCCCTGACTCTACCCTTAAACTTACCCATACCACCACACCTGTCCCTAACCCTAGCCTTAAACTTACCCATACCACCACACCTGTCCCTGACTCTACCCTTAAACTTACCCATACCACCACACCTGTCCCTAACCCTAGCCTTAAACTTACCCATACCACCACACCTGTCCCTAACCCTACCCTTAAACTTACCCATACCACCACACCTGTCCCTAACCCTACCCTTAAACTTACCCATACCACCACACCTTTCCCTAACCCTACCCTTAAACTTACCCATACCACCACACCTGTCCCTAACCCTTCCCTTAAACTTACCCATACCACCACACCTGTCCCTAACCCTACCCTTAAACTTACCCACACCACCACACCTGTCCCTGACTCTACCCGTATCCCACCTCAATATCAGCAAAGGTGTTTTGCAATACAGTTTGAACACAGTAAGTACATTGTACTTATTTTTTGATGTAAGTACATAGTAGTTAAGGCCACCTAATATAAAGTGGGGCCCTTTAAATAAATCAAGGGACAGTGAGCCATCTACATCGGAGATTATTAGGAGACAATATGTCATTTTAACAACATAATATCTTGTTATTATGACATACTTGAGTGGAAAAAACAAATATGTAGGCCCTATGTGGCAGCGTTTCCATTGGGTGTATTTTCAATTCACAATTTCAATTTGCGCAATTAGAAGGGTCATGGAAACATCACAAAACTGCAATGGAAACAGTTTTTGGCATTGACAGGTCACTTGGTACGGTGAAGCATTGCTGCCACATAGGATCTATATTTTTATTCCACTCAAGTATGTCGTAATAACGAGATCTTATGTCGTTAATATATTTTCTCCTAATAAGGACAGTGACGTAACTTTAACCTAGTAATGACAGACCCCGGTGCAACCACAAATATCATAACTATCTAAAGGCCTACTGTAATTAAGACATATATTCAATAAATGTGTTAAAAACAGAAAGACGCTGTAGTTTCAGTCTTACTCAAAGGCCAAGGAAACAGTTACGCATGTCAATCCATATCTGACGATCTTGGTTTGCTTCTTATTTATTAAATACAGCCAAATAGGTGATTAAATATTGATCAAAATTAAAATACAATTTATACAAAACTAAATTAATTTTAAAGAAAGACTTTCTAGAAAACAAAATTCAACAAAGTGCTCAAAATCCATGTCCCCAGACATATGCGCATCTGATTCTTAATGCAAAGACGCGAATGACACGTATCACGTGATTTGCGCGATTCGCGCAACTTGAAAAATCTGAACTTTTGCTCATATTCGCGCCACGTTAACCAATCAGGAGCTGACAACAAATGAGGACAAAATCATATGTGGATACCCGGAGCTGTACGACACATCTTGGTACTTTATAGAAACAGGGATAAAAAGGATCTTGCTTGGAAGAAAGTGAGTGAGGAGGTCGGACAGTCTGGTGAGTTGTAAAAAACGCTCTTTACTCAATTTGAGCTATACATAGCCTATTGAGACTACAAGCTAGTCAAAGCCGGCAAATTGAGCTTATTCGCCCGTATTTTAAAACAATCCAAGTCAGCCATTTCACCACGAGACGAGCCGCTGCCAGAAGCCCCTCCCATGACACGAATTTGCGTCTGTTGTGAAGTGAATGCTACGCGCGAATGAAGCGAGTAAACTCAAAATGTTCAAGCGTCCAATTTATTCGCACAAGTTGACGCACAGTTAGAATCAAAAGCTATCTTAGAAGGTTGCTGCTAAGCTTTTAAAACATACTTTATGTTGGGATAATGCCCAATGTTATCTGGATAGGCAGCTCACTAAGATTTGGGGAACTGTAATCTCCAACTACCACTTGTCATGACCTTCTTACTGCTTACTTCTCTGATAGGACAACTGTGTGCTCGTCCCCAATATCAATCAGAAGAATATTGATCAGGATGATTATGGAGACGCTTGTGATAATTGCCGTCTGATGAAGAACAATGACCAGAAGGACACAGATGGTGATGGTCAGGGTGACGAATGTGATGATGACATTGATGGGGATGGTAAGACTTTAGATATTTCATTCATTGGGTTAAAAGCTGCATTTGTCCAACTCAGAAGATTTGCTTTCCAGGAATAAAAAATGATAAGGATAACTGCAAAAAGGTACCAAACCGTGACCAGAAAGATCGAGATGGTGATAACGTTGGTGATGCTTGTGACAGCTGTCCCTACGTCCCCAACCCTGATCAGGTCTGATTAACACCCTACACTACGTCTTGATTCATTTCTCACTCTTCTCTCTTCTCTCTTCAGCCAGAACGGTTTGACGTCAGAATTTGTTTATAGTAAAGTACAAAAGTACAATGTAAAAAAGAGACCTGCAGAGTGATAGAGCTGCACACAAACTCTGAATCCAGGAAATTGAGGTATTAAAAAAGCCTTCGTAACTCACGATTCTCCTCCTTTCTGCTACAGACAGATGTGGATAATGATTTAATTGGCGATCCTTGTGACACCAACAAAGACAGGTAATACAACTCCAAATGTTGAATCCCATTGGTAACTCAGAAAGTTCAATCTGATGCGTTGGTCTCTATCCTCAGTGATGGCGATGGGCATCAGGACTCTCGAGACAACTGTCCTGCAGTTATCAACAGCTCCCAGCTAGACACAGACAAGGATGGCATTGGAGATGAATGTGATGATGATGATGACAATGATGGCATTCCCGATCTCCTTCCACCTGGTCCAGACAACTGTCGTCTGATTCCAAACCCACTGCAGGAGGACTTTGATGGTCAGTTTTAAAAGCTTGGCAACCTCACTTCACATAAAACTGTTATACTAATGCCATTATTCTGAGTAAAATAATCTCCTGTTCAAAAGACCAGCATATGTTGTGTTTTGGATGATGGTCGAATGCTGGTGTATCCACCAGCCTTCTGAACTAGTTTAATTGGGCGTTCACACCAGACGCGAATGAAGAGAATAATTTGTGCTATTCGCGCGTAGTTGGACGCTTGAACATTTTGAGTTTACGCGCTTCATTCGCTTGTGACATTCACTTCACAACAGACGCAAATTCAAACTTGTCTCTTTGTGAAATGGCTGACATGGATTGTTTTAAAATACTGCAAATAAGCTCAATTTGTCGGCTTTAGCTAGCTTGTAGTCTCAATAGGGTGAATTCAGGGTGATTGGGACACTTTTTCCAAGTCATCTCAATGGCAGAAAGTGCCCCAATCGCCCTGAAATCACTCTATGTATAGCTCACACTGAGTAAAGAGCGCTTTTTACAACTCACCAGACTGCCCAACCTCCTCACTCACTTTCTTCCAAGTAAGATCCTTTTATTCCTGTTTCTATAAAGTATGAAGATGTATCGACAGCTCCGGGTCAAGTCAAGTCAACTTTATTTATATAGCGCTTTTAACAATGTAGATTGTTTCAAAGCAGCGTTACAGTGTTAAACAGGAAAATAATGCAGCATCATTTTATTAAGCTGTATAGCCATTTGATGTCATCAGTTCATTTCAATTTCCATACGGTGACAGTGTGGGCTTTAGATCAATAATTAGATCAGTAATTTAGTTTATATGGTTAAATTAGTTTATTAATTAGATTTATTTCGATGTTTAGTTGAAAAATGTAGTGTCCCCAACTGAGCACGCCAAGCCAGAGGCAACAGTGGCAAGGAAACCAAAACCCCATCAGGAGACCTAATGGAGAAAAATAAACCTTGGGAGAAACCAGGCTCAGTCGGGGTGTCAGTTCTCCTCTGGCCAATTAACAAACAGCGTATTATTATTATTATTATTCTGGCAGCTTTACAGGTCAGAGGTCATAATAGATTGGAATATTCGAAGGACCGGAGGCAACACGCTGGAGACGGGTTTATTGCAGATGACATATCGATTTAAGTATTATTAAATTGTAATATTCGAACAATCGGAGCCATCACGCTGGAGACGGGTTTATTGAGATGCCGTGTCGATGAGGCAGTTGCAGGGGGAGGCTAATTGACACGGTCTCTGCAGACACTTCAGGGTCCTGCATTGGTCTTCTCTGGGCGCAGGTCCACCATCTGATCTGGATACGGCCCGGATCTGGCTGACTGCAGTAAACCTCGGGATAAAACAGAGAGACTATCATTAGCGTAGATGCCATCAGGTGTTATGGGAAGTGTTCCCGGTTCCACAGATGATTCTGTCCTCATTGTTGTCACTACTAGAGCAAGCTCCTGATTGGTTAACGCGCCGCGCATATCCGCCAAAGTTCAGATTTTTCAACTCGCGTCATTTGCACTGCCTCACAGACCTTTCTCACAACTTCCGTATTTGTGACCGGAAATACGCAATCGCCGGTCGTGGTAATCTTCTTCCTCACTGGGCAGGGCAACAGGTAAGCAAATGGTGCAAGCTTACCGGGCTGTTCTTGTTAATCCCAAAAGCAGCCATATCTGTCGTTTCATACCTTCCCTGTTGATGGAAATGGATTCTGGCTATCCGGCGGGATGAAGGACCAAACTTTTCTGCTCGTGGCCCACATCCCTTTCAGCGCAAAGCGGCATATGACGCACCTCTGTGGGGAAATATAAAACGAATATTTTTTTAACTAATATTTAACTTGTATATATTACCATTATGTACTGATATCTATTTAAATGTTTTACAGGCTGTAGTATTGTTTCACTGACGGAAATACTAAAATAAACACGCGTGCTTAAATGGATGTTGTCTCTTCTATATTTTTTATTTTGAAAATGTATGATATTTGATTTAATAATGAGGCTATTTAATATATATATATAAAATTCCCTTTTTCAAAATGCCTCCACGTATATTGTGAATATATTTTGTTTTAAAACATATAACCGTGATGTTAATCAACATTTTTATTATTTATACAATATAATACATTTATTATATTGTAAACATATTATTATTATAGATTCTGTAGATTTTCTCTCGCCCAGGTATGCTTTTCTGATGTGTTGACGCTTGACAGGAACTCCGGTTCTTCAATGATTACGTATTTCCGTTTTTTGAGAGAAAGGTCTATTCGCGTGAATCGCGTTGCAGAATGTCTATTCGCGGCTTTGCATTGACTTAACATGTAAATCACTCGCGCTTAACGCTTCAGTCGCACCTGGTGTGAACGCACCATAACTGAAAAGACTATCTTGACCAACACTCACCAGCAACTGGCCTAGACTAGCATGGAAAGTTCTTCTTTTTTTTCTTTTTCTTTTCAGCAAGGTTAAAAGCCTTCTTGGGAATTGTTTTTCAGCTGTTTTCTGATCTTGTTGGCTTGTCATGTATGTCAGATGTCATGTATGTTTCTTGACTTGATTTGCAGGGGATGGTATTGGCAACGTTTGTGAGAATGACTTTGACAATGACACATTTAGCGACAGCATTGACGTTTGTCCTGAGAATGCTGAGGTCACTCTCACCGACTTCAGAACCTATCAAACTGTAGTTCTAGACCCAGAGGGTGATGCGCAGATCGATCCAAACTGGGTGGTGCTTAATCAGGTCTGTCTGCCTCTTTCTGCCTCATAGAATTTCTCACAGTGTAAATGTACTAAGGAATGCTTATCCTTTTTAACAGGGACGAGAGATTGTTCAGACCATGAACAGTGACCCTGGACTGGCTGTAGGTAAGAGACTATGCCAGGGAAGAACAGCATAGTAGAAGTGCCGTCAAGTTGATTCCAAGCTCTGGTTTCTCCAACAGGCTACACAGCATTTAATGGTGTGGACTTCGAAGGGACGTTTCATGTGAATACTGAGACAGATGATGACTATGCAGGCTTTATCTTTGGCTATCAGGACAGCTCGAGCTTCTATGTGGTAATGTGGAAGCAAGTGGAGCAGATTTACTGGCAAGCCAATCCTTTCCGAGCTGTAGCTGAGCCTGGTATCCAACTCAAGGTGTGATGTGGTTTCTTTAAGTGCAGAATGGCAACTTGTATTGCTTGGATCAAATATAGTATCAATTTTTTTTATTCTGTTGGTAGGCAGTGAAATCAGACACAGGACCTGGAGAAAACTTGCGGAATTCACTCTGGCACACAGGGGACTCCACTAATCAGGTGAAACTCTTGTGGAAAGATTCCAGAAATGTTGGCTGGAAAGACAAGACTTCTTACCGCTGGTTCCTGCAGCACAGACCCCAAGAAGGCTATATTAGGTATAATCCGATTCATCTGCAAATCCTCCTGTTTTTTTATTGGCAATATTGTCCTATGCATGGTTAGGTAAATACTCTGCATATCTTGCATGCAGGGTTCGGTTCTATGAAGGTCAGCAGATGGTAGCAGACACAGGAATTATTATAGACACAACCATGAGAGGAGGCAGACTGGGAGTTTTCTGCTTCTCTCAGGAGAACATAATCTGGGCCAACCTGCGCTACAGATGCAACGGTCAGTTCTTTTAATAAAATATATTTTGCATACATTAGAAAATGTACCCTGTAACTACATGAAACAAGAGGGGAACAAACAACACTTTAATTTACAGCTCACAGATTCACACTTACCCTGTAACTACAAGAAACAAGAGGGGAACAAGCACCACTTTAATTTACAGCCCGCAGATTCACACTTGCCCTGTAACTACACGAAACAAGAGAGGAACAAGCACCACTTTGATTTACAGCTGAAGATTCACACTTACCCTGTAACTACATGAAACAAGAGGGGAACAAGCACCACTTTAATTTACAGCCGCAGATTCACACTTACCCTGTAACTACATGAAACAAGAGGGGAACAAGCACCACTTTAATTTACAGCCGCAGATTCACACTTACCCTGTAACTACATGAAACAAGAGGGGAACAAACGCCACTTTAATTTACAGCCGCAGATTCACACTTACCCTGTAACTACATGAAACAAGAGAGGAACAAGCACCACTTTAATTTACAGCCCACAGATTCACACTTGCCCTGTAACTACACGAAACAAGAGGGGAACAAGCACCACTTTAATTTACAGCCGCAGATTCACACTTACCCTGTAACTACACAAAACAAGAGGGGAACAAGCACCACTTTAATTTACAGCCACAGATTCACACTTACCCTGTAACTACATGAAACAAGAGGGGAACAAGCACCACTTTAATTTACAGCTGCAGATTCACACTTACCCTGTAACTACATGAAACAATAGGGGAACAAGCACCACTTTAATTTACAGCCGCAGATTCACACTTACCCTGTAACTACATGAAACAATAGGGGAACAAGCACCACTTTAATTTACAGCCGCAGATTCACACTTACCCTGTAACTACACAAAACAAGAGGGGAACAAGCACCACTTTAATTTACAGCCACAGATTCACACTTACCCTGTAACTACACAAAACAAGAGGGGAACAAGCACCACTTTAATTTACAGCCGCAGATTCACACTTACCCTGTAACTACATGAAACAAGAGGGGAACAAGCACCACTTTAATTTACAGCTGCAGATTCACACTTACCCTGTAACTACACAAAACAAGAGGGGAACAAGCACCACTTTAATTTACAGCCACAGATTCACACTTACCCTGTAACTACATGAAACAAGAGGGGAACAAGCACCACTTTAATTTACAGCTGCAGATTCACACTTACCCTGTAACTACATGAAACAAGAGGGGAACAAGCACCACTTTAATTTACAGCCCACAGATTCACACTTACCCTGTAACTACATGAAACAAGAGGGGAACAAACACCACTTTAATTTACAGCACACAGATTCACACTTACCCTGTAACTACACGAAACAAGAGGGGAACAAGCACCACTTTAATTTACAGCCCACAGATTCACACGTACCCTATAACTACACGAAACAAGAGGGGAACAAGCACCACTTTAATTTACAGCTGCAGATTCACACTTACCCTGTAACTACACAAAACAAGAGTGGAACAAGCACCACTTTAATTTACAGCTGCAGATTCACACTTACCCTGTAGCTACACAAAACAAGAGGGGAACAAGCACCACTTTAATTTACAGCCCACAGATTCACACTTACCCTGTAACTACACAAAACAAGAGGGGAACAAGCACCACTTTAATTTACAGCTGCAGATTCACACTTACCCTGTAACTACATGAAACAAGAGGGGAACAAGCACCACTTTAATTTACAGCCCACAGATTCACACTTACCCTGTAACTACATGAAACAAAAGGGGAACAAGCACCACTTTAATTTACAGCTGCAGATTCACACTTACCCTGTAACTACACAAAACAAGAGGGGAACAAGCACCACTTTAATTTACAGCCCACAGATTCACACTTACCCTGTAACTACACAAAACAAGAGGGGAACAAGCACCACTTTAATTTACAGCTGCAGATTCACACTTACCCTGTAACTACATGAAACAAGAGGGGAACAAGCACCACTTTAATTTACAGCCCACAGATTCACACTTACCCTGTAACTACATGAAACAAGAGGGGAACAAGCACCACTTTAATTTACAGCTGCAGATTCACACTTACCCTGTAACTACATGAAACAAGAGGGGAACAAACACCACTTTAATTTACAGCCCACAGATTCACACTTACCCTGTAACTACACAAAACAAGAGGGGAACAAGCACCACTTTAATTTACAGCTGCAGATTCACACTTACCCTGTAACTACACAAAACAAGAGGGGAACAAGCACCACTTTAATTTACAGCTGCAGATTCACACTTACCCTGTAACTACACGAAACAAGAGGGGAACAAGCACCACTTTAATTTACAGCTGCAGATTCACACTTACCCTGTAACTACATGAAACAAGAGGGGAACAAGCACCACTTTAATTTACAGCTGCAGATTCACACTTATCCTGTAACTACATGAAACAAGAGGGGAACAAGCACCACTTTAATTTACAGCCCACAGATTCACATTTACCCTGTAACTACACAAAACAAGAGTGGAACAAGCACCACTTTAATTTACAGCTGCAGATTCACACTTACCCTGTAACTACATGAAACAACAGGGGAACAAGCACCACTTTAATTTACAGCCGCAGATTCACACTTACCCTGTAACTACATGAAACAAGAGGGGAACAAGCACCACTTTAATTTACAGCCGCAGATTCACACTTACCCTGTAACTACATGAAACAAGAGGGGAACAAGCACCTCTTTAATTTACAGCTGCAGATTCACACTTACCCTGTAACTACACAAAACAAGAGGGGAACAAGCACCACTTTAATTTACAGCCACAGATTCACACTTACCCTGTAACTACACAAAACAAGAGGGGAACAAGCACCACTTTAATTTACAGCCGCAGATTCACACTTACTCTGTAACTACACGAAACAAGAGGGGAACAAGCACCACTTTAATTTACAGCTGCAGATTCACACTTACTCTGTAACTACATGAAACAAGAGGGGAACAAGCACCACTTTAATTTACAGCCCACAGATTCACACTTACCCTGTAACTACATGAAACAAGAGGGGAACAAACACCACTTTAATTTACAGCACACAGATTCACACTTACCCTGTAACTACACGAAACAAGAGGGGAACAAGCACCACTTTAATTTACAGCCCACAGATTCACACGTACCCTATAACTACACGAAACAAGAGGGGAACAAGCACCACTTTAATTTACAGCTGCAGATTCACACTTACCCTGTAACTACATGAAACAAGAGGGGAACAAGCACCACTTTAATTTACAGCCCACAGATTCACACGTACCCTATAACTACACAAAACAAGAGTGGAACAAGCACCACTTTAATTTACAGCTGCAGATTCACACTTACCCTGTAACTACACAAAACAAGAGGGGAACAAGCACCACTTTAATTTACAGCTGCAGATTCACACTTACCCTGTAACTACACAAAACAAGAGGGGAACAAGCACCACTTTAATTTACAGCCCACAGATTCACACTTACCCTGTAACTACACAAAACAAGAGGGGAACAAGCACCACTTTAATTTACAGCTGCAGATTCACACTTACCCTGTAACTACATGAAACAAGAGGGGAACAAGCACCACTTTAATTTACAGCCCACAGATTCACACTTACCCTGTAACTACATGAAACAAAAGGGGAACAAGCACCACTTTAATTTACAGCTGCAGATTCACACTTACCCTGTAACTACACAAAACAAGAGGGGAACAAGCACCACTTTAATTTACAGCCCACAGATTCACACTTACCCTGTAACTACACAAAACAAGAGGGGAACATGCACCACTTTAATTTACAGCTGCAGATTTACACTTACCCTGTAACTACATGAAACAAGAGGGGAACAAGCACCACTTTAATTTACAGCCCACAGATTCACACTTACCCTGTAACTACATGAAACAAGAGGGGAACAAGCACCACTTTAATTTACAGCTGCAGATTCACACTTACCCTGTAACTACATGAAACAAGAGGGGAACAAACACCACTTTAATTTACAGCCCACAGATTCACACTTACCCTGTAACTACACAAAACAAGAGGGGAACAAGCACCACTTTAATTTACAGCTGCAGATTCACACTTACCCTGTAACTACACAAAACAAGAGGGGAACAAGCACCACTTTAATTTACAGCTGCAGATTCACACTTACCCTGTAACTACACGAAACAAGAGGGGAACAAGCACCACTTTAATTTACAGCTGCAGATTCACACTTACCCTGTAACTACATGAAACAAGAGGGGAACAAGCACCACTTTAATTTACAGCTGCAGATTCACACTTACCCTGTAACTACATGAAACAAGAGGGGAACAAGCACCACTTTAATTTACAGCCCACAGATTCACATTTACCCTGTAACTACATGAAACAAGAGGGGAACAAGCACCACTTTAATTTACATCTGCAGATTCACACTTACCCTGTAACTACATGAAACAAGAGGGGAACAAGCACCACTTTAATTTACATCTGCAGATTCACACTTACCTTGTAACTACACGAAACAAGAGGGGAACAAATTCAATATATTACATATGGTTTCCTTATACATACACATACCTTATACATACACATACTAACTAGTTACCCTATAATTACGCTGTAAATTGACTTAAGCAGTACTTTCCGGGCTGTAATCTAAAGCGTTACCCAAATTAATGATACTTTGGGCTACAACAAAATCCTCAAAGAAACACGCGGAATATAGTATGCCCTGCTGTTTAACATATTTTACTATTTTTAAAGTTATCATGAAATAAAAAAATCTATTTTTATTTATACACATTCCAGGTTAATACATATTCCATGTTTTTTAGCATTTTCCAAATTTATGACAATAAGTAATTCATAATTTAACAATAATTCCTCTTTTGGTGACCACTTTTCATGATCCAGTTCCCAATGGACTTTCGATGAATATCCTTTTTTGCAGAATTCAGCAGATTTTCCTTTGGAAAAAAAACACAG
The DNA here is from genome assembly GCA_023566225.1 of Romanogobio albipinnatus. Taxonomy (NCBI): domain Eukaryota; kingdom Metazoa; phylum Chordata; class Actinopteri; order Cypriniformes; family Gobionidae; genus Romanogobio; species Romanogobio albipinnatus. The sequence goes on along the minus strand of CM042254.1, from coordinate 2,311,474 downwards.
AATCATTTCCCCCATATTAATAAGGTTAAATGTGTTCACAATTCACAGCCTCTGAGGAGAGAATGATTAAATCAACTCTATTGTATTTCTTCTTTTTTGTTGCAGATACAATCCCAGACGACTTTGAGGCATTCAGAGCCCAGCAAATCCAGCTTTTTTAAACCCAAACTCAACATCGGAGTTCTTTCTTACAAGGTCAATGTGTGTGAGTTGTATATTTCTGTCGTGTGTGTAATATTTTATACAAAACTTTTTATACTTCATGAGCAACAGTAGACAAGCCTTCTTCAAAACCCCAAATGACAGACAGATACATTGATGACACTGCATTAGCACTAAGTTCACAAACACCAGAATTTAAATATATATATGTATTTTAAAAACACGTACAGAAATACAGGTTACAAAATATAAATGATATAACAAGAAGGCTCTGATATATGCAGCTGAGACATCATGCACATCCATATTTAGGTTTTTTTTTGTCCGAGAAAGGAAAGGGACCAGCAAAACGACAAAGACGAAATCAGTTCCTTCTACAATCAGTTACCACAAATAGGAGACAAAGATGACCACACCAGCACAGCGACTATAGAACTGGGCATCTGGATAGATCCAACCCAATGAAAGCTCTAGACAACCACAAATGATATGTCCTAATATACCTTTAATTCCAATAAAGAGCGAGCACTGTTTATGCTCACAAAATGAAAGATCACAAAGATTTGATGCGCATTCTGTAATCTAACACTCTCATGAGCGGCGAATGTCTTTTAATACTTATTAACCTGTCTTAAGTGAAACGACAGTTGATGAAATAAAAATATATCATCTTTACAGAAAGAAACCAATGTAGATGGCACTTAGTTTATGCTAATGATATGAGTTGAGGGGAAGGGTTGTTATATTGGTCAGCGCTATCCTATGGGTCACTATCATTAAGTTTATCAAGAAGTACATCCCATCTAGTCAACTACGTCCTTATTAGTCTTAATGGTACGGACATGGTAATCATGGTAACTAACTGCTTAGCAGTTCTATTAAGGCTTAAAGGGGAATTTACGCTAAAGGGGGTTTGCTCTCACAAATAATCAGGACACAAATGAACAAGTCCAACATACACTTGAGTGCAGTTAGCTGAAACTGCTCCAATAAAATGCCGCAAACAAGCAGTTTGGCTGCATGCTGCATGTTCATCAACAGCAGATTATTTGACCAATAAACACATGCAGTCTGCCTACATCGCCTAATGTTTAACATGGTAAAGAAACAGACTGAGCCCTTTTTAGGTTTGCATTGGGAAGTCACATATACGCTTCCAGAAATGTTTTCCCTCTGAATTATCAGTGCAGTACAGAGAACAGTTCACAAAGAACACCTTCACAATAAACTGGGGGGGAAATGCAAGTACAGGGTTGAACAGTCGGCATTCTCAGAAGGTAAAACAGTCCAAGTTTCATGAGCAAAGCCAAGGCCGAAGCCCGGAGGAGCAACAGCCAGAAGATTTTGAAGAAATGCACGTACATCAGTGTGAAAGCTGCCATATCTTCCAGATTTCTGACAGGATTTCCAATGGAAATTCAAGATGCAAGGGCTGAGCGAATCGACAGGGAAGGGAAAAATGCTACTGTGACCCCTCAGCAGAAATAAAGGCAACATAAGAAATCAGAAGTGCTTTGGTCAAGCATTGCCAAGCAGGTCATTTGGTGTAATGCACTATCATAACACAGAGCCCCATAAATACATTCTGTTTCTAAACATGATCATAGACGTGGTTAAACCGGAAAAATGACACCACTAGCATTAACTAATACATGCACTGTGGGGGTGGGGGGTGTTGGGGTCTATATTGTTTTATGTGCGGTGAATATTTTTACTGGAATCAGCAAAGCTAATGAAGACCTCGTTCTCTTAAGGTATTTTCTCGTTTTGACATGCACTCGTCATATTTCTGTGATAAGCTTTATGTACACTATTTTCAGGAAAGAAAAGTGTCTGAGACAAACACGTTCATGGTAAACATGTGAAAACAATAGAAGGAATATTCTGAATGGCACAGAGTGAAGAATAAAAAACTGAAGTGGGTATTGCAGTCTAATAAACGACAGAATATCCACCATCTGAGCCAATCCTTACTTCTCAGCCCTTAGTACACAATTCATATTCAAACAAAAATATTCCAGATTGTTAGTTGATTAGTTTGCATAGGAATCACAAATGGGATTTGTAATGTTTTAAGAGTTTTTCCTTGAAGGAGCCAAATGTCCAAAAAGGGCTTCACCAGGTTATTTATCCACAGTAGCATAAACTTAATGTTTTTAGACTGACGAATTAGATACAGTGGGGCCCAAAAATGAATCATTTCTTTGAGGAAAAAAAAGTCTAAAAAAATAACAAATCTCTTAGAATTTCTGGTAACACTTTACAATAAGGTTAACCCAAACAAAAAATACATCTGAAGCATTTATTAATTTGAGCTCATTATTAAAATGCTTTATCAGTTAATATTGAATTACTGGGTTGACATGACAATGAACAGTTTTATTTTTATTAACTAATTTGAACAAAGACGAATAAATACTCACTGTTAGTTAATATTTTAACTAATATTAACCAATGAGACCTTATTGTGAGACCAAATTTCTGTATTTCAGTAAAACTTTACAATAAGGCTCCATTAGTTAACTGTAATGTCTAGTGTGTTGGTTCTGTTTCATGTTCTTGTCTTCTTTTCCTGGTTTGTCATGGGATTCCGTTGTGCCCTCATGTGATCATGTCATGTGCTTCCCTAGTCTCTTGTGTCATTGGTTCATTTAGTCATGTGGGTTCTTAGTTCAGTTTTGTCATTGGTTTATTGTCTTGATTGTTCACAGATGTGTCTTGTTAGTCGTTAGTCTTTGTGTTTTTAAGCTCTCATGTTTGCCTTGTTCCCTTGTTGAGTACATGTGACCACTGTTGGTGAGTTCTCCTTCAAGTCAAGTCAAGGTCATCGTTTATGTTGTATCTGTTGATATTTGTTAAAGGAACACGGCATCTTTTTAGGACTTTATCTTATTCACCATATCCCCAGAGTTAGATAAGTCCACACACACCATTCTCATCTCCGTGCCATAACTCTGTCTGACACACCCACTGCTAGCCTAGCTTAGCACAAAGACTGGAGGTAAACGCTCCAGCTAGCCTAGCTTAGCACAAAGACTGGAGGTAAACGCTCCAGCTAGCCTAGCTTAGCACAAAGACTGGAGGTAAACGGCTCCAGCTAGCCTAGCTTAGCACAAAGACTGAAGGTAAACGGGTCCAGCTTGCATAGCTTAGCACAAAGACTGGAGGTAAATGGCTCCAGCTAGCCTACTGCTCAATAAATGACAAGATAACGCCAACATTTTCCTATTTACATGTTGTGATGTGTGTAGTTACATTGTGTACTAAGACCGACGGAAAATGAGAAGTTGTGATTTGTAATATCGCGCTGTGTAATATCATTGCGCCGCTGCACACATGGGACGGCTCACAGCTCTTGATCATTACGCAGGAATGAGAGTATAGTTCCTGCCATATCGTCCTAGAAAATCACAACTTCTCATTTTCCGTCAGTCTTAGTACACAATGTAACTACACACATCACAACATGTAAATAGGAAAATGTTGGCGTTATCTTGTCATTTATTGAGTAGGCTAGCTGGAGCCATTTACCTCCAGTATTTGTGCTAAGCTAGGCTAGCGGTGGGTGCGTCAGACAGAGTTATGGCATGGAGATGAGAATGGTGTGTATGGACTTCTCTAACTCTGGGGGACACGGGGAATAAGATAAAGTCCCCAAAAGTCGCCATGTTCCTTTAAAAAACTGCACTTGGATTCATCATGTAAATTTGCCTCCAGTGGATAAATGTTACAGAATACCCGACAAGGGAACAAGGCAAACATGAAGGCTTCGATACACAGACTAACGACTAACAAGACACACCTGTGAACAATCAAGACAATGAACCAATGACAAAACTGAACTAAGAACCCACATGACTAAATTAACCAATGACACAAGAGACTAGGGAAGCACATGACATGATCACATGAGGGCACAACGGAATCCCATGACGAACCAGGAAAACAAGACAAGAACATGAAACAGAACCAACACACTAGACATTACATGAACACTTGTTAATGCATTTACCAACATTAACTAACAATGATCAATTCAATTGTCATAGTATTTAATCACCTTTGTTAATGATAGTTCATAGAAAAATACAACTGGTCATTATTAGTCTGTTAGCTCAGACAATGTTTTAGATTTTTTTTTTAATCCTACAACTTTCCAGGTTTTAATGGAAAAAGGTGTTTTTTTTTAGACCCCACTGCATATAGAGATCATAACTGTATCACTGTAAATGAGTGATTCCTTAATTCCTTAACAGAAGTCTTCAACCTTGCCTCTGGAGACCCACTGTCCAGTCAAAAAGTTTATTTCCAACCTGCCTGTGTGCTCAAGCAATCCCGAAGAGCTTGGTTAGCTGATGCGGGTGTGTTTGATTAGGGTTGAAACTAGGGATGCACCGAATCCAGGATTCAGATTCAGCCGAATATTGGGCTTTTTGACTGGGTCCGGTTTCTGCCTGCGCTATGCTTGTCGATGTAATAATGCCGGCGTTGATTACGGGAAGGTGTTTACCTCGCGAGTAGGGACTTTCGGAGGGGGAAATATATACCCGGAACTTCATTTAGACCCTGGTTCCTGCGGTGGAAACACACCAAGTACCAGCCCAAAGTCCCTGGGGAAAGTTCCTGCGAAGGAAACGCGGCTTAAGTGGACCGTTCGAATGCAGGCTGTGAGAAAGTGAAAAAGGAACTCGTGAACAGAAAACGTGTTGTTTGGCAGTGCTTTTGACGATTCAAGTCGAGCTAAATTAGCCTGGCTCCGCCCTCCTACGTACTTCCGCTCAATTTTCATTTTCCTTCAGAACTGCGACTGCTGTATAGTCTTAGGTTTTCTCCTGACAAATTTTGTCCAATCAGCGACAGAGGGAGTGGCTGAGAACGATGACGTCGATGTCGTGCGCTAGTTTGAGTTGTTGTTCAGTAATGGCGGCGGAGAAAAGATGCGAGGCCATTCGGTCCGTTGTGGCACCGCAGCCGAATATCCAGAAGCCGGAGCAAGAACAATCTTTGCAGAGTTTTTTTGGAGGCCATGATGTTGTGTCCCGGGAAAAGTTTGATTTTCCAGCTTGCTCCGTTAGTGGTGAAGGAGTTAATGAAGCCCCGGTAAGTTAATTGTTTCTCGTGCGGTCGGAAGGCATTGTCATCATTTACATGGGCTAATCAGTGATTGCCGTCCGTCTCCCACCACCCGCGTAAAAATCCCCGGCCGAATTACCGACTGTTTTAGACAAACACCAAGGTCGTGTAATTGCTCTCCGAATCCACATCTCTGAGTTTTCAAGAATATATCACTTCAAAATTCACTGTTTATATCCTTTTTGACCCCTGCAGAGCACCGTACGGCTGCGCTTCGCTGTCATTTAGATGCATTTCTAGACTTGTATTTCTTTAAATGCTGGCGAGTATTTTCAAGAGCAATATATTTCATCACCGCTCAAAAAATAAAAGGAAGAAAAGCACGTAAACATTTGAATTGGGCCGTTATTTACAGCAGCATTTATTGAACCACTTTTTACGATCAATGATATTGGACCCACTTACTTTTATCGTCTCTAACATTCAGCACATGTGTGTTTACCTACCCCTAATCGATAAACACTTATTATTAAACACATGTTAGACGCTTTATTTCCACTTTTCTAATATTTTCTTCATCTTTATTGAAAATAAATGCCTTTCCGATCTGATATGTGATGGGAAAAGGGAGAAGATTGAGTTCGGCGAAAGCCGGACTCGAACCACGGGTCAATTTATGTCAAAACTAGACGCCATGCATCTTACCCCTACACTACTGTCTCTCTCAATGATACAGCGATTTCCGTAATTTTGTCTTTCCGAACTATACGTTTAGCAAGGACCCACCAAAAAATGTTTTGCTTCCGATGCCCATGACCAGAAGTATATATTTTATTTACAGTATGTTACGGACCACGTTCCTGAACACAAAACTCTCCACTGTGAATAAATCACAATCCGAATGCACAAGGTTTTATCACTGAGGTGGCGTTCACAATCTGCACAGTTATTTTTACGGATTTCCATGTGAGAAAAAAAGCAGAACGGCGCATTATGACCGCGTTAGCGATTGGTTATGGCAGATCCAATAGTTTTAAACTTCATCAGAGAACCCGCCCTCAAGGAAGTAAACGCTTGTCAATGGAGAGTGGCCAGACTCTGCACATTACAAATGCAATGTACGAGAGTCTGGTAGGACCAGGCTAGAGCTAAATGGTAAATGGAGTGCATTTATATAGCGCCTTTAACAGACCCATGGCCATCCGAAGCGCTTTACACATCGCCTCACATTCCCCCATTCATACACCGATGGTGGTGTCAGCCATGCAAGGCGCCATCCAGCTCGTCGGGAGCAGCTGGGGCACTACATTTTTCAACTAAATATCCAAATAAATCTAATTATTAAACTAAATTAACCATATAAACTAAATTACTGATCTAAAGCCCACACTGTCACTGTATGATAATTGAAATGAACTGATGACATCACCGTTTTCTCCAGAATAGCTGTACGGCTGAATAAAATTATGCTGCATTATTTTCCTGTTTAACACTGTAAAGCTGCTTTGAAACAATCTGCAGTGTTAAAAGCGCTATATAAATAAAGTTGACTTGACTTGACTTAGGTGTCTTGCTCATGGACGCCTTGACACTTGGTCAGGTGGAACCGGGGATTGAACCACCAACCTTCCGGTTTGTAGACAACCTACATGAAGCCACTGAGCTACATGTTCAATTTCGATTTGTGTCGTTGTGACAAGGACCCTAAACAATAGCCACTGTTAAAACATTTGCGTATGAAACATCCGAGTTGAGCATGAGGGAATCTGCAGACAGCAGCCAATGCAGTGACTTCAGGTACGGCAAAGGAAGGACAGTCTGTTTACTGGGAAAATGGCCTGAGGATGGGAGTAGGATTCGGTAGAATCTTAAGCAGTGGATTCGGTATTCGGCCAAACCCCAAAAATCTGGATTCAGTGCATCCCTAGTTGAAACTCCCAGAACTCCAGGTCCCCAGAAGCAGGGTTAAAGACCTCTGCTATAGCACACAAGGCAAAAAAATGTCATGTAATCAAGGCGCGACGGGGTTCAAACATATGGGAATTAAAAACACAAACTCCAGTAAACAGCACAGAATAAGGAGCATTACTCTCCCCATGCCAGATGAATGACATCATCTTCACACAGAGTCATGTTTGGCAGTACAAGTACAAGAATTCAACACTAAACAAAATGGCATCGGTAAAACAAGAATATCGAGAGGAAAACACCTGGGAGACCATTAGAAAATCACACCGACAGTTAAAAACAGCATTTTGTTCATATAAGGCAAAATCAGGTCCTCTCACAGTGAAGTGTTCAGCAGGTTTCTGCAGCAGCTCTTGGGTCACGTTTACTGACCACTGTTGAAGCATACATTACAGCGATAACAGTAATCGAATCTTCAATAACATATGCGAAACATACAGAAAGTCACGCGACAGTCCACAAAAACACCAAATTATCGAGAGACTGCTGTCACTTTGCTAGAAAATGTCATGAATTTCTGGCAAATCTTAAAAAACGAGCATGATAACACCAATCGTGACATCTCGAGATGTTACAAAATGCCAGCAAATCGAAATGCCATGGAAGCCATTTTGTAAACGCCAACTTTATGCCTTCCAGTACCCAACGAGCAATGCTCCCTTAAACCCTTAATACACAATCTGGGGGAGTAGTGCTCCTTACAGAAATATGAGTAAATAATAATATATATATATATCTATAATTAAAAAAATAATTATAATAAATACATATTATAAATAAATCGATTTCACACACACAATTACACAGACAGATAATTCTTCATGGACGTATGGCGTAATTATGTAAACGTTTTAAAATGGATGACAGTTGGAAAATCACTTAACAATTAAACGCACTGTAAATATGAATGAATAAACATCAGAAGAATCAACTAAAAAAATCAAGACAAACAGAAAGTGCACATTGGCGACCAACCAAGATAACAAAATGCACAAAAAACATGAAGAGAGTGGATGGTGGACGGTATTGCGCATTGGAAACTATCCAGTGTGGATACAGCTCTTCCACCTCCACACCCCCCAAACCCTCGCCGCCACCACCAACCCCTGGCCATGAGCGGTTTGGCAGCATGCTGTTGTGTGGGTGGTTGGGAGGACGAGGTCTGCCACTGACCATATGGTGAACAGAGAGGCCATGCAGCAAAATGTCTCGCTAGAAATTGCATTCACAGGTTCACAGTCGATCCATGCGGAACGTGTCCTCAGTGGCCGGGTCGGCGAGAACCATGTCCGGGTCGTTGAGCATGTGCAGTCCGTCCAGTGTCAAGGGGTCGATCTTCAACTCGTCCAATGGGAACTGAGAGTCTGCATCAAAGCTGACGTCACCAACGCCAGCCAATGAGCTGGTGAGGTCTTTGGAAAGACTGGGTGGAGATTCCCCTGTCACTAGTGAGCGCAACAAAAAAATGCCAGTTAGCAACTATTAAATGGGTGTTCACACAGGAATTGAAAATAATCAAAGATATTTGATATTTGACAAAGAGATTTGCTTTACTGTTGTCACCCCCATTTGCTTATCAGAAGGGCCATCTGGGAGACAATAGAGAGGCCTGCAGGCCACATGGGGTCCCACCTTTATAGTGTGGGAAGTTTGATTTGAATGTCATGTTTGCGTTTGGTCTGATTGGTCAGTTTAAATATCTCACATTTGGTTTCAGTCACATGGTCAGAGAAAGGGATAAAAAGAGATTGGAATTATTGCTCTTTCTCTTTTTTCCTCTGGGTCTCTTATTCTCTGGCTCTTGAGGTCATTGGGGCTTCTATTCTTTGCTCTCTCTCTCCCTCTCTCTCTCTCTTTTTCTCTCTCTCTCTCAGGTAACATTTTATTCATGCTGTGTACGATTAATGGTATAAGTTTATCATCTCATACATCCATTTTGAAGCTATCTTGTGTAACCATAACCGGATTTTGTCATTAAATCCTTCCTATTATCAATACTGTGCTAACTAGTTTTGGTATTGACTTTGAAGTGCTCCCTATTTCAATACAATATAGTCACATTATAGCAACGCTCTCCCACATATTTTGCTATTGTAACTGCACTTATTTCCGTCATTGGTATAAGCTGCAGTGGGTGGAAATAGACGAGAAATGTACAGTCCATCTTTCTGATAACGTTTCTTTAGTCTTCTGGCAACCCTGCAGATTGAACAAATGCAGGAGTCCACTCTTACACAGTGACAACAAGGTTTGATTGATTGATTGATTTATTTTGGGCAAGTAAACATTTTTATACAGTAAAACAGAAATTGCATTTGTGCGGTTCATCCAAAATGCAATATCAAAAAGCTTGCATGTCATGTGAAAAGTTATTTTCCCGCTTGCCCAAAAAGGAGTGTGAAGAAGAAAACGTTTTTAATCCCATCCCCATTTCTCGTCCAGAAGGTGACCAGAAGTCGGAGATTTTCCATGACATCAGTGACTTGTTTCTGGTGTAAGTTTACATTTATTTAAAGGAACATGCCACTTTTAAAAAAACCCAAAAAGGCTTATTTTCCGTCTCCCCTAGAGTTAAACAGTTGAGTTTGACCGTTTTCGAATCCATTCAGCCGATCTCCGGGTCTGGCGCTAGCACTTTTAGCATAGCTTAGCATTAGGGCTGGGTAAAAAAAAAAAATGGATTTCTCGATTTTAATCGATTCTCACTTTTACAAAACAATATCGATTCTTAAATCCCAAGAATCGATTAGTCATCCTGTTTTAACATTGTCGCGCGCCTCCCATCCAATAAATCGCAATCATCTTTATGCTTTATTACTATTGATATGAAACCAAGTCTCAGATTTTAAATTACATCTATTTTTTTACGAAATTCAAAAACATAAATACCGTTTTGGCGCTGTGGCTCGAGAACCGGCAAATGAACGGATCTTCTCTTCCGCCTTAACCCATTTTCTGAATGGTTTCATGCATATAGTCATGTATATAGTGTCCTATGTGAACATGTTCTGCATTTATTTTCCCCGTTTTTTTTCTTGAAAATCGTATTTGAATGTGCGGCAACTATAGTTATTAATATGTCGTATGCAGCCCTTCAATGTCAATTTTGACTAGGAGGAGAACATTTGGCATCTAACTCAAAATAACTGCTTTCAACAGATCAATCTTTATTCATAAACAAATGCATTGTGTATAAAAGTCGAAGAACATTCGATGCAAACTCAAAAGCTGCATCTATCTTATAATCTGTTGAATTTGAAAATACAACAAACAACAAAACACATTTGTCTTAAAGTGGTGGAACATAGTGTAGAACACAGGGCATTGTGTAGCAAAAAGTTAAATTAAAATAAATTAATATAAATGACGAAAAAATTACATCTATATAACAAAAATAAATAAATAGTCCCATAGTATTCAATGGCTGACTGTAGTACGTGATTTCATATAATAATGTAAATGTAAACTCATTAATTGTCTGAATTTCCTCATTATAATGGAATCATAAGCTACTGGTCATAAGAAGAATGAGGGTCCTTGACCGATTAGAATGAAACGCATCCAAACTGGATGAAGGGTCCTCAATATTTAGGCCCTTACAAGACATGATATCATAAAATATGATATTTTTCCCTATCGAATTAAGGTCTGTACAGTAGAGATGTCAGCTAAAGGGTTAAGTTATGTTTTAGGTGGGATATTATGAAAGCAAAAAGCACAAAAGACCAAAAATCTTGATTTATTACCCCATTTCCCCATTATATATGTACTTACAAGTAATTTGCTTGGACTTTTGACTAAGTGTACACAAAACTATAGATCTCTTGTAAGAATTGTTTTGTTTGGATGATTCTATAGACCTTCACGATTATGTAGATATGTATATGTCAACAAAAAATACTTATTAGTAACATGAAAATAACCTTTGTTTGGGAGGGTTTGGCTTCGCTATTCTTCCTTGAAGTAGGGGCAGTCTCATGTGACAGGAAGGAAGTTAATACCTTCTTTTTTCTCTTGAAATCCTTTATTTGGTTGTTTGCTTGCGTGTCATTGAGAATAAAAACATGGATACTATCTAGAAAAATACTTACAAAAGGAAAATGACAACTATACACTGCGGCAACTATAGTTGCCGGTGGGCTTAAATGGGTTAATATCAGTAACAGCGCAAAATAAACATGAATGAGCTTCTGAAAGTGTGTTAAAAGATACAGAACAACTCACCGAAATCCGTATCATGTCACATGGAACAGCTCAATCAGTGTTTCAACCGCAGAAAGACGTCAGTAAAACGGCTTGCAAACAATGTCATGTAACGTCACATTTACCTCAGAAAAACCATATCCAGTGTCCATAAACTCATTAGTCAGCTAGAAAAATGAACTCTAGAGAGGAGCATTTTGCTAATTATATGCACCACATTAAATAGGATATTCATTGTTATGTTTAATGTTCTTCAATATTTAATGAATTGAATAAATCTGGCAAGTTTTTATGACAGCCACCATTTAAATGTTTATATTTTAAACTAATTGGAGTGGAATTATGATTATGTAATTGTAAAGTTAATATTATAACTTTATTATAAAAAATAACATAGTGTCATTTTAAGTGTTTGTATACAAATCAGTCAATTTGTACCTTCAATATTAGTAGACTAATGTAGTATCAACTGACTCCCATAGTTTACAACATTAGTTCAGAAATTTGTTTTCCTTGAGAAAACTTTCCATGTATTAAACCTGATACAGATCCAAAAGAATCGACAAACGAAAATAAACTAATCGAAAATCGAATTGAAAGCTTGTGAAATTTGTGTCAATACCCAGCCCTACTTAGCATAGATCATTGAATCTGATTAGACCATTAGCATCTCACTCAAAAATGACCAAAGAGTTTCCATATTTTTCCAATTTAAACCTTGACTCTTCTGTACATTGTGTACTGACCGACGAGAAAATGAGAAGTTGTGATTTTCTAGGCCGATATGGCAGGAACTATACTCTCATTCCTGCGTAATAATCAAGAGCTGTGAGCCGCCCAGTGTTAATTTCGTTGACGAATAATTTGTCATAATTTTTGTCAACGACATTTTCTCACTGACGAGAACGAGACGATAACTAAATAAAAACTAGTGTTGGATGATAAAAACTATGAGGAAAATCAACTGTCATTTTCGTCAACAAATAAAAACGAGATGAAAATGTTAGTGAGGGATTAGGGAAGAGATCGGGTCAGAACTGATGTCCTGTGTCACAGATGCGCACATTTGATCTGAACTGATCTAACCGCTGGAAAACACACGGCCTACAGGCTCACACACCCCCAATCCAGCGCTCCAGAGCGGCTCAATCAATCAATAACACACATTTATGCCAGACTATTGTTTATGAACTAATGCTGATGAATAATGACAGTGTTTACTGCACCATGTTTATATAGTAATGTGTTTTAGACGGTTGTAGCAATGCATATTTATCTCCTCATCTGAACTTGAATGAGCTCCTGCAACTGCAATAGAGGCGTATACATTTCAAAATAAGAGTCCTGGTATATTTCCAGCTTGTTTATCATTAAAAGTCACGCATTATATATTCGTTTTTGCTTACACAATAAACTGTATTTAATTTCATTCCCATTTAATTCATATTCAGGAGGAAAGACCAGTATTTGACACATATTCAATAAAGTATCAGGGTTATAATTGTTCACTAAAACCATTAAAAAAATCTTTGTTACTTAAAATTAAATAAATGTTAACTGAAATAAAATAAATAAACAAACTTATTTGAAGCTTCAGCTTAACCTGATATACTAACTAAAACAAAAATACAAAGTTATAAAAACTATATAGATGTTTTTAAAAACAAACAAAAAAGTGAATTGAGCTCTTTCGTGTATTTTTAATGTCAAAAACAAAATGATGTCAAAAGTGACAGTCGGTTATGTGATGCTTAAATGCTTAATGTATTACAATTTAACTAAACTCATTAGATTTTAGTCGACTAAAACTAGACTAAAACTAAAAACAATTCAGGTGACTAAAATATGACTAAAAATAAATGGCATTTTAGTCAAAAGACTATGACTAAAACTAAATCAAAATATGCTGTCAAAATTAGCACTGGAGCCGCCCCACGAGTGCAGCGGCGCAATGATATCACACAGCGGCTGAAAATAGTCCCAGCGCTCCCTGTGTGAGCCGGCCGTCACGCTGGTTATGTTGACAGAAGTTAGCTTATTTTCAGCCGCTGTGTGATATCATTGCGCCGCTGCACGAAATATAGAAAAATATCGAAACTCTATTTTTTTTTTTGCGAGATGCTACCGGTCTAATCAGATTCAATGATCTATGCTAAGCTATGCTAAAAGTGCTACCGCCAGACCCGGAGATCGGCTGAATGGATTTGAAAACGGTCAAACTCAACTGTTTAACTCTATTAACCCTATTATCAAAAAAAGAGGCGTGTGCCTTTAAGTTCAGATTAGTGATGCGCTGAAATGTTGGTAAACGGAAATATTTTTTGAGAAAATGCCAAAGAAAATTGGCAAATGGAATTTAGATGCATCACCCCCCCGGACATATGGGTATAAAAGGAGAGGCCGTACATCAACTCATTCAGGTTTGTGCTGAGGAGCCGAGATTTCATTTCAGCGGGTGGTTCAGTGTTCAGGCAGTCTAGTTATCTCCATCAGGGAACAAAGGTTACAATAGTAGCTAAGAAGTTCCTTGTCTTCAGTCACTGTCTGTATCGATGTACTGACATTAGGGGTCTCTAAGGAAAATGGCACAACCAGCTGAACCATGAGGTTTTGGCAGTGCAGATGTCGGCAAGCTGCCCCGTGCCGGGTAACAAGTGCACTTGCATTAGATTATGTTATGAACTTCCCAATGCCCCACATAAGCCACATCATCCCTAGTACAACAAGGGGCTGGTAAGGACCATACTTTCAATGGGAATAGGTCGCTTCAGCCGTTTCTTGGTCTTTTCTCTTTTTGTTTTTTTAGATAAAAACTTACAGCTGTGCCGACCAGGAGTTAGCACTAAGGAAAGCCCTACCTCAGGGGTGTCCAAAGGTGTCCAAAGGCCCGAGGATGAATTTCAAACGGCCTGCTGTGTGTCTATTAAAATATATTAAATGTGGCCCGCCACGGATAATTTACAAATCGTGCAGTTTCACGATGTCAACACAAGGTGGCAGTACTAGATTTTAGGCCAGGGAAACATTAACGCCCCAAAAGCAGAACGAAACAGCGCTACTTGTGCTCTGCGCAACTCGCGAGCTCTGAGTCTGAACAAATGTGTTTACCTGCTGAGTGTCTCGATCACATGAGCACTGAACAGCCAATGAGAAGCGTTCGAGTTCAGCGCAGAGGTCTCCGGTACGAGCTGCGAATCTCTCTGTGATTTGATTTAATTTAAATCCAGTTAAACTGCGCTGACTTAATCAACAACACTAACCTGCAAATCAGCCCATTCAGTTCAAATACTTTACAAACAACAATTCACAACATTTATCATGTGTTTACTGCGGTCACACGAACTGTAACCGTGGTCAGTTACCAGAAATGAAGGTTAATATCTCATTTTATTTCATTTGTAATGTAGACATGTATTAAATGAGTAATAAAGGCCAAATTGCAGACTATTTTGTCATAAACTTGCAGTTTTGTGCATTTATATTTATATGTTTACAGACTAAATACCTTAAAGCCATTCTAGATATAGAAATATATATATATATTTAACTTTTTGCCTTGTGTGCACTGTAAAAAATGCTGTCATTTAGTATTTTTGTATGGTTTCTGTATAAATATCTAAAAATTCTTAAATGACAGATATTTTTTCTTATTTTCTGGAAAATAAAATAAAATTGAAATGAGTTTTTGGTTAAAACAAGCAAATATATCTGCCAATGGGGTGAGAAAAATAATGTTTCTGTTTGGAATCTTGTTTATTGTGTCCCAAACAGAAAGAAGTTTATTTTTCTAATCCATTGGCAGATCATTTAGTTTGTTTCATTAAAAAACTCAATTCATTTTGATTTTTTCCCCCAGGAATCAAGAAAAAATATGTAATTTTCCTTAGTAAAAGCATTTTGATTTAAGAATTTTTAGATATTTGGACTGGAAAAAAGACAGCAATACCAAAGTAAGACAGGTATGTTGTGTAGTGTGGTTTTACCTGTGGTGATCTAAATAGAGCACTTATTAAATTTAAATAAGAATAGAGTTCTAACTCAGTAATAATATTTACATTTCACCCATTAAAACTTTTTGGTTGATGAAAGTTTTACAGATATTGTTAAATATCTATAGCTAAATAAGCTACTCTACTGTCTTTTGTCAAATCTGTCATGCCAAGAAACAAAAAATCCAAGAAACAAAAAATAGAAAAGGGACCGGCCCCTGGGTGTGTTTACAACATCGAATCTGGCCCCCTTTAAAAAAAGTTTGGACACCCCTGCCCACCCTGAAAAGGGAGGAGCTCTACAAACAGTGAGTGGTAGCAGAGCAGAAGACAGGTTTACCATCAGGGAATCCGGACAATACGGGACTGTCAACAGAGAATCACTACATATGGAGTGCCTTCATGAGTCCTGGGCCTGCCATAGGGCGCTGGAGGGTAAAAGTACATCCAGACGTTGCTAGCCCAGGGAACTCACATGGACAAATGCAGGTTATCACCTCAGAGAGGGGAAAGGCGCTGTGTGCAAACGGTACACCCGGCTAGTTGCCCGCACCTTACCTATTCATACCTGATAACACGGGACAAAACAGGCCCAACCCAAAGAGTGTAAAATCTCACAAAGGTATCGGGTGTGTGCCCGCACATGCGCACGCACACGCACACACACACACACACACGCACACACACACACACACACACACACACACACACACACACACACACACACACACACACACACACACACACACACACACACACACACACACACACACCAAAAAACATTGCAGGTCCAACTGACAGAGAGCCTGTTCGGATGAAAACCGCTTCAGTGAGCTCAATTATAGTAATGCCGCATTTTATTCTCATTAACGCTAACGGCGTTGTAACGGAGAAACAGTCATTCGTTAGATCACTCGTTACTGAAAAAAATAATTCCGTTATTAACGCCGTTTATCTATAACGCCGTTATTCCCATCACTGCGGACGCTAAGCAATGTCCCAAACGTAGCATCTCAGGCCCTTTTTCATGACGGATCGCTTCCTGTATTCCTCAGCTGTAATTCGCTTTGGATAAAAGCGTCTGCTAAATCAATAAATGTAAATGCATAATGAATTGAAAGACACAATACCTGTGAGAATGATGTTGGGAATGTTGCCATGGCTACTGTAGCTCAGCTGCTGTGCCTCCTGCTGACCGCTGTGGCTCCCGGTTAAACCCATCATGGCTGCCTGTGTGTAGTTCAGCGTTGAACAGTGGCTGGAGTCGCCTGGATTCTCCATCATGTTCATGTTGAACTGCTCCAGCTACACAATCAGCATTAGAAAGTTTTTAACAATATTATTTGTAATATAATTATATAATTTGAACAATAAATAAAATAAATGTGTGTAAATATAAGCTGAGCAATCCACATATGTTTCCTTTAAAAAAACACTCAATTGATCATTTTTGTAGTTTTAAACATGATGTGTATGATGTCAAACCCTATAAAAGACAGATGTGACAAATGTTGGACCCAACCTACATCCAGTTCCCTTACCGGAATCCTCAACAAGCCGAAATAAAATGGGGCTTTTATGCTATCGCCAGATTCCCAAACATAATCGGAGCCATAGACTGCACCCACATCGCCATAAAAGCACCATCAACCAGCGAATTTAACCCTCTGGTGCTCTTCGTTCAGGGGTTGCATTGGTCGTCTTCCCGGTCAAAAGTGACCGGACACCTAGAAATGAAACTTCCTCCACCCCAGTAAAACCAATGCAATTTTTCTTCAATAATATTTTTTATTTTGTATTTTGAGATGATTTGATGGTATTTTTTATATTTATGCAATAATTATGGTCTATTTTTGCCATTGAAAATTATAAAAAATAATTAAAAAAAATGAATTATTGCAGTATTTCAGGTTAAAATAGAGACTATTCAAAATAATGTTTTTTGAAGGCAGATTAGCGCCCATTTTTGGAATTATTTAAGAAATCGTGCAACCATGTGTGTAACCACTAGAGATCTCTATGGAGAGGCTTGAGAATCCCCTAGTTCTCTTTTGAACACATTTAATGTTTTTTCTTGTTGTTGATGGATTTAAATATATATTTAAAAAATCTCAAAGACTATTTATTATAAAGTTTTAGATACTTTTTTTGTTTGTTTGTTTTCTGTGAATTTGTGTTTTTGCAGATTTCCCATCCATTTCCTATGGTGGTCCTTTTTGACCCAAGAGCACAAGTGGGTTTTTTTTTTTTTTACAACCACTTAGCATGCTCGAATCATGCCCTCAATATTTGTGTGTGTTTGCATACCTAATGCTAGAAAAGTCACCAAGTTTCATATCATTCTGATGAAGCTGTGATTTTAAAAAATTAAAAATGTGGTTCATAGGTTCAGTTTTTCATAGGTGTGTGTGTGTGTGTGTGTGTGTGTGTGTGTGTGTGTGAGTGGATGTGTCAATATCACACTCTTGATGTTTGAGAGTGTCACCCCTTCACGGCTGTGTACTTTTTTCAGCATTGTGGCCGATTTGTAGATTGTCCAGAGAATTTTTTTGTTTTTGCCGATTTCCCATTCATTTCCTACGGTCGGTCATTTATGACCAAAGACAATGAACGCTACTTTTTTTTTTTTACGACCAATTAGCATGCTCGAATCATGACCCCAATTTTTGCGTGTGTTTACATACCTAATGCTAGAAAAGTCACCAAGTTCCATATTATTCAGATGAAGCTGTGATTTTTAACATTTCAAAACAGAAAATGTTCCGGTCAGGAATGACCGAAGAGCACCAGAGGGTTAAAGATGTAAATAGAAAAGTGACCGTGAACGAGCATGTGGGATTTATCAACAATGATTGCTTACTCATGTGCGTAAGAACTGTGTGCTGTATTTTCTTGTACTTTGGCATATTCTAAATTTCTTTCGTAGGACAAAATATAGAACCTTTTCTACGCACTGTTGATAAATGAGGGCCCTGGTTATTTCTTTGGCAGTCAAAGAAGTCAGAGAAAGCCTCAATTGTTGCAATGGTGTGATTCATTGGCTAAAAAAGAAAGCAAAACACAAAATGAATTTGACTGATAACATAGTTTTTTTCCTCTCAAAGTTTCTAATTAACATGCACCGCACTGTGACGTAATGTCCAACTTGTGAACAAATCGGTTGATTGGTTCGTCACAAAGAACTAGTGTTCATTTTGTCACCTATTTTTAATTTAGTCTTAGTCTTGTGCCAAATGTCCTTGTTAGTTTTAGTCATTAACATATCTTTTTTTGTTAGTCAAGTTTTTGTCGACTAAAAGTCTCGTCATTTTAGTCTAGTTTTAGTCAAAGGAAAACTCTAAATATATTTTGTGGCAAAATAAGTTACATAAAATACATATAACCTGGAAAATGTATGTGCCACAACACCACAGCTAACTGGTTGATTTACAGCGTAGATCCTAAAATCAGCATTAGCTTATGAGACGATGGGCACAAATATTGATGTTGATCTTGATTCAGTATGAATTCATATGTATATAGCCTACTGTACATAAGGAAAAATAAGTTTGCCTTTTAGCACTATTTTACACTTTTTGGGGTTAAATTATATTTGCTTGCATTCATTACAATTCACTATTATTAACATTTCACAAATTTCACAAATAAGTAAGCAGTTATGATCTGCAATACTTTTTTGAGCAACTAGACTACATGTATATTTATTAAAGAGCCATACAGGCACCACTTTTTTTTTTTCCAGCCACAAAATGGCTCTAATTTGCCTCTTTGCAGTGGAATTCTCTATTTTAACCTTAATTAATACACTAATTGTAATATAAATAATACAAAAATTAAAAGACAAATATTTTAAGTGGTCATTAATGGACCATACTTATTGCACAAATAGTATTTAGTACCAAAAGATCTCCTCAAAATATTCAATAAATATTATTGAATTAAAATATAGGCTATTTGTTTTTAAAATAGTTAAGGTGTATGGTCATATTGACCATCAATGAGTATAAGTGTGACTTAATTAAGGGCTAAATACAAGAAAAACATTAATATTAATGTTAACAATGTTGCATCTCCATCACTCTCCATAATAAAATGATACTGTAAATGTGGCTGACGTAATAATCAATGCACACTATGCTGTACGGTTTACCAAAACTTGCTGCAAACACCAATCAGGCACTTCCTCTCTGAATCAGCTAGGACTCGCTCTTAAACTGAAGTTAGCCTTGATTCTCAATTGGTAACTGTTTCAGAGTTTGTTGTTTTGTTTACAAAATGGTATATCTTAATAAAAGTAGTGTAATTTTAAATGCCTCACATGTACGTACCTGGTTGGATAGGGCATTGGTCTGTCTGGACGGAAGGTCATAGAATGAATCTCCAAAGATGCTCCCAACCACCTGGATATGCTATGACAAAAAGATCCATTAAGAACACGTAACGCTGTGGTAAGATGAAGCAGACAGTCTTTATGATGCTCCAAAATACTGGAAGGAAGGGTTTCACGCAGGGATTACCACTAACCACATAAATCATAAACAAGAACCGACGAGGGACTGAACATGACTGGGCAGGAGAACATAAAGAGAGACAGGTGCAAATCATAAGTAACCATAGAAACTGGGGCGTTTCTAGGATATTTAATGTTAGGGGGGCTCAGCCCCAGTGAGGATATGAAAAAAAAATTGGTAAGACTTTAGTTTAGGGTCCAATTCTCACTATTAACTAGTAGCTTATTAGTATGCATATTAGGATATTGGCTGTTTATTATTACTTATAAAGCAAATATTAACGCCTTGTTCTGCATGACCATATTGTACATCACTTAATCATACAATGTAGGCAGATTTATAATCACTGAGATCCCAAATGTGAGGTTCGGGGGGGTTTGGCCCCTCGAGGACATTTTGATTTCTATGATCTACATATGTGCATTTTAAGATGTTCTGAACGCCAAAAAATTAGATGATAATAACTTGAAAACCATGTCAGTGGGCAGATATGACTGATACAGTTTTTCCAGTTTTGTCAGTGAAGACAGTAAACACGTTTAACTGATATTTATGTTTTATGAATCATTTTCGTAGACATGTTAATTTACTGAAGGTTAACAGGAAAGCTAGGTAACTAAATGTATTAAATTAATTCACAATATGCACACATTCATTACTAATATTATGCCCAATACAGGCTGAACAAAGCTTTTTTATTTACTGAGAGCTACAAATGGAATTATATAAATTTACAATATGCACACATTCATTATTAATATTACTTTGTTAATATTTCTTGTTTGTTAATTATATTATAAATGACATTACATAGGCCTATTTCAAATCAAAATGGCGAAATTAGATACAAGTTTATTAATTTTCTGAATATTTTTGTCATTTGTTTAACATTTCTGACTTACAGAAGCCGCTGTCAGATATGAAGCGTTTAGTTTAGCTTCATATCTCGCACTTGACGTCGAGTCGCGCTGATGAAACTCGTGCTCAGCCTCAGCAGCTTCTGTGAACATAGAGCCCGCCTACTCTGATTTGATTGGTTTTCTCAAATATGTTGACATTGACGAGCGGTGACAGACCAATGAGAGCTCAGATCAACACACACACCTCTGCTTCTGACGTGCGCTCTGCTCGACGCCGCTGCGGATTGAAGAACACGCTGATTAAAAGACGGGATGAAGCCGAAGCCTCCTGCCAGTTTCATATGTTTGAAAGGAAAATAATCACACTTTTTTTTTTAGGGGGGCTGGACAGAAGTTTTTTTGGGGGGGGGGGGGGGGGGGGGGGGGGTGAAGCCCCCCTAAAAAGGGCTTAGTGACGCCCATGCATAGAAACAAATGAGGACATATTCAGTAACCAAAGAAACCAAAACTAAAGAGGACAGGGAAACAGGAACTAAAGGAAACAGAACATTAAAATAAGAGTCCCTAACCATAACTGTAACCATAAGCGACAAAACACACATACACACACACACACACACACACACACACACACACACACACACACACACACACACAAATATCATATCTAAAGATGTAACAGTGTGAAAGTGTGTGTACTGAAAGTGGTGGCATTAGAGAGAAGTACACTCTGAGATGCCAATAAGCACAACATTACAAAAAATAATCAAATGAAGAGGTGTCATGCTTACTTGTGGTGAACCGCCGGGTGAGAAGCCCTGATTGGACACTGGAGATGTTGGTGACTGATTGGTCGAAGAGCCGGTCTGACTGCGGTACTGTTGGGAGGAAAGGGCGTTAGAATCACGTGATATGTGTTGAATTTGACATTACTGAAATATCAACTAGAGGAAAAACTTACTGAGTCGGCAGATCCACTTGTGGCTGTCTGTGATTGGCTAGCAAGAGTGGTCTGGATGGTGCTGGGGGCGGAGCTTACGGTAAGAGGAGGGAGCCGTATGAGACGGATGTTCTGAGGAAGGGTATGCGGCTGTTTCTGCAGGTCATTCAGTAAACTCAGCAGTGAGTACTGAGACAACTGCTGCTCCAGTGACAGACTGTCCATTGTGATCGGCTGTGATAACAACACACCATCAGAAACGACATAAATGGGATGTTAAGGATTTTTATACATCATGTTTAAGAAAAAGGGTGTTTAAAGAACCAATAGCTAATCAGTTTTGGAAAAGTGTTTTTATTGATTTGGATGAAAAGAGATTATGGAAAAACCTATCCAAATGGTATATGGATGTTAAAATGGAAATTCTGGACTTTAAGATGAGACTTTTAGTCGACTAAGAGTCTCGTCATTTTAGTCTAGTTTTAGTCAAAGACAACTCAAGGTATCTTAGTCAAGTTTTACTCGACTAAAAGTCTCGTCATTTTAGTCTAGTTTTAGTCAAAAGACAACTCAAGGTATCTTAGTCAAGTTTTACTCGACTAAAAGTCTCGTCATTTTAGTCTAGTTTTAGTCAAAAGACAACGCAAGGTATCTTAGTCAAGTTTTAGTCGACTAAAAGTCTCGTCATTTTAGTCTAGTTTTAGTCAAAAGACAACTCAAGGTATCTTAGTCAAGTTTTAGTCGACTAAAAGTCTCGTCATTTTAGTCTAGTTTTAGTCAAAAGACAACTCAAGGTATCTTAGTCAAGTTTTACTCGACTAAAAGTCTCGTCATTTTAGTCTAGTTTTAGTCAAAGACAACTCAAAGTATCTTAGTCAAGTTTTAGTCGACTAAAAGTCCCGTCATTTTAGTCTAGTTTTAGTCAAAAGACAACTCAAGGTATCTTAGTCAAGTTTTAGTCGACTAAAAGTCCTGTCATTTTAGTCTAGTTTTAGTCAAAAGACAACTCAAGGTATCTTAGTCAAGTTTTAGTCGACTAAAAGTCCTGTCATTTTAGTCTAGTTTTAGTCAAAAGACAACTCAAGGTATCTTAGTCAAGTTTTACTCGACTAAAAGTCTCGTCATTTTAGTCTAGTTTTAGTCAAAAGACCACTCAAGGTATCTTAGTCAAGTTTTACTCGACTAAAAGTCTCGTCATTTTAGTCTAGTTTTAGTCAAAAGACAACTCAAGGTATCTTAGTCAAGTTTTACTCGACTAAAAGTCTCGTCATTTTAGTCTAGTTTTAGTCAAAAGACAACTCAAGGTATCTTAGTCAAGTTTTAGTCGACTAAAAGTCTCGTCATTTTAGTCTAGTTTTAGTCAAAAGACAACTCAAGGTATCTTAGTCAAGTTTTAGTCGACTAAAAGTCCCGTCATTTTATTCTAGTTTTAGTCAAAAGACAACTCAAGGTATCTTAGTCAAGTTTTAGTCGACTAAAAGTCCTGTCATTTTAGTCTAGTTTTAGTCAAAAGACAACTCAAGGTATCTTAGTCAAGTTTTAGTCGACTAAAAGTCCCGTCATTTTAGTCTAGTTTTAGTCAAAAGACAACTCAAGGTATCTTAGTCAAGTTTTACTCGACTAAAAGTCTCGTCATTTTAGTCTAGTTTTAGTCAAAAGACAACTCAAGGTATCTTAGTCAAGTTTTACTCGACTAAAAGTCTCGTCATTTTAGTCTAGTTTTAGTCAAAAGACAACTCAAGGTATCTTAGTCAAGTTTTAGTCGACTAAAAGTCTCGTCATTTTAGTCTAGTTTTAGTCAAAAGACAACTCAAGGTATCTTAGTCAAGTTTTACTCGACTAAAAGTCCCGTCATTTTAGTCTAGTTTTAGTCAAAAGACAACTCAAGGTATCTTAGTCAAGTTTTACTCGACTAAAAGTCCCGTCATTTTAGTCTAGTTTTAGTCAAAAGACAACTCAAGGTATCTTAGTCAAGTTTTAGTCGACTAAAAGTCCCGTCATTTTAGTCTAGTTTTAGTCAAAAGACAACTCAAGGTATCTTAGTCAAGTTTTAGTCGACTAAAAGTCCCGTCATTTTATTCTAGTTTTAGTCAAAAGACAACTCAAGGTATCTTAGTCAAGTTTTAGTCGACTAAAAGTCCTGTCATTTTAGTCTAGTTTTAGTCAAAAGACAACTCAAGGTATCTTAAAAGTATCTTGAAGTATCTTATGTTGCTGCGATATCTGCCTATCATGACTACGTAGATGGTAAGATGGTTGGTAAGCACGACCTGTTCGTCAGGTTCCTTAGGGGGGCGAGACGGTTAAATCCTCCTCGTCCCCCCTCCATACCCTCTTGGGATCTTACTCTGGTGCTCCGAGCACTTCAGAATGCCCCATTTGAGCCTTTGCAGTCAGCAGAGCTAAAGCTTCTCTCTATGAAGACTTTGCTGTTGGCTGCATTGGCCTCCATCATGAGGGTAGGGGACCTGCAGGCATTTTCGGTCGACGATTCGTGCCTAGAGTTCGGGCCCGGCGACGCCCACGTGGTACTAAGACCCCGGCCTGGCTATGTGCCCAAGGTTCCTACCACTCCCTTCAGGGACCAGGTGGTGAACCTGCAAGCGCTGCCCCCGGAGGAGGCAGACCCAGCCCTAGCTTTGCTCTGTCCCGTCCGCGCCCTGCGGATCTACGTGGATAGAACTCAAAGCTTTAGGACCTCAGATCAGCTCTTTGTCTGTCACGGAGGCCAGCAGAAGGGAAAGGCTGTCTCCAAGCAGAGGATGGCCCACTGGATAGTGGATGCCATCACCTTGGCTTACCAAGCACAAGGTCTGCCCTGTCCGCTCAGGGTGCGAGCACACTCTACTAGAACTGTTGCATCCTCCTGGGCGCTGGCACGTGGCGCCTCGCTGTCAGACATCTGTAGAGCTGCGGGCTGGGCGACACCTAACACGTTCGCTAGATTCTATAGCCTACGTTTAGAGCCGGTTTCCTCCTGTGTTCTCACCTCAAACGGATAGAAACAATAGGGGCCCCGGCTCTTGTCGGCTTGCTGCGCTACGGCGTTATTTTCTCCAGAAGCAAACTCTGTGAGTCCTCCATCACCCTCGGTGCCGGACGTGGCGGAGCGTCTCGCATCAGGCCCCCTGCCGCTGAATCCTTGAGGGGTTATGAGGGGTTATATGAGTGACCCTGCGGGGATCCCATATATCTGTCCACGGTCGCTCCTACGGGAAGCCCGTGTCTTTCCCTTGGGAGAGCCTTCCCATCAATGGGATTGAGCCTGTACTCCTACATAACTCCTTCGGGGTACGAAGTGGGCTCCGCAGCGTTCCCCTTCAGTAGGGCACGCTTTCCCAGTGCTATCCAATAATCACTGAGCGGGTCATGCGGAACAGCTGTGATGGTCTTCCCGGTGTGAGCCCCGTCTCATCAGGTAAAGAGCTCACGCGGCTCACACAGGGCACTGGAAGGGAGCATAGGCCATGGCGCTTTGGTAGGGATTCCTATTCGTCGGTACTCCAACGTGGCGTCGAGAGTGACCGACTGAATGGGAACGTCTCGGTTATGTATGTAACCCTCGTTCCCTGAAGGAGGGAACGGAGACGCCACGTCCCGTCGCCATGTCCTCTGTACCCTGCTGGGGTGCCGGCTACCTACTCGGCTCCTCAGCAAAAGGCTGATTTGATGCAAGCACCTGTGTCTCATTTATACCCGCGCTGCGTGGCATGAACACCTGGTGCAATCATTGCATGCCAATGTGCATTGGCTCGTTTAGTTTCACTCGAAGTAGATTGGCTCTCGCGAGGGAGATTCCTATTCGTTGGTACTCCGACGTGGCGTCTCCGTTCCCTCCTTCAGGGAACGAGGGTTACATACGTAACCGAGACGTTCTCAGCACGAGCACGACAGTCCAACTAGTGTAGTTTTTGGCGGCCTCTCTTAATTTTAGTTTTAGTCTAGTCTTTGTGTCAAGCTGTCATTTGAGTTTTTATTAGTTTTAGTCACGTTCATACTCTTTTTTTAGTCTAGTCAAGTTTCAGTCAACTAAAAGTCTGAGCATTTTAGTCTTATTTTAGTCAGAATTATCCATGACTATTTTCGTTGACGAAAACTGATGACATTTTAGTCTAGTTTTAGTCAGTGAATTTTGAATTTTAGTCTCTTTTTAGTGATGCAATTCTATTTAACCCAGTCAATATAGTATAAATACCTAGTAGTATAGACAAAACCAAAATTTTCTTTTAGCCAAACCCATTTCAAACAAGGTTATTTTATTATATTATTGTTACCTTATAGACTCGGAAGACATGGATGATGCTCGATTTGAAATTACAACCTATTTATTTTATCAACCAAACATGTTAGAAGTACACACACATAAATTGAAATAAAATAAATAAAAACATTGAGATGTCTCTGGTTCATGGTGTTTTTTCCCGTGATTTTGTGGCCCCATTTCTCCCATTTCACATTCCGTTTTTTTTTCCACTTCTATGTAATGAAAGTTTTTCCAAATGTCGTTTCTTCTTTTTCTCCCTTACGAACCTTGTCAGCAAATTTTGATTTAGTTTTAGTCATAGTCTTTTGACTAAAATGCCATTTAGTTTTAGTCATATTATTTGTTTTTAGTTTTAGTCTCCTAAAATCTAATGAGTTTAGTTCAATTGTAACACATTAAGCATTTAAGCGTTACATAACCGACTGTCACATGAACTGACATTTTGACATCATTTTGTTTTTGACATTAAAAATACACAAAAGAGCTCAATTCACTTTTTTAAAAACATCTATATAGTTTTTATAACTTTGTATTTCTGTTTTAGTCAGTAGGCCATATCAGGTTAAGCTAAAGCTTCAAATAAGTTTGTTTATTTATTTTTTTAATTTCAGTTAACATTCATTTAATTTCAAGTAATGAAGATTTTTTTTAATGGTTTTAGTGAACTATTATTACCCTGATACTTTATTGAATATGTGTCAAATACTGGTCTTTCCTCCTGACTATGAATTAAATGGGAATGAAATTAAATACAGTTTATTGTGTAAGCAAAAACGAATATATAATGCGTGACTTTTAATGATACACAAGCTCAAAATACACCGGGACTCTAATTTTGAAATGTCTGCGCCTCTGTTGCAGTTGCAGGAGCTCATTCAAGTTCAGGAGATAATTATGACCAGATTAGAGGGTTATATCGATCACGAAAGGAAACAAACATATATTAGGAGTTTATTATCTCACTGTTCAGACACACTGCGAGCTGACGCTTATCCGGTGTGGAAATGAGCGGGTCTTTATCATCGCTGAAGTGAACGACGACACGATCACAAGCGAACATGACACTCGAGCATATTCAAGCAGAAGCCAGCAGATATTAGTTCTGTGAAACTAAACTAAACCGATGTCACTCGCCTATGGAGAAGAAATAAAGCAACGCTCCCTCCTTGAGTTCTCTCCAGCGCTGGAAAGCTGATCGTAAGCCTTCTCTAGCTCCGCACACACATCTTCCACATGTGTCACGTCTCTCTCTTTCTGTCGGCTCATGTCCGTCCTGTGTCCTGTCTTCTGAATAATGACATGACCTGAGCGCTCTCTTCTCCCCGTCATTAGTAGACACGCCCCTTACTGCTGATTGGCTATACGTTTGTTTTGGTACTCGGCCCGAGACACTTTAATTACACATATTCCAAATTAAAACACAGACTGTTAAGGGAGCGCTGGCTTACCTGAGCAATGGGTATCTGAGGTAAGACCACAGGTGGTAGCGTGGGGGCTGGCTGCTGTTGGCTGATATTGGGTGAGGGGGCGGGGCCAGTGTGCTGGACAGGTGGGGAGGGAGGGACGTGACTGGCAGCACTGATGCCCAAGTGTGTGAGGTTGGTGGTCAGGTTGCTGGTGCTACTGGAGCTGGACGTAGGAAAGGTAATCTGGTCATCTGGATCCAGCGGGGTGGGGAGAGGAGGAGGGAACTGGATGTTTGTCAGATCCGGTAAGGAGCCACCTGTGCTGTGAGCGGCTGGCATCAAAGAGCTATTCATTTCTTCATCAGGAGATGGGAATATGCTGGAAGAATGAAACAGAATATGCTGTGGGATATGCTATGAAATTAGGGATGCACCGATACCACTTTTTTTCAGACCAAGTACAAGTACAAGTACTTACATTTGGGTACTTGCCGATACCGAGTACTGATACGAGTACTTAATAATACCATTACAGTTCTTATAACAATGTTTTATTTTCATCAGATGTTTTTCACTTTCTGACTGTAACAAAGCAAATACACAAATTGATGCTGTTGCTGACATTTTAACATTCAACTTGGTGTTTTCCTAAACAAACATGGCACTGCTGCCCATTTCACATAAATGTAACCTGTAACATTCAGTGGATTCCAGTACCACACAACATAGTAGCAGAACAACTGAATACAATTTGTTATTGTATTATGTTATCATAGCCATACAGCCCTTTTCGGAGATGAAAAGAAGCTTCTCTGCATTATCAGCTATGAGCCGGTTTCTGTTTTCATCTACAATGTGTGACACTGAGCTAGGGATGTGCGAGACTAGTCGATTAAACGTTAGTGCTGCTGCAAGACCACTTGGAAACTTTTCTTTGGCACATTTAAGGTTTAGCTTTAAATATATATATTTTTACAAAGGCTATGTTTAAATTACTGTCGTGTTAATGTTATATCTTGAAATTAATATATTATTTTGAAAAGTGTATATCTGCAGCAAAACAAAATCACTTAATTTGACCTCAGGTTTTGCATGCGTTGGTTTTCTCTGGCGCTCACGGAGGCTTCAGATAAATCTCCACTCAGGTGAAGGAGGATTTTGAAAGCTTTCACACAACTTTTCCATTTTCTTCCATGTCATGTCAAACTAGTATAACAATTAAGCTTGCTTAGGCTTGTTATACTACCGGGGTTAGGCTAGTCATTGCGCACATCCCTACTAAACAGCCCTTCACTTTCAGCATCACTACCGAGAGCTATCTGCCTCACGAGCGGTTAAGCTGGGTTTATACTCGCCACGTTCGCAATAGCGCGCTGCAAAAATGACGCCATACTATGGCAGTCGTGCGCTTTGAGAGCGCGAGACCCCTTTGTACTTTGCGGCGCGGTGTCCACGCCGAATTATGTAACTTTCCGCGTGGCTC
Source organism: Romanogobio albipinnatus (assembly GCA_023566225.1). Classification (NCBI taxonomy): domain Eukaryota; kingdom Metazoa; phylum Chordata; class Actinopteri; order Cypriniformes; family Gobionidae; genus Romanogobio; species Romanogobio albipinnatus. The sequence goes on along the minus strand of CM042254.1, from coordinate 2,282,615 downwards.
CGCATCCGAAGATGCGTTGCCATAAAGTGGTATCGGGTGTGGTTGTATCGGAGTTTTACGAGTACGAGTACGAGTACGAGTACTTCACAACAGTATCGGACCGACACCTGAGTACTGGAATCGGTATCGGTGCATCCCTTTATGAAATATGTTGCAATGCAACATAATGGGGTAAATCTCATGAAGAACTATAGATTCATATTGATGCTGTGTAAAGTCACAAATTACAATTACTGTAATTGAGTAGTTTTTCTCAGGAATTGTACTTTATTAAGTAGTTTAAAAACAGTGTACTTTTACTTGAGTACATTAAGTGCTGTATTGGTACTTTTACTGCGCTATTTTCCCTAAACCTGCCGTCACTAAATTATATGTTTATTTTTTTCCTGTCAACGTGATTGGCTAAGACGAATAATCAGTCCTGGGGCTGCATGCTTCACGTGTGTGAATCCCGTCAAAAGTGAGAGGCACGCGCGCTTTATGAAAGGGAGTTGTTGCTGTTTACTATATGACTGAAATCGTGAAACTGCCTTAACCCTCTGGGGTTCTTCATTTATGGGTCACACGCTGGACCTTCGGGTCAAAAATGACCCAGAGGGCGGGATTAGGATAAAAAAGATTTGAGTAAAATCAATGAAAAATATTTTTGTTCAATAATATTTTTTCTTTTCTTTTTTGTGTTGTTTTGAGATAATTTTATACACATGTGGTGGAACGGGAGCTTCGTGCCCTGGATGTGCATCCCACAAATCTCCATCAACTGCAAGATGCTATCCTATCAATATGGGCCGACATTTCTAAAGAATGCTTTCAGCTCCTTGTTGAATCAATGCCACATAGAATTAAGGCAGTTCTGAAGGCCAAAGGGGGTCGAACACAGTATTAGTGTGGTGTTCATAATAATCCTTTAGGTGAGTGTATATATATATATTATTTTTTTTTAACACTATTTTGGGGCCACATCTCCTTTTCTCTACTGACGTTAAATCAAAGATCATTATAAGTGTTACATGTTTGTCCCGCACACAGGTAAAAAGAATATAAATAAATAAAAACCATGTCATGATAAACTCACTTGATCCCAGGAACATCACATGACTCTGTATGCAGAGATGCTTTGGGCTCATCTTTCTCCATCTCTGACTCAGTGTCCTCTGTATCCGGAGGGGTGAGCAACAGCACTGAAGAAAGAGGGAGATGGAAAGAAGGATGAACTGCAAACAGTCATTGTAAATGAGGGAAAACAATAACTTACAGATACATATGACAAATAGAGTATCCAGGATAAAGAAAAGGATAAACACATGACAAGTACTTTATATTCATGTTGGTTTTGTGTGTGCGAGTCTTCTGCCCATTTGCTGCACCACATGACTTTTGGTGGACCTGTTATACTTTTTCAGATATTAACTTTCATGTAGTGTGTAATATTTATGTTTGTAAATGTAAAAGGTTTCCAAAGTTTTAAATCTCAAACGCACTGCTCATCTGTTCACCCATGGGCGTCTGGTCTGAACACCAGCTGTGATCAGGAGCATTGCTGGAGCTGCTATTGGAGGAACTGAACACCACTGACCACTGACCAACACCTGCTCTAAAGTCACACACGCACGCACGCACGCGCGCACGCACACACACACACACACACACACACACACACACACACCTGCTCTAAAGTCAATAGTGCAGTGTGTGTGTGTGTGTGTTATTTAAAGAGTGTGTTAGTGATATGAGCCTATAGGAGGAGCACAACACACACACTCTGATTATTACACACACAGGGACACGCAGCAACACACACACACACACACACACTCTGATTATTACACACACAGGGACGCGCAGCAGCACACACACACACACACACACTCTGATTATTACACACACAGGGACGCGCAGCAGCACACACACACACACACACACACACACTGATTATTACACACACAGGGACGCGCAGCAGCACACACACACACACACACACACACTCTGATTATTACACACACAGGGACGCGCAGCAGCACACACACACACACACACACACACTCTGATTATTACACACACAGGGACGCGCAGCAGCACACACACACACACTGATTATTACACACACAGGGACGCACAGCTGCACACACACACACACACTCTGATTATTACACACACAGGGACGCACAGCAGCACACACACACTCTGATTATTACACACACAGGGACGCGCAGCAGCACACACACACACTCTGATTATTACACACACAGGGATGCCCAGCAACACACAGACACACACTCTGATTATTACACACACAGGGACGCGCAGCAGCACACACACACACACTCTGATTATTACACACACAGGGACGCGCATCAGCACACACACACACACACACTGATTATTACACACACAGTGGGCTCCATCTGCGCCATCGTTACTTTTCATATCACCTTTTTTTACACAAGAGCCTCTGGAGCCGAAATTCCGAAATGGCAATGGGCGTTTTGTTTTGACACACACTGTAAAGGCCTTTGCCCAAAAGTCCGAAATTTTCGCACAGAGACCTCGCACACTGAGTCCGATGCGTATTAATGAATGCGTTACGGAAAAAAAACGCAAAACAATACAAAATGGCGTCTTCAATTAGTGAGGATGATTTTTTTGTCCTCTCTCTTCTTAAAAAGAGAAAAAGAAAGAGGAAATATTGGGTCCATTATCCACTCCTGCGATTGCGAAGAGAGGAAGGAGTTCCACCTCCTTATCAAGGAGCTGCGGGATTATCCAGACCGATTCAACGTTTACTTTAGACTGTCAGTGGCTCAGTTTGATGCTTTGCTAGCGATACTGGAGCCACATTAAAAAGAAGACCACCAATTTCCGTGAATCAATTGATCCTGAACAGAGCGCACACACACACACACATGGTTTACAGGGACTTGGTGTGCTATAATTATAGCTGTGTATTGTAGGAATCTGAGCACTGGCGATTCATTCAACACCATTGCCAGCAGTTTTAGGCTGGGCATCAGCACTGTAGACGGGAAAAACGGATGCGAAAAACGCAGAAAATCGAACCTGTTCCGAATTTTTTTTTTGACGGACGAAAGTTTCCGAGGCAAGCGTGATTGACATAACGTGAGGTCTATATTATTTTTTGACGTGCGAAAATTGCAAATTTCATGTGCAAAGGCCTTGAGCGGTAGACCAATCACAACAGGCTGGGCCATCTGACCAATCAGAGCAGAGTACACTACTCGGTTTAGAGAGATATCCTTACATGTTTTCACTCCTTTTGACTGCAATTCTTGAGATCCACCAACAAAAGTGTCCTGTGGAGCTGGATTCCCAGCGCTCTGGTGTAGAGCCGAGTCGGAGTTGGTCCTGCAGTAGTGATTGGAACAGAAGAAACACTTTGATTTATGACATTTAAAGGGTTAGTTCACCCAAAAATGACAATGCTGTCATTAATGACTGACCCTCATGTCGTTGGACACCCGTCAAACCTCCGTTCATCTTCAGACACAAATGAAGATATTTTAGTGTAAATCCGATGCTCAGAAAGGCCTCCATTGGCTCAATGCACTTTTCACTCTCAAGACCCATAAAAGGCACTAAAGACGTCGTTACAAAGTCCATCTCACTACAGCGGCTCTACAATAACTTTATGAAGAGACGAGAATAGTTTTTGTGCGCAAAAAAACCCTAAAAAACGACTCACTGATTCATAACGCTTCGAACCACTGAATCGACTCACTGGTTCATAACGCTCTGAACTGCTGAATCGACTCACTGATTCATAACGCTCTGAACATCTGAATCGACTCACTGATTCACAACGCTCTGAACCGCTGAATCAACTCACTGATTCATAACGCTCTGAACCGCTGAATCGACTCACTGATTCATAACGCTCTGAAACGCTGAATCGACTCACTGATTCATAACGCTTTGAACCACTGAATTGACTCACTGATTCATAACGCTCTGAACTGCTGAATAGACTCACTGATTCACAACGCTCTGAACCGCTGAATTGACTCACTGATTCATAACGCTTTGAACCACTAAATCGACTCACTGATTCATAACGCTCTGAACTGCTGAATAGACTCACTGATTCACAACGCTCTGAACCGCTGAATCGACTCACTGATTCATAACGCTTTGAACCACTAAATCGACTCACTGATTCATAACGCTCTGAACCACTGAATTGACTCACTGATTCATAACGCTCTGAACCGCTGAATCGACTCACTGATTCATAACGCTCTGAACCGCTGAATCGACTCACTGATTCATAACGCTCTGAACCGCTGAATCGACTCACTGATTCATAACGCTCTGAACCGCTGAATCGACTCACTGATTCATAACGCTCTGAACCGCTGAATCGACTCACTGATTCATAACGCTCTGAACCGCTGATTCGACTCACTGATTCATAACGCTCTGAACTGCTGAATCGACTCACTGATTCATAACGCTTCGAAGCTTCATTATGTTGTGTTTTGAAATCGGTCATCACTATACAAGCCATTATTTAGTTTTTTTTTGCGCACAAAAACTATTCTCGTCGCTTCATAAAGTTATTGTAGAACCACTGTAGTGAGATGGACTTTGTAACGACGTCTTTAGTGCCTTTTATGGGTCTTGAGAGTGTAAAGTGCATTGTGCCAATGGAGGCCTTTCTGAGCCATCGGATTTACACTAAAATATCTTCATTTGTGTCTGAAGATGAACGGATGTCTGACGGGTGTCCAACGACATGAGGGTCAGTCATTAATGACAGAATTGTCATTTTTGGCTGAACTAACCCTTTAAACATGATTTGTTTCATATGCTGCGTCCCAATTCGCACACTATCCGTACTCAATAGTATTCGGAAAAATAATTAATACGTCCCAAATCGTAGTATGTTGAAAAGACTATTCCAAAGATTTCTGGATGGTCGACTATTTCCGGTCATAATTCGAAGTGCAGATCGATGCGCACTCTAACAGCTGATATTGCCCACAACCCATTGCGAAATGGACAAGGATTCGATTAGAACTACAAACACGGATAAAAAGTGTTAAAAAACTACAAACATGGCGGTTATGCGAGTCCGACGGTTAAGTAGAGAGGGTTAGTTAAAGGGGTTTGAGTGAGCAATTATCAGTATTTAACCTAAAGAAAAGATATTTATTCAATATTATCCACATTATATTTCATCTGCAGCAGCATTGGGATCTTTTGTAATGATACGTTTGGCCATTAACTTTTAAATGCACTTTTTCTTCACAAAAAGAGTACATACTTTTAGGTCGGAGTATAATTAGTCGAATTGGGACGCAGCAATAGTTTATGAGGAAAACTGCTTTACCTCCTCCAGCTTGTGTCAGGAGGTGGTGACAGATATACAGAGCTGTAGGGGCAGCTGTCAATGTAATTGGGCTAAGGACAATGTCTCGCACATGTACACACACACACACACACACACACACATCAGTCGGGCAAAACTAGCTGTGTTTAAGAAAGGATATCTGACGTCCGTGCTTGTCCACAGAGAGAGGTCTGCGATGCGGAGAAGCGATACGATTCCTGTCACGATACACACGGTCCACCAGGCCATGATGTCGGGATGTCCGACTGGTGTCTAGAACAGTCGTCTGTAAAAGAATCGGATTTGTTTAAGTGCTCTTGTAAAGTACAGGCTATCAGAACCTTTACTGCAGTGTTGGGCAAATAAAAGCACTAAACAGGCTCCACACAGAAGATGGACTAGCAGTATGAAAGCGTCCTGTACATTTTTATGCTAATGTCTCATAAATGAAGAGCAATGATAAAATGATACTTGAAATGACACCTGTGCAAATGCATGTTTCCATCGGCTTTGTTACGTTTAAATAATTATTTAAAATATACACAACCCAATTCATATGAATATTTTTGGCGAAATTCAGCACATCCCAAAGACTTTCAGTGAGGTCTGGACAATTAATTTACATTTATGCATGTGGCAGACGATATCCACTTATTACAGGGACAATCATGGAGTAAAGAGCCTTGCTCAAGGACACACGGTGGTGGCGGTGCTGGGATCTGTCACGTCAAAAACAAAGGAAAACTAGTGCGAGGACTCAAGTGCAGGAAAAAAAGGTATTAATTACAAAATAAACACAACACAAATAATCAATGATTGGATAACAAGAGGGGTGGAGTCAGACAAGGACAAGGGCACATGCTCAAAATAACAATGGGGGGGGGGGGGGGGGGGCAGACCAGGGAGGGACGGGGGAAACAAAAAGTTCAGGCGGCCAGGGCGGCGCGGGCAGAGCAGGGTCCACCGGAACTGGGTCCACCGGAACTGGGTCCACCGGAACAACCTCCGGAGTTTTGGAGAAAGCCCTGTGCTCCTCCCAAGCACGCAGGACTGCCACCACGAAACATCCCATCACAGCCCTCCAGGCCGTGTCCGGACTTGGGACCACCGGAACTGGGACCACTGGAACACGATCCACCGGAACAGGGACCACCGGAACTGGGACCACTGGAACATGATCCACCGGAACTGGTACCACTGGAACTTGATCCACCGGAACTGGGACCACTGGAACACGATCCACCGGAACTGGGACCGCTGGAACACGATCCACCGGAACTGGGACCACTGGAACATGATCCACCGGAACTGGGACCACCGGAACACGATCCACCGGAACCACCGGAACCACCGGAACACTATCCACCGGAACTGGGACCACCGGAACATGATCCACCGGAACCACCGGAACACGATCCACCTGAACTGGGACCACCGGAACACGATCCACCGGAACCGCCGGAACACGATCTACCGGAACCACCGGAACACGATCCACCGGAACTGGGACCACCGGAACATGATCCACCGGAACTGGGACCACTGGAACATGATCCACCGGAACTGGGACCACCGGAACATGATCCACCGGAACAGGGACCACCGGAACATGATCCACCAGAACAGGGACCACCGGAACATGATCCACCGGAACTGGGACCACCGGAACATGATCCACTGGAACAGGGACCACCGGAACCACCGGAACATGATCCACCGGAACTGGGACCACCGGAACATGATCCACTGGAACAGGGACCACTGGGACCACCGGAACACGATCCACCGGAACAGGGACCACCGGAACATGATCCACCGGAACCACCGGAACATGATCCACTGGAACTGGGACCACCGGAACATGATCCACCGGAACCACCGGAACATGATCCACTGGAACTGGGACCACCGGAACATGATCCACCGGAACTGGGACCACCGGAACATGATCCACTGGAACAGGGACCACCGGAACCACCGGAACATGATCCACTGGAACTGGGACCACCGGAACACGATCCACCGGAACTGGGACCACCGGAACACGATCCACCGGAACAGGGACCACTGGAACACGATCCACCGGAACATGATCCACTGGAACTGAGACCACCGGAACACGATCCACCGGAGCAGTCGTGGAGGGAGCCTTTCGCCTCCTCCTCCTCCATTTCGGAGCAGGGACCACCGGAACTGGGACCCTCTTATTCTTATGGTGGTATAGATAACTAGAAAAGTTCAAGTGGCTCACCAACTCCATCTCCCACTGCGGAAGAGGGTAATCCAGGCAAAGATTAAAAATGTCCTTGAGGCCCACATCAAGGCAATTAAGCCCCTCTGCCCTTTCCCAGAACCTCTGGCTGAATGCCCGTACGTCCATTCCCCTTTGGCGGAGTGTAGTCAGACCCCGAGGATGGGCCGGGCTTCCACTCATCCTGCTGAGTGCTCTGATGACTGTTACGTTCTGTCACGTCAAAAACAAAGGAAAACTGCTGCGAGGACTCAAGTGCAGGGAAAAAGGTATTTATTACAAAATAAACATAAACAAAAAACAAAACCCACAATAGGGCAAAACATAATCAAACTCATAACAACAGATGGGGCAAATAATCAATGATTGGATAACAAGAGGGGTGGAGTCAGACAAAATACCAGAACTCAAAATAACAAAACCCCACTCGATCAACGAGACAGGACATGTGACAGGATCGAACCAACAACCAGAACTAGACCACCAACTCCCTTCATGTGTGATAATGATCCTTCATGCTCCCTCCCAACCATTCTTTCACAATTTTATCCTGATGAATCTTGTCATCCCATAATGTGTCTTCCTACATGGCTGTTTAAGAAATGAAAAGCCACACACTCCATCTGTTAGGGTTAGAAGAGCTTTTACCAAACATGCTAGAAACATAATAATCACTGCAATAATGATCCAATCACAGACTCGCCCATTTAAATCCGGGCAGTGTATAATCTGGATTAGCAGGGGTGTAACGGTTCACAAAACTGACGGTTCGGTACGGATTATGCAAATCTTTCGGTTCAAATGCAAAGATTTCAGCCAATCACAACAGTGGGCGTTTTCACTGAAGTCTCACAGCAGACACGCCCCTTGAAACAGAGGGCTAATATCAGATTAGAAAAATGCCTTTTATTTCTAAATTATGACATTTTATGATGTAAAAATCATACTAACAATATAAGTACACCTCAGGAAACATAAAATAATACAAAAAATCCACGCCATGGGACCTTTGTGTCTTTAATCAAGCTATAATTACTAGAGTTAAAGTTAAAGTTACACAGTTGAAAAGGTACCGCATAAGAGGAATGACCCATCTAATGAGTTTTATCCAGTTAGGATGTTTATGAAATTGATTAGATCATCTGAAGGGAAATTCAATCATAAAGTGACAGCATAGTGTGTGTACGACAGAATTTTCAAACTTATGAAGTTTCTAAGGTCTCACCTGAAAAGGGAGGTCAGTGTTGCTATTTCCAATCTGATTGACATTGGGCAGTGACCCTCCATAGCACTGAGCTCGATTCTGGCCTAGTTGCAAATACTGGGTCTTCTGTAACTGCAGCTGTGCAAAATAACAGCGAGTGAAAAGCAGCAGTGAATGACCAAATGAACGCATGAATGAAACCAAAACAAGATACCGTGGAGTAAAAACACTTTATAAAGTGAAGACTGAGAAAAGCAGACCAGTGAGAGTTAATAAAAAGTAGCAGAATATGGGTATTAACTTATGTGAAGCACATACTGTATATCATAAGTTCAGTACCAAAGGGACATACACTAATAGGCTGTATCTAAAGGGTTAGTTCACCCAAAAATGAGAATTAGCCCTTGATTTACTCAACTCATCCTAGGTGTGTAGTACATTCTTCTTTAGATGCACTTTAATGATGGACAGATGCACTTTTATGATGGACAGATGCACTTTTATGATGGATGGATGCACTTTTATGATGGACAGATGCACTTTTATGATGGACAGATGCACTTTTATGATGGATGGATGCACTTTTATGATGGATAGATGCACTTTTATGATGGACAGATGCACTTTTATGATGGATGGATGCACTTTTATGATGGACAGATGCACTTTTATGATGGACAGATGCACTTTTATGATGGATGGATGCACTTTTATGATGGATAGATGCACTTTTATGATGGACAGATGCACTTTTATGATGGATGGATGCACTTTTATGATGGATAGATGCACTTTTATGATGGATAGATGCACTTTTATGATGGATGGATGCACTTTTATGATGGATGGATGCACTTTTATGATGGATGGATGCACTTTTATGATGGATGGATGCACTTTTATGATGGACAGATGCACTTTTATGATGGACAGATGCACTTTTATGATGGATGGATGCACTTTTATGATGGACAGATGCACTTTTATGATGGACAGATGCACTTTTATGATGGACAGATGCACTTTTATGATGGATAGATGCACTTTTATGATGGACGGATGCACTTTTATGATGGACAGATGCACTTTTATGATGGACGGATGCACTTTTATGATGGATGGATGCACTTTAATGATGGATAGATGCACTTTTATGATGGACAGATGCACTTTTATGATGGACAGATGCACTTTTATGATGGACAGATGCACTTTAATGATGGATAGATGCACTTTTATGATGGACAGATGCACTTTTGGATGCACTTTTATGATGGACAGATGCACTTTTATGATGGACAGATGCACTTTTATGATGGATGGATGCACTTTTATGATGGACAAATGCACTTTTATGATGGACAGATGCACTTTTATGATGGACAGATGCACTTTTATGATGGACAGATGCACTTTTATGATGGATAGATGCACTTTAATGATGGACAGATGCACTTTTATGATGGACAGATGCACTTTTATGATGGACAGATGCACTTTTATAATGGACAGATGCACTTTTATGATGGACGGATGCACTTTTATGATGGACGGATGCACTTTTATGATGGACAGATGCACTTTTATGATGGATGGATGCACTTTAATGATGGATAGATGCACTTTTATGATGGACAGATGCACTTTTATGATGGACATATGCACTTTTATGATGGACAGATGCACTTTAATGATGGATAGATGCACTTTTATGATGGACAGATGCACTTTTGGATGCACTTTTATGATGGACAGATGCACTTTTATGATGGACAGATGCACTTTTATGATGGATGGATGCACTTTTATGATGGACAGATGCACTTTTATGATGGATAGATGCACTTTTATGATGGACAGATGCACTTTTATGATGGATAGATGCACTTTAATGATGGACAGATGCACTTTTATGATGGACAGATGCACTTTTATGATGGATAGATGCACTTTTATGATGGACAGATGCACTTTTATAATGGACAGATGCACTTTTATGATGGACGGATGCACTTTTATGATGGACAGATGCACTTTTATGATGGACAGATGCACTTTTATGATGGACGGATGCACTTTTATGTAGGACGGATGCACTTTTATGATGGATAGATGCACTTTTATGATGGACAGATGCACTTTTATGATGGACAGATGCACTTTTATGATGGATAGATGCACTTTTATGATGGATAGATGCACTTTTATGATGGACAGATGCACTTTTATGATGGACAGATGCACTTTTATGATGATAGATGCACTTTTATGATGGATAGATGCACTTTTATGATGGACAGATGCACTTTTATGATGGATAGATGCACTTTTATGATGGACGAATGCACTTTTATGATGGACGGATGCACTTTTATGATGGACGAATGCACTTTTATGATGGACGGATGCACTTTTATGATGGACGAATGCACTTTTATGATGGACGAATGCACTTTTATGATGGACGGATGCACTTTTATGATGGACAGATGCACTTTTATGCACTCATTCACTGTCATTATAAAGTTGGAAGAGTCAGGTCATTTTTAATATAACTCTGATTGTGTTCGTCTGAAAGCAGAATGTCACACACAGGATGAGTTGAGGGAGAGTCAATCATGGGCTAATTTAAATTTTTGGGTGAACTATCCCTTTAAACTGAGGCCGGAGCTAATTGCCATACATTTTCCTCCAGTGAATATTTTCAAAAGTCAAACCTGAAGTCATGACTTAAAAAAAGTTGTAGAATGAGTAATAAAAAAGTAGAAAATGTCACAGGAAAAAAACAAAACACAGTTTATTTAACATATGTTGACCAATAGCAGGGCAAGTTGTCTGTTTATTGACTGATTTGAGAAGAATAGCTTTTTATGAAATAAACGTAAAAGGCACATTCAACAACTTATACAAGTTAGGTAATCAGTAATTTAAAAAAAAGAACAATAATCATAACAGAACAAAACTGGAAAAGTGCCATACAAAAATTTTTTAATAAACAAATTGTTTAAATTTTTTTTTAACATACTGTATGTCTATAATCTCTATATAGTTTTTATTTATTCTTATTCATTACAGTTAAACTAAACAAAAATGAGAAATGTTTTTTTTAATGTAATGTTTATTTTGCTAGTAATGAAATTATTTTGTACGTTTTTAACAATAATAACCCTGAATATTTCTTCGTTATCGTTGCCTTTGTGCATCCCAGTGTGGTTTTGCTGCATTTATTTAGTTCACCAGTCTTTGCAAAAAAAAATTATAATATTAAAATCCTAGTTGGATTTAATCAAGAAAACAAAAAATGCCACACGTGCGTTTAGACTTTAACTCAAAACCTTTAGTAACTGTGACAACTTGCCCATGTGACAACTATCCAGTGCACTAGATGCCATTTGATTATTTAATAGGAAGCCTATACTGTGGCCTGATACACACAACGAGAAATAAAAACAATCACAATCCATTAAAGGCCAAAACAGGTCCCAGTGCAGATGTGCATGACATCTGTCCGGCCATGCCAGCCTCTCTCCAGCTGCATCCTCAGCATCCCTGAGCTCATGCACCCGATCGGCCTCGCGTTACGCTCAAACACCGGGACAACACTGTCGTCCTTCGCCGATATGTCACGGCTCTCGGGCGATAAGTGTTTATAAATCATATACAGGCTATATCATAGTTACACAGCAGCTGTGCTAAGCGTTTCAGACACACGTACCCGTGCCGCTCGCGTGATGCTCAGGTCTTTCATGACCTCCTCAAACGCCGCAGTCTCCTCGGCCTGCTTCTGGTTGTGCAGGGCGATTTTCTCGCTAAATTTTCGCGGATTGTTTGAGGTCGCCATCTTCCGTTCTTCTCCAAAACACAAAGCGTTGCGTGAGACGCGTTGCGCGCTGCCGCGGCGGCGTCATCATCACGGGAAGAGTTGTGGGCATTGGAGTCCAGCGACGGTCCACCGATTGAGAAAACACACACACCGACCCACCAGGAGCTTCGCTGGCTGAGTCCGGTCGTTTTAACATTAAAAATATAATGTACATTTATATTGAGATGTCTTAAAATATATATTTGTTTTACATTGCAATAGAATATATCTGTTTAGCACATGATTAGTCAAATTTGGTGCAAGGAAAAACATAATTTTTGTAACATCACTGAAAAACTGAGAACGTATATGTGTATTTTTATTTAGACAGATGGATAGAAAAACACATTTCACACAGAAGATAATGTGTAAAAGGACAACTGCAAAAGTGCCACCAATATAAATACATTCAGTTTATATACTGTGTATAAATACATATATATATATATATTAGGGCTGTCAAAAGATTAATCACGATTAATCACATCCAAAATAAAAGTTTGTGTTTACATAATGTGTGTGTGAACTGTGTATAATTATTTTTTATATATAAAAACACACAAGCATGTATATATTTAAGAAAAATGTATTATATTTATATATAAAATATTTATATTTATATATAATATAAATGTATACAGTATATACATGCAAATATTTCTTCAATATATACATGAATATTTATATAAACATAATAATTATACAGAGTACACACAAATATATTATGCAAACACAAGCTTTTATTTTGGATGTGATTAATCGTGATTAATCTTTTGACAGCCCTAATATATATATATATAAAATACAAATGTTACAAGTATACATGAAAATTAGAACGGAATTTGTCGACAAAAAACCCCCGATTTTTTTTAGATTGTAAAAATGTTTGCGTTTACAGGTTGATTAAGGCTGATCTGTGGCGTCCAGGACAAGGCCATTTGTTCCCGTGTAAAGACCCGGCTGACTTCCTCAAAAGTATTGCCAGATGCTGTCCATGTGTTTGCATCTTGCAGGTCCAGAGCGAAGGGTGACAGCCGTTTGACCTGTGTACATGAACTATACATACACAGAATGTGATTTGTGTTGTTGGAAAGAACAATGGGTCTCATTAACCAAGCATGTGTATACGCAGAAATGTGTGTGAAATCTGCACATTAAAGGAAAACTAAACCCTAACACAACTTTTGCTGTTCATTGATTCGAGTAAATGTTTTGACATTTGGGAATAAAGTGTTTTAATTCTGCAATATATGGCATAAAAACGTCTGAGTGCTGCCCTCTTATGGTTGAACGGTGGCTACTGCAGTGCAATTTTCCTATTGGACGTTGTAGGTCAATGTGACGTATGTTGGCTCTTCCAATGGCTCATTACCCACACCCCTGACACGGGCTCACCTCGCCCCCGACACAGGCTCACCTCGCCCTCACCCCCGACACGGGCTCACCTCGCCCTCACCCCCGACACGGGCTCACCTCGCCCCCGACACGGGCTCACCTCGTCCCCGACACGGGCTCACCTCGCCCCCGACACGGGCTCACCTCGCCCCCGACACGGGCTCACCTCGCCCTCGACACGGGCTCATCTCGCCCTCGACCTCGCCCCCGACACGGGCTCATCTCGCCCTCGACCTCGCCCCCCGACACGGGCTCATCTCGCCCTCGACCTCGCCCCCCGACACGGGCTCACCTCGACCTCGCCCCCGACACGGGCTCACCTCACCCCCCGACACGGGCTCACCTCGACCTCGCCCCCCCCGACACGGGCTCACCTCGACCTCGCCCCCGACACGGCTCACCTCGCCCCCGACACGGGCTCACCTCGCCCTCGACCTCGCCCCCGACACGGGCTCACCGCGCCCCCGACACGGGCTCACCTCGCCCCCGACACGGGCTCACCTCGCCCTCGACCTCACCCCCCGACACGGGCTCACCTCGCCCTCGACCTCACCCCCCGACACGGGCTCACCTCGACCTCACCCCCCGACACGGGCTCACCTCGACCTCGCCCCCGACACGGGCTCACCTCGCCCTCACCCCCCGACACGGGCTCACCTCAATTTTTTGGGTGTTCATATACCAAGTACCAATAAAGTCACTAAGTTTCGGACCATTCTGATGAAGCTACGATTTTTTAAATTATTTTTATAAAACGCTTCGGTCATTTTTGACCCGAAGTACCCCAGCGGGATAACTAGGTCAACCGGAACAGGAAACACTTCCCATAACACCAGATGTACTCATTACATCGTAAGAAGAATGGCATATACACTTAGACAGACTAATACATCTCATCCTTATCCCAAGGTTACCGTAGTCATATCCAGATCAGATGGTGGACCTGCACCCAGACACAACCTTATCGCAGCCCTGTATGTCAGCAGAGGCCGTGTCCACTAGACAATCCCCTGTGAAGGCCTTGTCGATATGACCGTCATCTGCACAGATCCTGAGCAAGGACCACAAGAGCCAGACAAATCCTCAGCACAGACCCTGATGGCCAACGTTGTCTTCCTACCAGTGAGATGAATCCGATCTTCAAGCAGAAGGAACTGGATGAAATATTTTAAAAGCTATCGATCCACAATCTGACAGGTAAAGGTGACCTGACACTTTTATATAAAATAAAATTAATAAATAATACATTTACAGCTTTACAGTGATAAAAATAACGATTCAATGGTGGAATTAATTTTAAATACATTTCATCATATACAGTGAAAGAGTAAGAACAGTTATAGCTTCAGCTGCTGATGAAAGGTCTGGGTCTGTTTTGAGCATGACACACTGGACATTGCTTGAGGTTCTGCTGAGCGTAGGGTTGGGTACCTTTTTTCAGTACTTTAGGGATACATCTATAACTGTGCAGAAACTGTAAGTCATGTATAGAAGTGTTATTGACATTATGCCAGAGCTGCCCTGGTCTCCGCCTGCGATGTTTACTGTAATATTGACCAGCAAATTGTAGGCTAGTAGCAACTAAATTAATTAAATTCATAAAAAACTTTTTTTTCTTCAATTTCTATAAAAAGATTTCTCACAAATTCCGTGTTGTGCATTTTCTGGGAATCAAATGAAGCCATTAAACATTAATCTTTTAACTTAATTAAACTTTTTTGTCAAGCTTTAACCTGTTCAAATTAAAATATGGAAGCAAAATTGTGATTTATTACTTTAAAAATATTTTGATAATGTATTATATTAGTGTTAGTATTATTATTACACTGAGGCGTACTCTACTGTAATATATTTGTCAAGTTAAACCAAACTTTTATTTTGACGGGTTGCAGTGTGGCTCTTGAGTTTCTGTGTTTATGACGGTCGTTTTTCTCAAATGAAACGGTAAAATGCTGATGAAGTGACTCTCAGAGCAGCTCTGGAGATGACGGACATGCATTCACGTCCTATATACGAGACGGACACACAATTCTGTGTGTGTGTGTGTGTGTGTGTGTGTGTGTGTGTGAGGTAAATTAAACTCTGCTTCAGCTGTTTAATATCCACACACACTCGTCTATAATCACCAGACGTGTCCTCAGGTACCAATTTATTGTGAATCGGTACTCATTAGTACAGACGTAATTCAGTCAGTGCCCTTAAAAGTACAGAGTTCAGTACCCAACCCTAGCTGAGAGCAGCACACGTTTGACAAGAACGATGAAAGCCTATAAAGGAAAGATTGTGCGGAAAGCCTTTATACGGGGATGGTTTGGGGAACTTTGAGTGGCCACTCATTTAGAATACTCCAAATTCACTAACATATAAATGGCATTAAGAACAAATTCATGTCTGCACGTGTTGTGAACTAGGCATAGATGTTTCGTGAAAAGTTCTCCTGTGCGTACAAATACGAAATAATCCACACAATTATTAGTGAAGGAAACCCACTGTTTCTAACAGGAATTTAGGGGGAAAACATCAACACAAATTTAAATCAAACACATACTATAAATGCACAAAAAAGTGTGGAATGTAGTGGGGTTTTTTACACGTTCAAATTACAACAAACCAATACAATATCAGGACAAAAATATTGTGCTGTAGTTCCATATACATGATCTGTGTATACCTTGTAAAAACACATTCAGAGTATAAACCGTCATCAAATCACTGATTCCATATTGAACATTAAAGTGCCTAATGAAATGTGCTTGCTTAAGTTTGTGATAGAAAGCAAATCTGCAGATTAAAAACATCATTACCCAGTGAAATATAACAATCAAATCATGTCTAATTTAAGAGGAAGGCTTATTCTACAAGTCCAAATGGCTAGGCTCAAAACAAAACGCTTGGGTCCATCTGCATCCAACGACCTGATTTGTACCCAAGTGAATCACACACTGAGGAGTGTGTAATACAGAGGTGGCCACTTCCGGTCCTTTAAGGTTTAGCTCCAACCCTAATCAAACACACCTGAACCAGCTAATCAATGTCTTCAGGATTGCTAGAAGCATATATATACATAATAAAGGCTAGATGTCTTACGGCGGAGTCTCTAACGTCATCACCGGCGGCCATCTTGTCACAGGCAAGCTTTCTGGCGAGTGATCTGAACACAAATACATCTCGCTGAAATCTTGACGGATTTACAAAAGGCTTGGTTTCTTACAAACGTTATTAACGTGGCTATAATTCTAGATGCTTGAACAAATTATGAATAATTATTCATAAGTATGCAGTGTCATAACTACATCTCTGACGTTTATAACAAACCAAACAGTTTGAAAATCGGTGGAAAATTGAGCAAGTTATGGTTATTTAAAAAGTACACGCACCATTAAAACACAATGTTAGGAGTGAGCGAGCTGACTGTGACAAGATGGCCGCCAGGTGCGGATGTCGACCTCCATTGGCCAGCAGTGCGGACGAGACATCTAGCCTTTATTAGTATATCTATGGCTAGAAGGCTACAGGCGAGTTGGATCAGGGTTGGAGCTAAACTCTGCAGGACAGTGGCCCTCCCAAAGCCAACTATGGTCGCAAGTTCTGTCGTTACCAACACAAAAAAAACTTTTGACTTTTTGCTTTTGGGAAATGCCCCCCAGGACTGGAAGTGCCCACCCCTGGTGTAGTAAGATACTTCATGTTTTCAACATGCCAATTCAGAAATCCAGTTTTGTATTCCTAGACCCTCTTTAGGAAGCGGTGGCAAAGAGGACAATGTTGTCCAAAGTGTAGGTAGCCAGCTTGAACTTCAGACCAAATTCAAAATATCATACTGCAAAGTTCTGCCAACACTTTCCCAGAAACAAGTACTTTTACATTTTTCGTATGCCAAACATTTCATTGTTTTCAGTAAATGACTGAAATTCAAATCAGATTAATTTGTTTTGTTGTAAATATAGTTTGTAAATCGTTTTTGCGTTCGTCTCACTGGTGTGATTAATGGGTTAGTTCACCCAAAAATGAAAATTCTGTCATTAATGACTGACCCTCATGTCGTTGGACACCCGTCAGACCTCCGTTCATCTTCAGACACAAATGAAGATATTTTAGTGTAATTCCGATGGCTCAGAAAGGCCTCCATTGGCACAATGCACTTTACACTCTCAAGACCCATAAAAGGCACTAAAGACGTCGTTACAAAGTCCATCTCACTACAGTGGTTCTACAATAACTTTATGAAGCGACGAGAATAGTTTTTGTGTGCAAAAAAAACTAAATAACAACTTATATAGTGATGACCGATTTCAAAACACGGCATCATGAAGCTTCGAAGCGTTATGAATCAGTGAGTCGATTCAGCGGTTCAGAGCGTTATGAATCAGTGAGTCGAATCATGATTCGGATCACGTGTCAAACTACTGAAATCATGTGACTTTGGTGATCCAAACCGCTGAATCGACTCACTGATTCATAACGCTTCGAACCGCTGAATCGACTCACTGATTCATAACGCTCTGAACCGCTGAATCGACTCACTGATTCATAACGCTTCGAACCGCTGAATCGACTCACTGATTCATAACGCTCTGAACCGCTGAATCGACTCACTGATTCATAACGCTCTGAACCGCTGAATCGACTCACTGATTCATAACGCTTCGAAGCTTCATGATGCGGTGTTTTTAAAAATCGGTCATTACTATACAAGCCATTACTTAGGGTTTTTTTGCGCACAAAAACTATTCTCGTCGCTTCATAAAGTTATTGTAGACCCGCTGTAGTGAGATGGACTTTGGAACGACGTCTTTAGTGCCTTTTATGGGTCTTGAGAGTGTAAAGTGCATTGTGCCAATGGAGGCCTTTCTGAGCCATCGGATTTACACTAAAATATCTTCATTTGTGTCTGAAGATGAACGGAGGTCTGACGGGTGTCCAACGACATGAGGGGACGTCATTAATGACAGAATTTTCATTTTTGGGTAAACTAACCCTTTAACGAATAGGCCATGACATCCCGGTGTTGTTGGCCCATTCAAGTCCCGCAGGCACTTGTAAGAAACCCTCAGAAGTATGAAATGGGGCAATCTAGGACAAAGTTACGGCTCGAGCAGCGTGTAGAGAGATGCTTCACATTCCCAAAAGGCTCACCGGGAAAGTTTGTGCTTTCATGTCATTGACTCACACCGATGCGAACAAGCCAAGTTTCGCAAATGAAGACGTAAACCAACTACACCATTACTTTTACTGCTGTCCGCGTGGACACGAAACCTCATGTGCTCAGCGCTGGGTGGTTGTTTGGGGAAGTATGATAGGTGTACAAGCTATTCCTGCAAAAGACTCTGGAAAATGAAGATCTCTTTCCCACTCATCCGTCTCGGTGTTATAAACTTGCACAATACTTGTGACGTTATTTAGGTGCCAGTTGTATCCTCCAACTATATAGATCTTTTTATCCAGCAAGCAGCAGCCCGCCTCCGACTGACCCGCTCGCATTGGACTGACTGTTGTCCATTGATCGGTCTCTGGAATGTAATACTCTACAGCTAGAACATCAAAGCAGCGGTCAACGTGGTCCATTCTGCCCCCGAGGGCATAAATACGGTGGTTTACGCTGATCATAGCATGCAGGACTCTCGGCTCGTTCATGGGACACTTAAAATCCCACTGATCCGAGGCGGGGTCGTAGCAATGAAGAGTCTTCTTATCCTCCACAGACACTCCATAACCTCCGGAGATGTAGAGTTTCTCTCCACACGCAGCTCCGGCGTGACCCCAGATTCTCCTCTTCAGGGAATCCACATAAGTCCACTCATTTTTCTTCGGACAATAGCACTCCACAGAGGACAAGCTTCCGGACCGGTTGCGTCCCCCTGTAGCGTAAAGTTGTCCATGCAGTACGTCGAGCTGAAACTGAATCCGGCTCTCCTGCATGGGTTGGATTCGAAGCCACTGGTTCAGATGGGGGTCATAGCGAAAGCAGATGTCCACTGCGCCCTCGCCACTGCGATACTGCAAATGCTGCCCACCCACGACGTACACAAAATTGTCGAGAACAGACACGCACGCATGGCTGCATCCCATCTCCATTTCGGTCAACTCTTTGAAATGCCGCATTGTGACGTCGGGCAGATGGTAAACTTTGCCGCTTACAGTGCGATCGTTGTCAGTGTAGGGCGTCCCGCCGAAAGTAATTAGCGATGTGACGTCCGAGCGAATGGAAGTTCGAGGCGATTGCATTTCGTGCTGTCGGAATGGAAGGATCTGATAATTGAAGGCCTCTAGAAGAAAGTGTCGACACTGCACGTCCTCCACCATGATGTCCACAGTTTGGACACTGTCCACAAGCTCAGTTGATCGCATTAGTGGGAAGCGCACGTGGCGGAGCACTTGGCAGGCGGCGGCTCGTCTGGACGGGTCATGCTGCAGCCAGCGGATCGCCGCGTGGAACAAGTCGATCTCGCTGCAGTTCTTCAACTTGTTGCTCTGAAGGAAGAAAACCAGTCGTTCCATTGGGATGTGAAGGAAGTCATCCTCCTGGGCGATCTGCAGGAAGTGGCGGAACGTGAACGCGTCGACCGACTGTTTGAGGGACGCAAGGCTAAACGTGGTGGCCATCTGGCCAATGTTTAGACAAGTCTCAACACTCATGGCCGATTTCAGAAACTCCTCGCAAAGCTCCACCACAGGTACCATCTGCAGGAAGACGGCGGCACCAAGAACATCCTGAATGCAGTCCAAGTCCAAAGTGACCTCAGAACTGTAGGCAAAATCAATAATGTGCTTCAGTCCTCTGGCTGAAAGACCTTTTAGCTCTATGGTGTTTTGGTTTGACTCCTTCATTCCTCCAGTAAACATGGCTCTGTGTGGATCAAGAAGAAAAGATTTTACACCTCAAAGTAGGGCTGGGCGATATGGCTGAAAAATGTATCACGATAAGCGTTTCATATCGGTCGATACCGATAATTATTGATATGTTTTATGACCTATTTAAAATAAGGACCAGGAGAAAAATATTTTAACCCTTCCTCTGATTATAATCCCCTCAGTTATAAAGGCAGAAATGCCAACACAACCATGGAAAACACTCAAATAATTAAAATGCTGAAATGCTGTTTCATGCATACTGAGATTTTTACACTGTTAAAGAGGTGGATTCTCATGCTAAACATGGGCAAAGTAATAAATAAATAAATAAATAAAATGGAGTATTTCTGTGCCAAAGATACTCCTTCTGGTTTCTCACAAGTTTCGGACAGTTTTTTTCAAGTATGGGTATATGTTAGGGACGCTCAAAACGGTTAATTTTCCCGACCGACAACCGCCGCTCATTATCCGATTATTAACCGTTAACTGATAAGATTATAATATTGAATTGGCATTAAATAAATATACACTTAAAGAGTGTCTGTGACCCGTTAAAAAGACACTTTTTTTCCACGGGTTTATTTTACTGTGCAAACCGCAGCATACGGATCAACAACAACATCAGAACCTGGATTCACATGATCACATGTTCACGCACCTGCAGCGTTTCTGACAACAGAGAAAAACTGAATCAAATATTTTTAAAAAGCATAAAATAAATAGGCCTACACTAGATATTTTTCACTTAAATAATTAACATTTTAAGATGACAAAACGAAAACACTGAATCCATTTGAAGCTTTGAAGAACCGGAATAGTTTTTTTCCCGTCTAACTACATTTTTTTTTATAATATAAAAATAGCAGGCCTACCTCAATCCACGGGAAGTGGGGGTGCTGCGAAGGATTGCAAATTTTTGTTCATTTTTAAAATGTAATAATTTATTTGTAATAAACATTTTAAGTGGCCCATTAAAAAGTATTATTTATTTGTTGAATTATGTTTTAAAGGTCCCGTTCTTCGTGTTTTTTTGAAGCTTTGATTGTGTTTACAGTGTGCAATATAACATGTGTTCATGTTTCACGTGTCCCTCCTTCAGAAATACGTAACGAGTTCTGATTGTGCCAGCGGTTCCTGTGTTGTGATTGGACAGCAGCTTAGCGCACGTGGAAAGGTCACGCCTCTTAACGGGAGATGTATGCGCTCAATGATCTCTACAGCGTCCCTGGGAAAGCCAAACAAAGGTGATTTGACTCCGGGATGAAAATAACAGCGTCTCGACGACATGGCGACAAACACACTCAAACGCAACACTTCCTCTTCTCCACGCAACACTTCCTCTTCTCCACGTGGGACAGCAACAAGACCACGCCCCCTTTTTCACGTATTCTTGTGGGCGGAGGTTAGTCTGTTCTACTGTTCTACTGACGTCATTAATGAAGGAAGTACCAGGATGTAGTCCAAGCCGGCCGTTCGCTGTAGGCTTTGAAAGGGAACTTCTGTTAAATAAAATATCTCGCTTGGCATTGAACTTTGAGCTTTATAATTTTACAGGTATTATTTATGCTCTAACAGCAACATTACACACTAACTAAAGTTTGAACAATGGGATCACGAAGAACGGGACCTTTAAAAACGATTCCGCTCATTTCTGAAGCTCATTCCGCTCACCACCGCACGCTCAACCCAGAACTCCCTTTGTGACCTGCTGGATCAAATATAGCCCCATCTCAAATAAATAGCTAGGGCTGCCCCTGACTAAAGTTTCTTTTCTAGTAGTTCATTTAAGCCGTTGTTCACGCTGCGCCGCCGCCTCCACGTCATTGTCTGTTATAGGCTATTTGCTTATTATTTATTAAATCCGGGCAATTTGGTTGATTAAACATAGATTAAAATTAAGATTTATACAAAAACGAAATTCACTTTAAAGAAAAGTTTTGTTTTGTTGAAAGCCTATTGAAGTGTTATTTGAAGACCCCCGTCTTCTGACATTATGCATCTTATGTGTCTTGTTCACTTTTCAATGTAAATTAAATAAAAAAAATAACATAATATTTAAACTGAAACTAATTACGTGTTTTAATGGTTACAAGCATAGTAGGCTACAGTACAGAGAAATGTCAGAAACCTTTTATTTAAAGGTTTAATGTAGGCCACAGTCCACTGCATTACGATTGCAAGAAGAATCAATATTGGGAAAATTGTAGTCCCGGTGTATATAGGCTGATAAAACGAGTGTTCTCACCGATATATTTGTTGTTCTTTCGTGTTTTATAGACTCGATATTGTTTCTTATAAAAATGTGGTGACCATGCAGCAAAAAAAAACAAAAACAACCTTTTTAAACCGTTTAACATAGTATTAAATCGGTCAAAATTCATACTATCGGTTAACGGTTAAACGGTCGATATGAGCATCCCTAGTATATGTGACGTCAGATGGGGCAGAATGTCCTTGGGCTCTTCTCCCGGTAGGGCGCGCGCGACTAGAGCGACAGAGCAAATGCACGCCCATTAACGCGCTGTCATCGGCTTTAGGGAAGCATCTGCGCTGCAGTCACATGACGCCACGAAATCAGCAATGTCAACAAAGATGTGTGTTTTTGGTTGTCCGGGAAACCCAAGACAACCCTGTACAGCTTCCCAAAGAACCCAGCGTTAATGGGATCCCGCATTTCGGCGACGATCGTTTTATAAACAAGGACCAGTTCAACTCCGGATTTGAAGCTGGTCTAACGCTGAAAGATGGAGCGGTTCCAGAGATTAAGGTTTGAAGCAGGCGGTGAGTAAAACTGCTTCAAATGTCTTTGTGTTAGCTATCGACTCGTTCATTCAAATGCGCTACTATTCCATTGCTTTTCTATGTAAACACGCACTAGTCTGACGTGCGAAACCGTTCCGCTTGCTACTGCTAACATTCAATCGCATGCAGTCCTTAAATCAAATTATGTCCTCATAAACCATCAAATGTTGCAAAACTCGCGCATGACAAGCCGCTATAAGCAGGTACCATTGTAAGTTATACGTTTTATATAGTACATACCATTGAGACGTCCTGCTGTAGTCGTCATTGCTGCTTCTCCTGTTCAATTTCAGCCTCTAGATCTGATTCGGGATCATATGTGTATGGCTAAATCCGATTGATCTCCATGGTTTATTTAAGATCAGGTTTTTTTCCCCGTTTAAGGATGTCACAGCTTTCAGCTCTCAACGCAATCGCTGCGCACGCTCGTGACTCTTTAGCTCCGCCCACACGATACGCCTCCAGCTGCACGTCTTTTCCCGGAAAGACTCAGTACAGCGTATCTTCCTTTTATAATAAAACTAAAGACTTTTCGGAGATATACAGGATGCAGTACTACTCTATAGGCACTCAAGATGGACATGAGATTGACTGAAACTGAGTGTTTCACCCCCCCTTTAAAGGACAACTCCGGTGAAAAATGAACCTAGGGGTAATTAACACATGGTTACCGAGGAGATCGTTCTCTGGGATGCGTTTTCATGAAAATCGAATGTAAAGAGTTTTATCTCTAAAAACAGATTAGCTTATAATGCTAGTCTATGGGGCATTGAATAAGGCAAATTAAATCTCTAGTTAATACCACTAACAAGGCTCAAAATAGCCTCACGCTAACACGGTAGCATAATGAGGGTCCCTACATGCAAACCGAAGCATTGAGAACTTTGATTCACCGTCTTTTTGATTTTTTTATAGTAATAAAATAATTTAGTTCAGTTAGAGAACAGACAATACAAATAAAAACTGAACGTATCTGCTTAATAAAGCAGGATCCGACCGTGAGTCTCGGCAGCGGCAGGAGTCATTCATCAGATTTAAGAGTGAGGAGCTGACTGAGATGATCGCGGAAGATTTGGTTTCAAAGCGAAACGTAAAAGCGCCTATTTAAGGGAGTTTGTCATTTGTTTTGTTGTTGTGTTTTTCATTAAAAATAATAGGCTAATGAACCCACAATTCAAGCAACCCGCAGCCGAATTGGTGCTAATTCAAAACTGAAAGTAAAATGTGCACGGCCGCACAGAGCGCGCATTGTTTACTTTCGCCTGGCTCCGCGCATTTATTTTTTGCCGCGCGCACCCTCGCGCTCGTGCGGGCGCGTCGAGTATAAACAAGGGGACGAACTGTCATTCATTCATGGTGTGCATCTCAATCATAGACTGATCAATGCTTGATCAGTGCCCTGACTACTGAACTAGGGAACTGATTGAGACGCACCCATGGCCTCACAGAGCGCGCATTTACAGACGAGCTGTCATTCACGGTGTGCGCGCACTGGCGCGTTTTCAGTTCAGAGCGGTAGTGTGCATGTTACTTTAGATTTAAAAGCCTCCGCCGGTGATACCGGTATTACCGGTGTTGTCACACATCAATTAACCGGTGGGAAAATTTCCTCACCGTCACATCCCTAGTCTGTATACGCGTAATGTACTGTCTTTATAAAGTATCTTCTTATTAAACTGTTTCAAACGCAGAAAGGCGCCAGTAAAAGCTTGTAAACAATGTCATGTTATATTTACCTCAGAAAAAAAATATATCCAGTGTCCATAAACTCGTTAGTCAGCTAGAAAAATTGACTCTAGAGAGGAGCATTTTGCTAAATATATGTACCATATTCCATATTCATTATAATTTGTAATGTTCTTCAATATTGAATGCATGTTTGAATTAACCTGGCAAGTTATGACAGCCACCATTTAAATGTTTATATTTCAAAAAATATGTCTATGATTATGTAATTTGTAAAGTTAAGATTATAACTTTATTATTATTATTAAAAAAACATGTAATTTTGTGTAATTTAAGTGTTTACAAATCAGTTCATTTTTACCTTTAATATTATAGAACAACTGACTCCCATAGTTTACAGCATTAGTTAAGAGATTTGTTTTCCCAAATTTGTTTTAGATTTTTGCGAGATTTGTTTTACATTCCAAAATTTGCCATGTATTGTACCTTATACAGGTCCTTCTTCAAAAATTAGCATATTGTGATAAAGTTCATTATTTTCCATAATGTAATGATAAAAATTAAACTTTCATATATTTTAGATTCATTGCACACCAACTGAAATATTTCAGGTCTTTTATTGTTTTAATACTGATGATTTTGGCATACAGCTCATGAAAACCCAAAATTCCTATCTCAATAAATTAGCATATCATGAAAAGGTTCTCTAAACGAGCTATTAACCTAATCATCTGAATCAAAATTACACCTGCAAAAGATTCCTGAGGCTTTTAAAACTCCCAGCCTGGTTCATTACTCAAAACCGCAATCATGGGTAAGACTGCCGACCTGACTGCTGTCCAGAAGGCCATCATTGACACCCTCAAGCAAGAGGGTAAGACACAGAAAGAAATTTCTGAACGAATAGGCTGTTCCCAGAGTGCTGTATCAAGGCACCTCAGTGGGAAGTCTGTGGGAAGGAAAAAGTGTGGCAAAAAACGCTGCACAACGAGAAGAGGTGACCGGACCCTGAGGAAGATTGTGGAGAAGGACCGATTCCAGACCTTGGGGGACATGCGGAAGCAGTGGACTGAGTCTGGAGTAGAAACATCCAGAGCCACCGTGCACAGGCGTGTGAAGGAAATGGGCTACAGGTGCCGCATTCCCCAGGTCAAGCCACTTTTGACCCAGAAACAGCGGCAGAAGCCCCTGACCTGGGCTACAGAGAAGCAGCACTGGACTGTTACTCAGTGGTCCAAAGTACTTTTTTCGGATGAAAGCAAATTTTGCATGTCATTCGGAAATCAAGGTGTCAGAGTCTGGAGGAAGACTGGGGAGAAGGAAATGCCAAAATGCCTGAAGTCCAGTGTCAAGTCCCCACAGTCAGTGATGGTCTGGGGTGCCATGTCAGCTGCTGGTGTTGGTCCACTGTGTTATATCAAGGGCAGGGTCAATGCAGGAGATTTTGGAGCACTTCATGCTTCCATCTGCTGAAAAGCTTTATGGAGATGATTTCATTGTTCAGCACGACCTGGCACCTGCTCACAGTGCCAAAACCACTGGTAAATGGTTTACTGACCATGGTATTACTGTGCTCAATTGGCCTGCCAACTCTCCTGACCTGAACCCCATAGAGAATCTGTGGGATATTGTGAAGAGAAAGTTGAGAGACGCAAGACCCAACACTCTGGATGAGCTTAAGGCCGCTATCGAAGCATCCTGGGCCTCCATAACACCTCAGCAGTGCCACAGGCTGATCGCCTCCATGCCACGCCGCATTGAAGCAGTCATTTCTGCAAAAGGATTCCCCACCAAGTATTGAGTGCATAACTGAACATAATTATTTGAAGGTTGACTTTTTTTGTATTAAAAACACTTTTCTTTTATTGGTCGGATGAAATATGCTAATTTTTTGAGATAGGAATTTTGGGTTTTCATGAGCTGTATGCCAAAATCATCAGTATTAAAACAATAAAAGACCTGAAATATTTCAGTTGGTGTGCAATAAATCTAAAATATATGAAAGTTTAATTTTTATCATTACATTATGGAAAATAATGAACTTTATCACAATATGCTAATTTTTTGAGAAGGACCTGTATACATCCAAAATAATCAAGAACCAAGCCTTTCCAAAGTTATTTTTGTGACAATTTATTTATTTCATTTAACTCATTTTTTTTTTTTAAATGACAAAAACAAAATAGTTTTTCAGTTATCACAACTATTCTAACACTGGTTATTCAATAAACAGATATTACTGTTACTAAACTCTGCCCAAAAGAAATTTAATTCCAAAATGATCCATATCGTGATACGTATCATATCGTGACATTGTTGGTGATACACAGCCCTAGGGCATACGCTCTGCCGGTTTATATTTAGAGCACTAGAGTATATGAAATATTTCCATAAAAAACTTAAACGCGCTTGCTCCGGTCTATATGTGCTATAATATGATCCATGTGGAGAACGTTAATCTCAGCTCCGCGCAGAAACCGCTCTCCCTCTCGCGTGTAGTTTGAAATCTCCGCTGTAATCAAGGGCTGAATCCGAAATCGCCCCCATAACCTTAAATAGGGCATTATTTGAGGGCACAGCCATCTGTAGTGGTGTCCGAAACCATAGTGGACATTATCAAGTGCACTCATTCAATCTCACATTGCACCGCAATAACGAGTGTACAGCTGATGTACACTAAACGGCTGTCTGACTTCACTCACTCGTTTTCATTCACTTGAATGAGGCTTTAGGGGGGGATTTAGGACTTCCCATAGGCTGTGATGCGATCTCAGCTGTGCTCTCACTACAGTGCATCAGTGAAACGTGACCACTCGAACAATGACGCGCTGCGCCGCGTTCCGAAGGCGACACATACCGGTATTGCGGTATACGGACTACCGGCACATCTGGGAACTTACAGTGAGGAAAATAAGTATTTGAACACCCTGCTATTTCGCAAGTTCTCTCACTTGGAAATCATGGAGGGTCTGAAATTGTCACCGTAGGTGCATGTCCACTGTGAGAGACATAATCTAAAAAAAAAAAATCCAGAAACCACAATACATGATTTTTTAACTATTTATTTGTATGATACAGCTGCAAATAAGTATTTGAACACCTGTCTATCAGCTAGAATTCTGACCCTCAAAGACCTGTTAGTCTGCCTTTAAAATGTCCACCTCCACTCCATTTATTATCCTAAATTAGATGCACCTGTTTGAGGTCGTTAGCTGCATAAAGACACCTGTCCACCCCATACAATCAGTAAGAATACAACTACTAACATGGCCAAGACCAAAGAGCTGTCCAAAGACACTAGGAACAAAATTGTACACCTCCACAAGGCTGGAAAGGGCTACGGGGAAATTGCCAAGCAGCTTGGTGAAAAAAGGTCCACTGTTGGAGCAATCATTAGAAAATGGAAGCTAAACCTGACTGTCAATCTCCCTCGGACTGGGGCTCCATGCAAGATCTCACCTTGTGCGGTCTCAATGATCCTAAGAAAGTTGAGAAATCAGCCCAGAACTACATGGGAGGAGCTGGCCAATGACCTGAAAAGAGCTGGGACCACCGTTTCCAAGGTTACTGTTGGTAATACACTAAGACGTCATGGTTTGAAATCATGCATGGCACGGAAGGTTCCCCTGCTTAAACCAGCACATGTCAAGGCCCGTCTTAAGTTTGCCAATGACCATTTGGATGATCCAGAGGAGTCATGGGAGAAAGTCATGTGGTCAGATGAGACCAAAATAGAACTTTTTGGTCATAATTCCACTAAACGTGTTTGGAGGAAGAAGAATGATGAGTACCATCCCAAGAACACCATCCCTACTGTGAAGCATGGGGGTGGTAGCATCATGCTTTGGGGGTGTTTTTCTGCACATGGGACAGGGCGACTGCACTGTATTAAGGAGAGGATGACCGGGGCCATGTATTGCGAGATTTTGGGGAACAACTTCCTTCCCTCAGTTAGAGCATTGAAGATGGGTCGAGGCTGGGTCTTCCAACATGACAATGACCCGAAGCACACAGCCAGGATAACCAAGGAGTGGCTCTGTAAGAAGCATATCAAGGTTCTGGCGTGGCCTAGCCAGTCTCCAGACCTAAACCCAATAGAGAATCTTTGGAGGAGCTCAAACTCCGTGTTTCTCAGCGACAGGCCAGAAACCTGACTGATCTAGAGAAGATCTGTGTGGAGGAGTGGGCCAAAATCCCTCCTGCAGTGCAAACCTGCTGAAAAACTACAGGAAACCTTTGACCTCTGTAATTGCAAACAAAGGCTACTGTACCAAATATTAACATTGATTTACTCAGGTGTTCAAATACTTATTTGCAGCTGTATCATACAAATAAATAGTTAAAAAATCATACATTGTGATTTCTGGATTTTGTTTTTTAGATTATGTCTCTCACAGTGGACATGCACCTACGATGATAATTTCAGACCCTCCATGATTTCTAAGTGGGAGAACTTGCAAAATAGCAGGGTGTTCAAATACTTATTTTCCTCACTATACCCATTTTTAAGGGAAAATAAGAAACTAGACTTCCATACAAAATAGCGGCACAAAACAACATCCTTACACAGCCGGTAGGCTTGAAGAACTGAAGAGATCACTCAGATTAAACATGTCAAGTAATTATATGTCCAGCCTGCCATAGAGCGTGAAAGATGCATCCACACACTTCATCTGCTCAATTTAAAAACATGTCTCTTCATTCTCCCAGCGTCAAATTGGTGTAACAAGTGAATGATTTTACTTCGTTGTTGCAAGTAAACATCTTTAAATGTTTATATTATGTCTTTATATTTAGAGTTCTGAGTGCACTTTTCTGTCCAGTCATACGACCAGCCTGACCGATAGCATCATCCGTACTTCATGATTCAAAAACGAATCATTCAATGGCTTACCTGGTGACTCGATGAGGTACGAGTAAATGTCCTCTGGCCCCTGGGTGGGGTTGTTACACCAATTTGACGGTGGGAGAAAGAAGGGACATGTTTTTAAATTGAGCAGATGAAGTGTGTGGATGCATCTTTCACGCTCTATGGCAGGCTGGACATAACATTACTTGACATGTTTAATTATTGGTGATTTCTTAAGTTATTCGAGCCCGCCGGCTGTGTATGGATGTTGTTTTGTGCTGCTATTTTGTATTGAAGTCTATGGGAGTCTAGTTTATTTTCCCCTAAAAGTGGGCGTGAATCTGTTCAGAGATGTTCTATGACGTTGCGCCGGTTGTGCGCATCATCAAAATTCATATCATAACAAAAATAAATACCGGTATTCGGTATGAACCGGTATCCGCTTGTTAAGTCGTGACGTAAGGAACGTGAGTGTGTGTGTGTGTCCGCGTGAGTGAGTGTGTGTGTGTGTGTCCGCGTGAGTGTGTGTGTCCGCGTGAGTGTGTGTGTGTGTGTCCGCGTGAGTGTGTGTCCGCGTCAGTGTGTGTGTGTGTGTCCGCGTCAGTGTGTGTGTGTGTGTGTGTGTCCGCGTCAGTGTGTGTGTGTGTGTGTGTGTGTCCGCGTCAGTGTGTGTGTGTGTGTGTGTGTGTCCGCGTCAGTGTGTGTGTGTGTCCGCGTGAGTGTGTGTGTCCGCGTGAGTGTGTGTGTGTCCGCGTCAGTGTGTGTGTGTGTGTGTGTGTCCGCGTCAGTGTGTGTGTGTGTGTGTGTCCGCGTGAGTGTGTGTGTGTCTTGTTAAGTCGTGATGTAAGGAACGTGGCGTAAGGAACATGAGTGTGTGCCCATGTGAGTGAGTGTGTGTGCGCGTCCGCGTGAGTGAGTGAGTGTGTGTGTGTGTGTGTGTGTCCGCGTGAGTGAGTGTGTGTGAGTGTGTGTCCGCGTGAGTGAGTGAGTGTGTGTGAGTGTGTGTCCGCGTGAGTGAGCGAGTGTGTGTGAGTGTGTGTCCGCGTGAGTGAGCGAGTGTGTGTGAGTGTGTGTCCGCGTGAGTGAGCGAGTGTGAGTGTGTGTCCGTCTGCGTGAGTGAGTGTGTGTGTGTGTGTGTGTCCGTCCGCGTGAGTGAGTGTGTGTGTGTGTGTGTCCACGTGAGTGTGTGTGTGTGTGTGTGAGTGAGTAAGTGTGTGTGTGTGCGAGTGTGTGTCCGTCCGCGTGAGTGAGTGTGTGTGTCCACGTGAGTGTGTGTGTGTGTGTGTGTGTGTGTGTGAGTGTGTGTCCGCGTGAGTGTGTGAGAGTGAGTGAGCGTGTGTGTGTGTGTGTGAGAGTGAGTGTGTCCGCGTGAGTGAGTGAGCGTGTGTGTGTGTGTCCGCGTGAGTGTGTGTGTGTGTCCACGTGAGTGTGTGTGTGTCCGCGTGTGTCCGTCCGCGTAAGTGTGTGTGTGTGTGTGTCCGTCCGCGTGAGTGAGCGTGTGTCCGCGTGTGTGTGTGTGTCCGCGTGTGTGTGTGTGTGTCCGATTGAGTGTGTGAGAGTGAGTGAGTGTGTCCGCGTGAGTGAGTGAGTGAGTGAGCGTGTGTGTGTGTGTGTGTGTGTCCGCGTGAGTGTGTGTGTGTGTGTGTCCTCGTGAGTGTGTGTGTCCACGTGAGTGTGTGTGTGTCCGCGTGTGTCCGTCCGCGTGAGTGAGTGAGTGTGTGAGAGTGAGTGTGTGAGAGTGAGTGTGTCCGCGTGAGTGAGTGAGTGTGTCCGCGTGAGTGAGTGAGCGTGAGTGTGTGTCCGTCCGCGTGAGTGTGTGTGTGTGTCCGCGTGAGTGAGCGTGAGTGAGTGTGTGTGTGTGTGTGTGTGTGTCCACGTGAGTGTGTGTGTCCGTCCGCGTGAGTGAGTGTGTGTGTCCGCGTGAGTGTGTGTGTCCGTCCGCGTGAGTGTGTGTGTCCGTCCGCGTGAGAGTGTGTGTGAGCGTGAGTGTGTCCACGTGAGTGAGTGAGTGAGCGTGAGTGTGTCCGCGTGAGTGAGTGAGTGAGCGTGAGTGTGTCCGCGTGAGTGAGTGAGTGAGCGTGAGTGTGTCCGCGTGAGTGAGTGAGTGAGCGTGAGTGTGTCCGCGTGAGTGAGTGAGTGAGTGTGAGTGTGTCCGCGTGAGTGAGTGAGTGAGTGTCCGTCCGCGTGAGTGTGTGTGTGTGTGTCCACGTGAGTGTGTGTGTCCGTTCCCCGTGAGTGTGTGTGTCCGTCCACGTGAGTGTGTGTGTGAGCGTGAGTGTGTCCGCGTGAGTGAGTGAGCGTGTGTGTGTCCGCGTGAGTGTGTGTGTGTCCACGTGAGTGTGTGTGTCCATCCGCGTGAGTGTGTGTGTGTGTGTGTCCGCGTGAGTGAGTGAGCGTGCGTGTCCGCGTGAGTGTGTGAGAGTGAGTGAGTGTGTCCGCGTGAGTGAGTGAGCGTGTGTCCGCGTGAGTGTGTGTGTGTGTGTGTCCGCGTGAGTGAGTGAGCGTGCGTGTCCGCGTGAGTGTGTGAGAGTGAGTGAGTGTGTCCGCGTGAGTGAGTGAGCGTGTGTCCGCGTGAGTGTGTGTGTGTGAGAGTGAGTGTGTCCGCGTGAGTGAGTGAGCGTGTGTGTGTGTGTCCGTGTGAGTGTGTGTCCGCGTGAGTGTGTGTGTGTGTCCGCGTGAGTGTGTGTGTGTGTCCGCGTGAGTGTGTGTGTCCGCGTGAGTGTGTGTGTCCGCGTGAGTGTGTGTGTCCACGTGAGTGTGTGTGTGTCCGCGTGTGTCCGTCCGCGTGAGTGTGTGTGTGTGTCCGTCCGCGTGAGTGAGTGAGAGTGTGTGTGTCCGCGTGACTGTGTGAGAGAGAGTGAGTGTGTCCGCGTGAGTGAGTGAGTGAGCGTGTGTCCGCATGAGTGTGTGTGTGTGAGAGTGAGTGTGTCCGCGTGAGTGAGTGAGTGTGTGTGTCCACGTGAGTGTGTGTGTCCGCGTGTGTCCGTCCGCGTGAGTGTGTGTGTGTGTCCGTCCGCGTGAGTGAGTGTGTGTCCACGTGAGTGAGTGAGAGTGTGTGTGTCCGCGTGACTGTGTGAGAGAGAGTGAGTGTGTCTGCGTGAGTGAGAGAGTGAGTGAGTGAGCGTGTGTCCGCATGAGTGTGTGTGTGAGAGAGTGAGTGTGTCCGCGTGAGTGAGTGAGTGTGTCCGCATGAGTGAGTGACTGAGTGAGCGTGTGTGTGTGTGTCCGCGTGAGTGTGTGTCCACGTGAGTGTGTGTGTGTGTGTGTGTCCACGTGAGTGTGTGTGTCCGTGTGTGTGTGTCCACGTGAGTGTGTGTGTGTCCACGTGAGTGTGTGTGTGTCCGTCCGCGTGAGTGTGTGTGTGTGTGTGTGTGTGTGTGTCCGTCCGCGTGAGTGAGTGTGTGTCCACGTGAGTGAGTGAGAGTGTGTCCGCGTGAGTGTGTGTGAGAGAGTGAGTGTGTCCGCGTGAGTGAGTGAGTGAGTGAGTGAGTGAGCGTGTGTCCGCGTGAGTGTGTGTGTGAGAGTGAGTGTGTCCGCGTGAGTGAGTGACTGAGTGAGCGTGTGTGTGTCCGCGTGAGTGTGTGTCCACGTGAGTGTGTGTGTCCGTGTGTGTGTGTCCGTGTGTGTGTGTGTGTGTCCGCGTGAGTGTGTGTCCACGTGAGTGTGTGTGTCCGTGTGTGTGTGTCCACGTGAGTGTGTGTGTGTCCGCGTGTGTCCGTCCGCGTGAGTGTGTGTGTGTGTGTGTGTGTCCGTCCGCGTGAGTGAGTGTGTGTCCACGTGAGTGAGTGAGAGTGTGTGTGTCCGCGTGAGTGTGTGTGAGAGTGAGTGTGTCCGCGTGAGTGAGTGAGTGAGCGTGTGTCCGCGTGAGTGTGTGTGTGAGAGTGAGTGAGTGTGTCCGCGTGAGTGAGTGAGTGTGTCCGCGTGAGTGAGTGAGTGTGTCCGCGTGAGTGTGTCCGCGTGAGTGCGTGAGTGTGTCCGCGTGAGTGCGTGAGTGTGTCCGCGTGAGTGTGTGTGTGAGAGTGAGTGAGTGTGTCCGCGTGAGTGAGTGAGTGAGCGTGTGTCCGCGTGAGTGTGTGTGTGAGAGTGAGTGAGTGTGTCCGCGTGAGTGAGTGAGTGTGTCCGCGTGAGTGAGTGAGTGTGTCCGCGTGAGTGCGTGAGTGTGTCCGCGTGAGTGCGTGAGTGTGTCCGCGTGAGTGCGTGAGTGTGTCCGCGTGAGTGAGTGAGTGAGTGTGTCCGCGTGAGTGAGTGAGTGTGTCCGCGTGAGTGAGTGAGTGTGTCCGCGTGAGTGAGTGAGTGTGTCCGCGTGAGTGAGTGAGTGTGTCCGCGTGAGTGAGTGAGTGAGTGAGTGTGTCTGCGTGAGAGTGTGTGTGAGCGTGAGTGTGTCCGCGTGAGTGAGTGAGTGAGTGTGTCCGCGTGAGTGAGTGTGTCCGCG